>OZ038517.1:31278289-31343289 GCA_964036315.1 Acanthosepion esculentum | reverse complement strand
ATTTATGTTGTAATATTCAAATAAATAATTATATATATATATATATATATATATATATATATATATATATACAATAAACCAAACATTTAGAAAACCAACTTTCCTGTTCCTGCGGTTTCACACACCTATATACGTAAACATGTCGCTGGTAAAAGAGGAAAAGAAAGACGTAAAGAGGGGGTGGGGGTGGGGGGTAATTTTTTTCTTCCCAGTTTTTAGTTCTTTTTTTCTTGCCTTTACCAGAGACATAATTATGAAGATGAGTGTCTTGGGATGGAATATCCAATTTTACTGCCTGATAATACCTAATTGGTAGAAACCGCGGTAGCAGGAGGGTTGGTTTACTAAATATTTTTTATCTTATATATATATATATATATATATATATATATATATATATACACACACACACACACATATATATATATACATATATATATACATATATATATATATATATATATATATATATATATATATATATATATAATTTTTTCAGATAGAATGTATCTGTAAAGGAAGAAAATAAATAAAAATCATGAGGAGGTAAGTAGATTTTTTACTCTTATCTTGATATATATATATATATATATATATAAAGATAAGAGGCAAAACTATACTTATCTTATACTTTTTCTCTATCGAATGGTGTTGGGTTGATTTGAACCTTTTAAAACTCTATTCTACATTGAACACCATCACTTGATAAGACACCAGAAGTGTTGAAACAAAATGGCTATTTTTGTAGTGATTTTATAACATGTTTATGTTATAATTTTAGAATAAATCATATATATATATATATATATATATATATATATATATATATATATATATATAACAAAAACATGTTGAAATCGCTAAACAATAGCTTTCGTGTTTCGGCACTACGTTGTGCCTCTTCAGTCGATGCTAATGACTGGAGATTAAATAATTTTTAAGAAAATTTTAAAACAAAGTGTTACAAAGAGGTAACACTTTGTTTTTGAAATTTTCTTAAAAATTATTTAATCAGTATACGAAAAAAAAAAACGAACAAGATATGACTATTGAAACAAAAATTCAACAAGGAAATCAGGAAATTAATAATAAATGAACACATATCCTGGTATAGACTCATAGAATATCACATTAGAACACCCAAACTTTACGGTTTCCCTAAGACCTACAAAACTGGTATCAATATGCACCCCATCATTTCTGGAAGAGGCAGCGCCCCCACAAACTAGCTAAATCCATAGCAAATATTTTAACTATTCTCCTTGGAACAATAAGTCCATCACATATAATAAAACATTCAGGCAACGTTGTTGAAAAACTAAGAAAATAAATATATCTGATAAAGTCATGGTCAGTCTCTATATAAAATCACTTTAGACTAATGTCCCGTTTGAAAAATGCTTAAATCTCTTAAAAAAGCATCTAAGACAATTGAAAATAAACCACTCCCTACCAGCAGCTTAAATAATAAATATCTGCCGTCTCATCAGCAATGAATGCTACTTCACATTTAATAACAATGTTTACAAACAAAAATTTGGATTACCAATGGGATCGCCTCTCAGTCGAGTCATGGCATGTATCTTCTGATAAGTTTTCGAATCTGGTTCTTCCCTAAATATTTTACCTAAACAATCAACTTACTTCCGATATATTGATGACGATCTATCAATATATCCCCGTGATACTGAATTACCGGATCTTGTAGATAAAGTAAATAAAGTCGAACATACAATGAAATTTACACACGAAATGGAAGAAAACAATACTTTAGAATTCTTAGACACCATGTTACACCGAATTGACAGCAGCCTAAAACTTCGTGTCCACCAAAAAATCAACTAATAAAAATTATCTCATAAACTTCTATTCCCACCATAACAACAAAATAAAATCCGGAATGATCATTGGATTCTACTTAAGAGCATTCGGAATTTGCAGCTTTCAATATTTACACGAAGAAGAGAAATATATTGAAAATATATTCCAGACCCTTCAATACCCTATTTAATTTTCAATGCGAAACAAAAGGCTCATAAAATATTCCAAAATAGAAGAGCTGTCCTTCCTGACAAACCCAACGAATAAAAAAAAATTATTCTACCCACTAAATCTATTACAACTACAACCGAAAAGAATTTGTCTAATTTGTGTGTATAGCGCAGAATGATGCTCTATTAATATATCCGCGTGATACTAACTACTGTAGATAAGCTAAACAAAGTCGAACACTGTTATGGTCCAGGTTAGGACCAAGGAAGAACAACACGAACACAAGAGTAGAAATAACGAAGATATATTACACGAAATAATAATACAAGATGTGGAAGGTGTTAGTATGACTGTCAGTCTGGTCTTTTGAGAGGCGCAGTATTCATAGTGTTAGGAAGAGTTCATTCTGCAGTTATAGGTAAGTTCCCATAACACCCCCTCCCAAGCTTTTACCTCGCAGGGGTCTTTAATATTTTTTCATCTTCGGATTAATCATCAAAGGCTCTGTAAATTTTCTTTTTCTGCTTGATTTCCGCGGTTCTCAAATTGCTTGAGCCCTTTGCATATTGAATGTGTCAAATATTATGTCCATTACTTCTTCCTCTTCCTGGGGTAGACCGTTAGAATCTTCTAACAGCCTCTTTCTGATCTGATTTAAGTACCTTTTATGCGAGAACTTCGGACCCTGAATTGTGTAAATCATGTTCCCGATTCGTTTCTCTATTGTACCTGGCTGGCTCCCAATAGGATGTGTTGTTTTTGAACATTTAAAAAAAAACTTTCTCCCCTGGGTTAAATTTTCTTTTTGGTACAAACGACGTTGGTGATTGCTTTTTCTGTTTTGGCAGTAATTTGTCGAATACCGATCTAATTTTTCGGGCGAACATTACTTTCTCCGGCGATAATGCCGATGGCGTAGTACTATTCGGTGTAATTCTATACACTTGCAAGAATTGTTGTAAAGCCTTTTCTGTTGGTACGTCATAAGCTTTCCTTAGTGCTCTTTTTAATGTATCTACAAACCTCTCCGCTTGCCCGTTTGATCTTGGGTGATATGGCGGGGATTTCATGTGTTTCACCTGAAAAGTTTCACAAAATTCTTGAAAATCCGCAGATGTAAATTGTGTCCCATTATCGGTGACTAAATAATCAACCACTCCGAAACGAGCAAACAGCTCGTGAAGTCAATTTATTGTAGTCTCAGAAGTAGGTTTTCTACAACGAAATACTTCTGGCCATTCGCTGTAACTGTCTACTACAATCAAGTAGAAGAAACCCTCTAATGGACCTGCGAAATCTACATGGATTCTCGACCACGGTCGATCTGTCTTAAGCCATGGCTTATGAGTGATCGGAGGTGCCTTGGCTGCTAAGGAAGAGCACTTGCATTTGTCCACCATATGTATAATATCTTGATCCATGTTTTGGCCAGTACACGTAACTTCGCATTAAGGATTTCATCATGTTCTTTCCTGGATGGCCCATGTGAAAATCATTGAGGATTCGCCTTTGTAGCGTTTTCGGGGTTACTACTCTTTCATTAAATAGCAGAACATTATCACATAACGAAAAGCTCTATGATATATGTTTATCTTTTCCTACAACTTTTGTTTTCGTTTCCTTTATAAATTCGTCATTCACTGCTTTGTTTCTTATTTCCTGTAATGTGATTGGGAGGTCTCGAATTGTACTACATAATGATGTTCTAATATCTTCCTCATATCGTAGAGCTGCAATTATGGAATCTTCTAATGGCTCCGTTTTCTTTGGTATTAGTCTCGAAAGACCATCTGCATGCCCGATTTTGTTTGATGAAAGATACTCCAATTTAAAGTTATAGTTTAATAAAATCGTCCCCCATCTTAGCAATCTATTACCAGTGTAGACAGGTAGACGTTTCTTTGATCCAAATATTGTCAATAACGGCTTGTGGTCCGTCTGTAAGGTGACAAATCTACTGTAAATATATCTGTGGAATCTGGTAACCGCAAAAATAATCCCCAGCCCTTCTTTTTCGATTTGCGAGTAATTTTGTTCGGCTGGTAGTAACGTTCTTGACGCATGCGCAATGGGCTTTAGTGTCCAATCCGGTATTTTATGAAGTATACATGCCCCAACACCATAGGCACTCGCGTCACTCGCGACTATTATTTCCAATTTTGGATCATGATGTGCTAAAAATAAATCTGCTGTTAGAGTCTTAATGATTTTGTTGAAAGTTTTCTGACATTCATATGACCATTCCCAAACTTTTCCCTTCTTCAACAGTTCGTTTAGGAGTGCGCGTAATTTGTGCATGTTAGGAATAAATTCTTGATAATAATTTACTAAGCCCAAGAAGCTTTGTAACTCGGCTAAATCTTTTGGAGCCGGCATTTTCTTTATTGTCGTGGCTCTTTCTGGGTCTGGTCTTCTTCCTTCTTCGTCAATAATATGGCCCAGATATTTTATCTCCTTCATAAAGAAGTCACATTTATTTTCCTTTACCGTAAAACCGTAATTTTGTATCTGCCTGAAAACCTCTTGAACGTGTTCCCAGTGTTGTTCAATATTTTTGCTATTTATCATCATGTCATCAAGGTATGCGATCGTGAAATTCAGTTCGCCTAGCATAGTGTCCATTATTTGCTGAAATATCGCCGGCGCGACCTTGATCCCGAAGGGTAATCTCTGGAACTTATATAACCCTTTATGTAGGTATGTCCAATTTAGGCCTTTTTAGCGTTTTTTTTTAGTTGTTTTTTTTCAGTTGAAAGACACATTAATTTGTAAATTCTTGTAAAAATTAAGTACTCGTTGGAATTTAATGAAATCTTCAGAACTTATTCAGAAATGAATGAACTTATTTTAGAAATGTTTGTCTCTTTGAAAGTCATGGTATAAATATTTTTTTTTATATCTGTTACCCCCTTCGAACTTAATTTTATGAAAACTCAAAAATTTTTTATTTGCAACCTGAATTTTTTTTTTAATTAAATGCACAAAACTCTGAATAATCTAAATCATCGACTTTTTTGTTAAAAAAATGTCCAAGATTGTTCAAACTTTTACCTCAATTGTAAAAATACAAAACCCAATAAAACTAAGACAATATTTAATTAAGAAAGTTTTTAATGGCTTTTCTGAATAATATATACGAAAGTAATTATTATCTGAAAGAAAAAAAATCTTTTGATGAAAAATGAATTTTTACATTAATTTTTTTTTGTTTCAATTTTAAATACACAATAGTGACAATATGACAAAAGGTTGTTATATATTTATAAATTAAGTTCTTTCTGCAACCTTATGGAAATGATATATTATGTTCTCTACTTTTTAAAGATCATAAATTTGAAAGCTTATTAAAATCTGATATTTTTAAAAGAATTTTTAATATTCCAAAATTGTATTTAAAATCGTCTCCAACAAAAGTATGGATGCACACCTTGAAATAATGTCACGTGAGTAGTTTCCCTTGATAGAAGCAAGTTTTTTTTTTTACTTCAGAAATGGCTTTGATTCGTTCAGTAACAACAAAACAACGCTTGCCAATGCTTTCTGAATATCGTCGTATTATTTTCAATTTTTTTCTTTTTCTATTCAAATATAATCGAATAGTGGGATAAAAGAAAATATCGACTATTTACAATTATATAAAAAAAAAACGCCCTTGGAAGTCCACCCAAATTTTCAAGTTTGAAATCAAATGCATAAATTCATTGTACATTACTTTGGAATTATTATCCACACGACAAATTTTCAATTAAAACGATTTTTGGAGTTTAAATTTTCTGGAGTTAGCTCGCTACTACTAAATACTTGTTGAGTCAAAACCAACATAGCATGTTAATTTTATTAATAAATAAAATAAAACTCATTACTGCCATATCATAATTATTAATAAATAGAAAATAATCTGCCTTAATAAAAAGAAATAAAATCTCATTTCATTAAGTTAACCCGTTTCAATTAATGGTGTTTCATGTAATTTTTATATTCTCAGAAAAATATTTCATGACTGAAATAATAAACCTCAATTTTAAAAAATGTATTTTTTTACTGTTTTATTTTTACTTGTAAAATTTGATTTTCTTTCATAATTTAAATGTTATTTTCAGTGCAGAATTCTTCCTCAAACGTAAGGTAAAAAAAAAAAAATTTGAAAGTGAATTTAAAAAAAAAAATCTACTAACCAGATTCACTTAAAATTAGAACGAATTATATCACTTCTGCGCTACCGTCCGATAAATTCCCCTGCCGTAAGTTGTCAATATATTGACGTACATCAATTAACGCCTGTCAAAATAGACCACCTCGGTTGGAAATATCTCTCTTAAAAATTTTTCTGCTAAGAATGTAAGTAATGTTTCTTTCAAATTACATTAAGTATACTTTAATCATTCTAAATTTCCTAAGATAACAAAAGAAAAAGGTGTAATTGATTTTTCATGATTTTTTAACTAACAAACTATGATCTTTCCGACAGAAATGTCGATAAGTTCGATTTTACGAAATTTTTTGACTCGAAAAAAAAACAAGATTTTTTAATAAAATTTTTAACATTTATAGGAAGGATTAAAAAATCTGAAAAAATATTCAGAAAATACTTTGGTCTTTCCTCTTTAATAACAACATAAATATTTAAACGTTAAAAATTGTTTTATCAATTTGGGGACCTTTTTTCGTCAAGGTATACCACTTTTTAGCGAAATATTGGCCATACCTACCTTTATGTATGTTTATGCACAACAACCTCGAGCTTTCCTCATCTACTGGTACTTGTAAGTATGCTTCGCTCAAGTCTATCTTTGAGAAAAATTTCCCCCGTTCAACTTTGTGAAAACTTCCTCTGGACTAAGATAATCCTTAATCGCTGCCTTCAATCCCGTCGAGAAATCAGCGCATACTCGTATCTCACCCGATTTCTTTTTCACGTAAACCGTAGGTGCAGCCCATTGACTATATTTCACCTTTGTTATATACCGGTTTTCACGAGTCTATTCAACTCTTCGTCTATTTTTTCTAATGATGCAAAAGGTAGATTTTTTTTCTTCTTGAAAATGGGTTGTAGATTTTCTTTTAGTTCGATTTTGGCCGCCATTTTTTTACACCTCCTGAGGCCGGCTTAAATACGTCGGAGAAACTCTCCTTTAATTTCTCCTTCAATTTCTCTGCCTCGGTCGATAACCTTTCCACTTTTTGGCAGAACATATTTATCGGTAAATACCAGAGGTCAAATTTCTGCATCCAGTCAGTTCCAAATAAATTTTCCGTATTTTTTAGAACATACATCTTTAATTTCTTGGTCATCCCGTTGAACGTCACATTTGTGATAATCTCCCCCTCAAATTTGATTTTTTTGCCTGTTACCGACCTGGCTATTTTATCTGTTCTCAACATGGTCGGTTTGTTTAATTTCTTAGACGTCTGTAAGCTAATAATGGTTAAATCTGATCCGGAATCTAATTGTAATTTGATTTTTTTGTTTAACATTTCTACTTGTACGTATTTTAGTATATTTATCCCGTCTGCTTGGTCAGTTCTAGTGACTCTTACTCGGCTTTTGTTTTCTTTCTTTGTTCTACAGTGCGAACTTTTATGTCCCACTTTATTGCACGACAGACAAGTCTTATAGCGGTATGGACAATCTTTGTACCAATGCAAAGTCCCACAGCGATATCATGGACTGCGTGGTGGTTTCTTCTGCGGTTTCATTTGACTTTTTGTAGTAAAATAATTGGTTTGGTTTGTTTTTGAGGAGGGAAAAAACGTGTCGTTGTATTTTTATGTATGTGAGCGACGCCAGACTCTTCGATATCTTTCGAGTTCTTTTTTACGCTTATACATCTCTGACAGTCCTCAGCCAATTTTTGTAGTGTCAATTCTGGTTCACTCTCAAGTTTTGTTAGAATTAGAATTCTCCGAATTAGCCGAAAGCAGGCTTTGGACGAATATCAAACATTTAAAATTGTCAGGGCTGAGTTCAGGGCTGAGTTCAGATAACTTAAAGTCATCGCAGTGTTTGTTTACTATGGAAGCGAATGTTATATAGTCTTCGCTATCCTTTTTTGTTAAATTTAAAAATTTCCACCTTTTGTGGAATAGTGAAGTGTTCGGACTAAATAATTCCGTTAAATGTTTCACGGCTTCCTTGAAAGTCAACCCATTCATTTTCCTCGGTAGGATGTAGTCTACGAATTTAGTCTATTCGCTTGACCCTAGTTTCCTCAGTAGTAGACGTACTTTTTTCGCGTCTGACCAATTCCCGCAATCAAACTCATATGAATCTTCATATCTTCTGAAGTAAGCCGCGAAGGTTTTTTCTTCGTCCGGTGCATAAGTGAAGTCTTTGATAGAGCTCCATATAGCATTTTGCGAGGATGCCGCTTCATTTCCAGAATGTTGTCCTTTATTTGTTACTGCCCGTAGTAGTAATTCTTGTAGCTCGAGTTGCTTCTCTTCGTTTTTCTGTTGAATTTCCAATAGTTTTTCTTTGTTTTTCTGTTGAATTTCTAATTGTTTTTCTTCGAGCCTTTTGTCTGTGTTTCCATCATTTTTTTGTTGCTGCTCGAATTGCATTTTCATTAGTTCCAATATGGTTGCCTTAAAATCTTCCATGTTTACACCGTAATTTTGTGTAACGATTTTTCCTTTTTTCTCAGTGTAGACTTCAGGTCTTTCTCGCCTGTTGTTCTGGAACCTTAGTACGAAAAATATTTTCCTGCGTAGAATTCAATTCTGTTCTGGCTGACAAGTAAAATTCGTGTCTTCGTTACCACTGTTAAGGTTGGTGTCCCCCCCAACCCAATTTTTTTTTATCTTCGCGTAGAACTTGTTTTCTTTTCTCAATACCTCTGTCGCCTCTGTTATGGACGACCGATAGCAAAAAGGTTTTCTTTTTAGATTCCCCGCGTAGAATTCGTTTCTTCAATATCCTCGTCGCCACTGTTATGGTCCAGGTTAGGACCAAGGAAGAACAACACGAACACAAGAGTAGAAATAACGAAGATATATTACACGAAATAATAATACAAGATGTAGAAGGTGTTAGTATGACGGTCAGTCTGGTTTGGAATGAACTACTATCGGCTCGACTCGATTCGTCCCTCTCTCTTGAGAGGCGTAGTATACATGGTTTTAGGAAGAGTTCATTCTGTAGTTATAGGTATGGACCCATAACAAACACACAATAGAATTCACATACGAAATGGAAGAAAACAATACTTTACCTTTCTTAGACATCATATTACACCGAGTTGACAACAGCCTAAAACTTAGTGTCCACCGAAAATCAATTAATAAAAAATAATCTAATAAACTACTATTCCCACCATAAAAACAAAATAAAATCCGGAATGATCATTGGATTCTATTTAAGAGAACTCAGAAATTAAAAAAAAAATGTGATAATGGCTCTCCAAAAGCATTGTAGCCAATAGCAGCTTTTGTACCTTTGATAAGCGTCCCACCTTTCGTATCACCATCTTTTCACACAAGCTTTTAGGAAACCTCATTACAATTTCAAACATTTTCTTGAATTTCATTTCATAAAAAGTAGGCTTCAAGAAATTTCCATAACAAAACAGTCGAAATTTGTGCAAAAGTAGACTCAGCCGACATAAAAAGAAATCTTTCCCAACTTCATCCCTAATTTAAATGTTTCAAGAAATCCTATTGGCTAAAAAATAAAAAAATATAACATTCGTCCACACATTTCCAGAAAATTTCACAACAGCTACCAAGCCCTGTTGAGCCGATTTCGTTGTTAAGAAAACTATAAATAGAAATAGTAAACGAATTTTCGTCGCATTTGAGACTCACACACGCGAAAGATACACCCGAAAATTATGTGCCGCCAAAGAAACAAACTTCCTTTATGAGAGATCAGAAAAATTTACACAACAAACTTTTTCACTGTATATCTTTCATAGAAAAATCTTTTGTCTAAATTAAATTAAATGCAACCTTTTTAATCAAAGGCAGACAACTTTTAGACATTGAACATTTACGAAACAGCAAAGAACTTTTTCTCTAAAATATTCCTTTGCACACATCATTACAAACAAAGAAATTGTAAATTGTGTATATAAAATTTAATCTGTTCTTTCAAACTTGTAGTTTTTGTCGTGATTGAATATCGTTACCATTTGGCCATTTCTTATAATTTATGTTTGTGGATATTGCATATTTTATTTAGAGCACAATTTTAAATATTCACGCAACCTTCCTTGATCCACTACAAGGTAATCGGGTATGCGACCCGCTGCCTTCCCTTATCCCCCTTACCATCGACTGTGAGTGTCAACCTCGAAGCCCTTACAGAGTTTTGGTGATGTTTGATGATGCCCGAGGTCAACTCCTTGATTGTATCCCCTCTAAGACCCAAGTAGAGCCTAGTATTGAGAAGACATTTTAGATATGTAAAACCAGAAGAAACATGAAATAAACACTTTATTCCGATTAAATATAAACTATTTTTATTGAGCCCGATATGGATGCCTAGTGCCACCGCTCTCACTACCCCCCACTACCCCCCACAACTACCTCCTCCCTGTGTCCAAGACATTTCAGTTGTCTCTTTCTGATTCCCGCAAAATACCGCTTTTTTAGAACTTACCATTTTCAGCATTTACTTTTTCTCTTTTTTTTTTTTTTTTTTAAGCGTATCACCCCAAGCAAGGCTGGAGGCCACTATCACGCAAGGGGTTAAAGAAGGGTTGGAGGAAGAGCAGATAGGAGTGGTAAAGGAGAGGATGTGGAGAAACTCTGGAGATGGTCAATAAGATAAGTTTTTCAAACATCTACTAGCTATGAATCCATTTCTTCCCTCCTTCCCTCCTCACCCCCGCCCACGCAAGCTATGGGTTAAATACCAGGACAGACTGGATTCTATAACCTTGGTTACTCCATAAATATCGCCCATCTCCCAGGAAGTTCCATCCCCTCACGCGGCGGAGTGGGGCTTGTGCATTGGCCCATGAAAACGTACAACGATTGGAGTTCTTCAGTCCTTTGAGTTTGTTTGTTTTTTTGTTTTTTTTTAAGCTTATCACCCCAAGCAAGGCTGGAGGCCACTAGCACGCAAGGGGTTACAGAAGGTTTGGAGCAAGAGCAGGTAGGAGTGGTAAAGGAGAGGATGTGGAGAAAGATAGTGGATCGATCAAGGCAAGGGGGTTACAGAAGATTTGGAGCGAGAGCAGATAGGAATGAAAGGTGAAAGGATGTGGAGAAGGGAAGTGGATAGATCAAGGCAACTGGAGATGTCGATTGACGCTACACTTAAACCGTTGGAGATTGTATTTGTCAGGGAAACAGTAATAGGGAAGGGAGTTCCACAGCCGAGATGTGCGAGACATGAAGCTATTGGAGTAGAAGAGACGTCTACATCTAACAGTTTCCACGGTGTAGGGGTGGGAGCGGGATGCCAGCCTCGTGGGACGTTTAAATTCACGAGGCCTAGGGACAAGCGAAAGCAGCTCCTCGAAGCAATTACCGTGAAAGTACTTGTAAAAAAGGCAGAGCGAGGCAACATCGCGTCTGTGAGAGATCGACTGCAGACGAAATGACAGATCAGGGCCAATATTTTCGTAGTAAAATATAATTTGTGGAGTCTAAAGTTTGTTTTAGTTATTGGTATCAGACATAAATTACAGCTCAAGTTTAAAATGGGGGAATTGATGAAAAAAAATGCACTTGCAAAGGCTATTAATATCCATAGCTTTGAGTAAAGGCGAATCGTCTCGTTCAAATAGACTGAACTCGAAAGATTCGATATAATCGTATATTTGATCTATATTTCTTAAAATATTTCAACATAATGATATGATCGTCTCATTTTCCTCCATTTTGTTTATTTAGTCTATGAAATATGCCAGCACCCGTGCATTTTTTTCAATGATAGAATCGACCGACGTCTATTTGGTGTAATGTTAAACCGTTAGCTACAGGGCGTTTTGAATTACGTGTAAATGTTCGCGATATCATTTTGGAAAGCTAATCGCCTGATAACCGACCGGAGAATGACTCTCTTAACCGCCCGCCTTACGATATAGTTCCAAGGCTGAGGTTATGAAAAGAAAAACAAATCTTGATATGAAATCGGGCTGGCTGGGGCTGGGAATAAAAAAATAAATGAATATATAAAAATGAGATAATGTAAAAAATAAAAAAAAATGGTTCGAATTACCAGATATATTATTATCTTATTGGAATTTAAGAGGAAGAATATTTTTGGGCTTCATCAGGTGAGGAAATAGTCCGGGCCATGTAGAGAAAGTGATAAATGACGTCATTTACTGGGCTTTAAAAACGAAAAAAAAGAAGATTAAACTCCAGCAATTTCCGATCCAGTTAGACAAAAACGAATTATCGCGATAAAACTATCGCGGATGTAATATTCAATAACAATAGGTGTCAGTGGATATATATTCATTGTTCGACCCAACTGACTCTACGTATAATTTCACTATTGATTTAAGTTTCTTTCTTTCATTCTTTCTTTCTTTCTTTGTCTGTTCATATCTCACATAGTTGCATCATCTTTCTTTCTTTCGTGGATTAATAGATTTATTTAAAGGCTTTATATTGAGTATTGTTAAAATGTCATATTTTAGCCTTATGTGCCACTAGGGAGAGCCAGGCTATGATGAATGATAGAATGAAAGGGTTAAAAGAAAGTAGCAATATTAAAGGAATTGCAATCAAGCTATGATGCATTACTATAGAGGATCTAAGGGAAAATAAAGGCTTTATATTGACTATTGTTAAAATGTCATATTTTAGCCTTATGTGCCATTAGGGAGAGCCAGGCTATGATGAATGATGGAATGAAAGGGTTAAAAGAAAGTAGCAATATTAAAGGAATTGCAATCAAGCTATGATGAATTACTATAGAGGATCTAAGGGAAAATAAAGGCTTTATATTGACTATTGTTAAAATGTCATATTTTAGCCTTATGTGCCACTAGGGAGAGCCAAGCTATGATGAATGATGGAATGAAAGGGTTAAAAGAAAGTAGCAATATTAAAGGAATTGCAATCAAGCTATGATGCATTACTATAGAGGATCTAAGGGAAAATAAAGGCTTTATATTGACTATTGTTAAAATGTCATATTTTAGCCTTATGTGCCACTAGGGAGAGCCAGGCTATGATGAATGATGGAATGAAAGGGTTAAAAGAAAGTAGCAATATTAAAGGAATTGCAATCAAGCTATGATGCATTACTATAGAGGATCTAAGGGAAAATAAAGGCTTTATATTGACTATTTTTTAAAATGTCATATTTTAGCCTTATGTGCCACTAGGGAGAGCCAGGCTATGATGAATGAGGGAATGAAAGGGTTAAAAGAAAGTAGCAATATTAAAGGAATTGCAATCAAGCTATGATGCATTACTATAGAGGATCTAAGGGAAAATAAAGGCTTTATATTGACTATTTTTTAAAATGTCATATTTTAGCCTTATGTGCCACTAGGGAGAGCCAGGCTATGATGAATGAGGGAATGAAAGGGTTAAAAGAAAGTAGCATTATTAAAGGAATTGCAATCAAGCTATGATGCATTACTATAGAGGATCTCAGGGAAAATAAAGGCTTTCTATTGACTATTGTTAAAATGTCATATTTTAGCCTTATGTGCCACTAGGGAGAGCCAAGCTATGATGAATGATGGAATGAAAGGGTTAAAAGAAAGTAGCAATATTAAAGGAATTGCAATCAAGCTATGATGCATTACTATAGAGGATCTAAGGGAAAATAAAGGCTTTATATTGACTATTGTTAAAATGTCATATTTTAGCCTTATGTGCCACTAGGGAGAGCCAGGCTATGAGGAATGATGGAATGAAAGGGTTAAAAGAAAGTAGCAATATTAAAGGAATTGCAATCAAGCTATGATGCATTACTATAGAGGATCTAAGGGAAAATAAAGGCTTTATATTGACTATTGTTAAAATGTCATATTTTAGCCTTATGTGCCACTAGGGAGAGCCAAGCTATGATGAATGATGGAATGAAAGGGTTAAAAGAAAGTAGCAATATTAAAGGAATTGCAATCAAGCTATGATGCATTACTATAGAGGATCTAAGGGAAAATAAAGGCTTTATATTGACTATTGTTAAAATGTCATATTTTAGCCTTATGTGCCACTAGGGAGAGCCAGGCTATGATGAATGATGGAATGAAAGGGTTAAAAGAAAGTAGCAATATTAAAGGAATTGCAATCAAGCTATGATGCATTACTATAGAGGATCTAAGGGAAAATAAAGGCTTTATATTGACTATTGTTAAAATGTCATATTTTAGCCTTATGTGCCACTAGGGAGAGCCAAGCTATGATGAATGAGGGAATGAAAGGGTTAAAAGAAAGTAGCAATATTAAAGGAATTGCAATCAAGCTATGATGCATTACTATAGAGGATCTAAGGGAAAATAAAGGCTTTATATTGACTATTGTTAAAATGTCATATTTTAGCCTTATGTGCCACTAGGGAGAGCCAGGCTATGATGAATGATGGAATGAAAGGGTTAAAAGAAAGTAGCAATATTAAAGGAATTGCAATCAAGCTATGATGCATTACTATAGAGGATCTAAGGGAAAATAAAGGCTTTATATTGACTATTGTTAAAATGTCATATTTTAGCCTTATGTGCCACTAGGGAGAGCCAGGCTATGATGAATGATGGAATGAAAGGGTTAAAAGAAAGTAGCAATATTAAAGGAATTGCAATCAAGCTATGATGCATTACTATAGAGGATCTAAGGGAAAATAAAGGCTTTATATTGACTATTGTTAAAATGTCATATTTTAGCCTTATGTGCCACTAGGGAGAGCCAGGCTATGATGAATGATGGAATGAAAGGGTTAAAAGAAAGTAGCAATATTAAAGGAATTGCAATCAAGCTATGATGCATTACTATAGAGGATCTAAGGGAAAATAAAGGCTTTATATTGACTATTTTTTAAAATGTCATATTTTAGCCTGATGTGCCACTAGGGAGAGCCAGGCTATGATGAATGAGGGAATGAAAGGGTTAAAAGAAAGTAGCAATATTAAAGGAATTGCAATCAAGCTATGATGCATTACTATAGAGGATCTAAGGGAAAATAAAGGCTTTATATTGACTATTGTTAAAATGTCATATTTTAGCCTTATGTGCCACTAGGGAGAGCCAAGCTATGATGAATGATGGAATGAAAGGGTTAAAAGAAAGTAGCAATATTAAAGGAATTGCAATCAAGCTATGATGCATTACTATAGAGGATCTAAGGGAAAATAAAGGCTTTATATTGACTATTTTTTAAAATGTCATATTTTAGCTTTATGTGCCACTAGGGAGAGCCAGGCTATGATGAATGAGGGAATGAAAGGGTTAAAAGAAAGTAGCATTATTAAAGGAATTGCAATCAAGCTATGATGCATTACTATAGAGGATCTAAGGGAAAATAAAGGCTTTATATTGACTATTTTTTAAAATGTCATATTTTAGCCTTATGTGCCACTAGGGAGAGTCAGGCTATGATGAATGAGGGAATGAAAGGGTTAAAAGAAAGTAGCATTATTAAAGGAATTGCAATCAAGCTATGATGCATTACTATAGAGGATCTCAGGGAAAATAAAGGCTTTATATTGACTATTGTTAAAATGTCATATTTTAGCCTTATGTGCCACTAGGGAGAGCCAGGCTATGATGAATGAGGGAATGAAAGGGTTAAAAGAAAGTAGCATTATTAAAGGAATTGCAATCAAGCTATGATGCATTACTATAGAGGATCTCAGGGAAAATAAAGGCTTTATATTGACTATTGTTAAAATGTCATATTTTAGCCTTATGTGCCACTAGGGAGAGCCAGGCTATGATGAATGAGGGAATGAAAGGGTTAAAAGAAAGTAGCATTATTAAAGGAATTGCAATCAAGCTATGATGCATTACTATAGAGGATCTAAGGGAAAATAAAGGCTTTATATTGACTATTTTTTAAAATGTCATATTTTAGCCTGATGTGCCACTAGGGAGAGCCAGGCTATGATGAATGAGGGAATGAAAGGGTTAAAAGAAAGTAGCAATATTAAAGGAATTGCAATCAAGCTATGATGCATTACTATAGAGGATCTCAGGGAAAATAAAGGCTTTATATTGACTATTGTTAAAATGTCATATTTTAGCCTTATGTGCCACTAGGGAGAGCCAGGCTATGATGAATGAGGGAATGAAAGGGTTAAAAGAAAGTAGCATTATTAAAGGAATTGCAATCAAGCTATGATGCATTACTATAGAGGATCTAAGGGAAAATAAAGGCTTTATATTGACTATTTTTTAAAATGTCATATTTTAGCCTTATGTGCCACTAGGGAGAGCCAGGCTATGATGAATGAGGGAATGAAAGGGTTAAAAAAAGTAGCATTATTAAAGGAATTGCAATCAAGCTATGATGCATTACTATAGAGGATCTCAGGGAAAATAAAGGCTTTATATTGACTATTGTTAAAATGTCATATTTTAGCCTTATGTGCCACTAGGGAGAGCCAAGCTATGATGAATGATGGAATGAAAGGGTTAAAAGAAAGTAGCAATATTAAAGGAATTGCAATCAAGCTATGATGCATTACTATAGAGGATCTAAGGAAAAATAAAGGCTTTATATTGACTATTTTTTAAAATGTCATATTTTAGCCTTATGTGCCACTAGGGAGAGCCAGGCTATGATGAATGAGGGAATGAAAGGGTTAAAAGAAAGTAGCATTATTAAAGGAATTGCAATCAAGCTATGATGCATTACTATAGAGGATCTAAGGGAAAATAAAGGCTTTATATTGACTATTGTTAAAATGTCATATTTTAGCCTTATGTGCCACTAGGGAGGGCCAGTCTATGATGAATGATGGAATGAAAGGGTTAAAAGAAAGTAGCATTATTAAAGGAATTGCAATCAAGCTATGATGCATTACTATAGAGGATCTAAGGGAAAATAAAGGCTTTATATTGACTATTGTTAAAATGTCATATTTTAGCCTTATGTGCCACTAGGGAGAGCCACGCTATGATGAATGATGGAATGAAAGGGTTAAAAGAAAGTAGCAATATTAAAGGAATTGCAATCAAGCTATGATGCATTACTATAGAGGATCTAAGGGAAAATAAAGGCTTTATATTGACTATTGTTAAAATGTCATATTTTAGCCTTATGTGCCACTAGGGAGGGCCAGGCTATGATGAATGATGGAATGAAAGAGTTAAAAGAAAGTAGCATTATTAAAGTAATTGCAATCAAGTTATAATGCATTACTGCATAAGATCTATGGAAAAATGAAGGCTTTATATTGACTATTGTCAAAATATCCTCTTAATTGTGCCGCGTAATATTGTCACGGATTGGATTCGAAATTCCTTCATAAATGTTCCTTCTAATATTGGACATCAGTTATATGAAGAAGAATTGTCCACCGTTTCTAGTGATCTATGGCTCAAAATAAAACAGTCGCCGTCAATCGCTGATACATTTTGGATACAAAAAGAATATTCCACATTAGCTAAAAAGACTTTGTCGATTTTATTGCAATATTCTACTACTTATTTATGTAAATTAGGCTTCTTAACCCTGAATAACTTAAAAATAAGAAGTGAGAAAGACTACGCTCAATTGAAGAAGAAAATGTGGGTCTGCTTATCGCAAATTGGAACAAACTTTGAAAAAGCAGTTTTATTTCATAACATTTAAATGTATACCCTTTAAATTTTTTGCTATGTGTACCGTGATATTTTCATTTGCTCCTAGGTGTACCGTGATATTTTCATTTGCTCCTAGGTGTACCGTTGCTTAAAAACGTTCAGAAACACAGCTATAGAGGATCTAAGAGAAAATAAATATTGACGATGTACAATTGTCATTTATATCATCGATGGCGGGAAGAGAGCAACTTTTCACCCGATTCTGTCTATCGTCCACTCTGTCCCATATCCATTAATCTCCATTTTATCGCAGCTGATAATTAATTACGGATGATCTGAATCCACCTGGGCTCAGTTCAAATGCACAACGCACACTTTATAGCTTATTATACTCTCTCTGTTTTTTTCTGAAACAATTCATTATTTCATTCGCTGTACATCATACCAAGTAATACAATTAGCATCTGGTGAAACATACGAAAAAGCCATTACCTAAAAATACACATAAAAGATTCAGCCACGAGAAATACATCAATTATACATCCTCATTTGATTATATTACTTATCTGTCTTTTATGGTATATTCTTTATCTATCTATCTATCTATCTATCTATCTATCTATCTATCTATCTATCTATCTATCTATCTATCTATTTTTGTTTATTCCTATCTATCTATCTATCTATCTATCTATCTATCTATCTATCTACATTTGTCTATTCTTATCTATCTATCTATCTATCTATCTATCTATCTATCTACATTTGTCTATTCTTATCTATCTATCTATCTATCTACATTTGTCTATTCTTATCTATCTATCTATCTATCTACATTTGTCTATTCTTATCTATCTATCTATCTATCTATCTATCTATCTACATTTGTCTATTCTTATCTATCTATCTATCTATCTACATTTGTCTATTCTTATCTATCTATCTATCTATCTATCTATCTATCTATCTATCTATCTACATTTGTCTATTCTTATCTATCTATCTATCTATCTATCTATCTATCTATCTACATTTGTCTATTCTTATCTATCTATCTACATTTGTCTATTCTTATCTATCTATCTATCTATCTATCTATCTATCTATCTATCTATCTATCTACATTTGTCTATTCTTATCTATCTATCTATCTATCTATCTATCTATCTATCTATCTATCTATCTATCTATCTATCTATCTATATTTGTTTATTCCTATCTATCTATCTATCTATCTATCTATCTATCTATCTATCTATCTATCTATCTATCTCGCCCGGGAGCTTGCTTTTTTATTTATTTATTTCAGTTTAATACAAATTGATAAGCACCTTTAAAATTTTTGCTTAATACTGAGCCTATCTCAAAAGCTGCCCTTCGTGAGCACATCTTGACATGACTGTGCAAACGAAACTTCGAACAAATTTACTTTTTGCTTTAGATAAGTTTTTAATTTTATTTTGAAAAAAAAATTGGCAATTTGTTCTAATTTTAAACACCAAAGAATCACCCAGCAATTTTTTAGATATTAAATCTAACTTTGAGCAATTTTTCACACGAATCTCAGCTTCCTACGTAAAGGGTTTGCCAAAAGGCATTTATATATTTAAACACGAGGATACTAAAGTTTAAAATAAGTGCTTCTTCATTTGGAGTGAAAATTTCAGATTAAAATAATTCCATTACGATACGAACTGACTGCACCACCCTAACACAGACACACACGCACACAGACACACACACACATACATACACACACACACACACACACACACACACACACACACACACACACATATATATATATATATATATATATATATATATATATATATATATATATATATATATATATATATATATATATATAGCTTACGGTTACATCACGTTAAAATACTGATCACTGAAGTTAAGCAACGTCGAGCCTGCTCAGTACCTAGATGGTTGACCTTTTGGGAATACCAGGTGCTATAAGCTTGGGTGTGGGTGGTGTAATGGATAATGGCTCGGAATTGTTAATCGGAGAGCCGAGTTCCAATTCTCGTTGGGTTTGTTATATTCACTTACGTGCAAATACCCTCGGGAAAGGTATGAATACACATCTTCTCCCCACACCTATGGATTAATTAGTAAAGATTCTATAACTAAATCCGTTAGTATCTCTAAAAAACAAAACAAAATTCTTACAATGTAAATATATTTTCTGGCTTTAAGTAACCTGCAATGAGTTGATTAGCCATAGAAAATTAATGAATCAATCAAAACACACACACACACACACACACACACACACACACACACACACACACATATATTTATGTGTGTGTGTGTGTCAGGTTTGAATGAAAATTCTATCCGATTTTAATGTGTATATTCCAAATGAAGATACTAATACTTATAGAAATATTTAATCATTGATATAACCTCCTTTGCTTCCTAGAAGTTCATTCCATCTGCCAATAAGTTTATAAATGCCACGTTTGTAAAATGCTCTAGATTCTAATATAAATTCCAATTCCTGTTCAACTTCAACTTCTTTTGATTTCAACTTTAGGCCATCCAAATGGTTCTGCAAATCCCTAAACAAGTGATAATCAGAAGGAGCAAGATCGGGAGAATATGAAGGATGAAGCAATTATTTCCATCCTATTTTTTCTAAGAGATCTTTTGTCAATCGTGCAGTGTGAGGAGAGGCATTTTCGTGATGGAGGATTACTCTCTTCCTGTTGACTAAGAATGGACGTTTTCTGTCCAAAGCTGATTTCAAACGACGAATTTGTTGGCATTAGATTGTTTGATAATTGTCTGACAGTTTATAACGGATTATTGGATTCAACAATGTCTGACAGTTTATAACGGATTATTGGATTCAACCATGTTCGCACGAGGAGCGGGGAATATGATCAAGTGTCCTTGATGATGCAGATCCTGAAGCAATTTCCGGAGAGTATGCCTGCTCGTATCCTGCCATCGGGGTGGGGTGGGGTGTTTACGGCTAAATAATGGAAATTTAAAAAAAATGCAAAGTATTAAAACGATAACAAAAGACTCGAAACAATACGTGGACAGCATCAATATTGATGTACTCGGTGCCTTTCCTTAACTGGACAAGAGAAAATAGTGTTACTGTTGGAAATTTGAGGTGACTTGTTGTCACTTAGTCTCCAGCAATAACCATCAGTCGTCTAGTATGAACATAGAAATGCATGAAATATACTACTTTTACTATTACTCTTCCTACTACTACTGCTACTATTAGTAATATCAGGTTTGAACGAAAATTCTGGTCGATTTTATTGTGTATATTCCAAATGAAGTTACTAATGTTTATAGAAATATTTAATCATTGCTAGAAGCTCATTCCATAAGTTTATAAATGCCACCTTTGTAAAATTATTTAGGTTTTGAGATAAAATACGACACCAGTTCATGTTCAACGTCTTTTCTTGATATCAACATTAGGCCATCCAAATGGTTCTGCAAAACCCTGAACAAGTGATAATCAGAAGGAGCAAGGTCGGGAGAATATGGAGTATGAAACAATTTATCTCACCTGATCTTCTCCAAGAGATCTTTTGTTAATCGTGCAGTGTGAGGGCGGACATTATCATGATGGAGGATTACTCCCTTTCTGTTGATTAAGAATTAATTGCAAGAATACGGAATACATGCTTGTCAGCAACAGAAAAAAAGCCTGAGAATTTCAAAAGTATTAGTTTCTTTCATCGTAACGGCAAATTTGACCAGGCCGTCTGTCTACGGCTGTGAAAGGACTTCGCGCATCTGAAATGAAAGAGAAGTTTATTGTTAGAGGATACATGCGTATGCAAACAAGCAAAGGAGCACCTTTCTCAGTCTTTCGCCGACCGGATAAATTAATCCCTATGTTGTGTTTCGCTCCTTGTTCGCGTCTGTAAGCACCAAAACCGGGAAAGGTTCGTTGCAACTTCGCAAACGACGAGAAATGAGAACTCAAAACCCGTTTTCAATATACTTAGGTGTTTCATCCAGGGATTCACCTTGTAGGTCTGGGTGGGTGGGTAGTTAGGTAGATGCACGCAGGACAACTGCTATGCCGGATTATTAGAATAGCCCTTCCCTTCGACTCTTCCTCTTACCATCTCAACATCATGACGTATGGCTGACAACACGAATGGGCGGTATCGGAATTCCCCGAGGATCAGTATCTCTTCTGCCAAGTGCAAACCAAAACTGACTTCTTCAATCTCAAACATGACTGTCAGTATAGACCAGCAAGCGGAAATCGTCAATATCCGGCTTTGTTTTTACTTGACTTCGAAGTTTTATTTATCTATTTATTCTTTTGTTCTCGTCCTGTCAACGGGATGCCGCTTAGAAAAATCGACCTCAAAGACCCCCACCCGTTGGCTATAAAACAAGGAACACATGAGGTTGAGATAAAATCTCAGACCTTTATCTTCTATGTGAGTATCCCAGTCTTAGTGTTACGTGTAGTTTAGCGGAATTGGCGGGTTGAGTTCAAATTGATGTCGTGCTATCATTTATCTTCGTCTGTTTATTAATAGATCCCATGTGGTACTTATTTTTATGCTAGGCCTACTGATGCAGCATTTAAAAATATTTTGCTAGGCTTCCACTATACATATAAAGGAAAACATTTGTGGTGACCGTGTCTACTTTATGCACTGATTCTCCTTTGATCTTCTCTGTCGAGTATTTTTAATTCATGCCACTGTGTTTTTGATGTAATGGAATAACCTGTTACTCTCATGAGTAATAATCTATAAGTATCTGTAAGTCAACGGACTACAGAGACAAGCCGAAATCTTTTTCGGCTTGCTGGTCGAACTCTCTGCCTCTGAGTAAATATTGACTAGCTGACATCTTTTCAGCTATACGGTTGAACTCTCTTCCTTCGGGCAGAGAGGAACCTAGACGAGGTTATGCCGAAGGGCAAAGTCTCATCTGGGGTGATAGAACGACACTACCTCGTTTTTTTACGGGATCTCCGAGAATTTTTGCCCGACCCTACGGGATCGGTTACCTTACGTTAAATTCGGCCTTGTGCCACACCAGACTGCGGGGCGGTTGACAAATATACTAGCTGAAATCTTTTCAGTTATACAGTCGAATTCTTTGCCTTCGGACAGCGAGGAACCCGGACGAGACTCTGCCGAAGGGCAGACTCTCGTCCGGGGAGGTAGACAGACCCAAACCCGTTTATGCGGGTTCTACAGGGATTTTTTGCCGAGCCTAAGGGCTCGGATGACCCACGTTAAATTCGGCCTTGTGCCACATCTACCCTCGTAGTGGGGGCTAGTAAATATTGACTAGCTGATGTCTTTTCGGCTGTACTGTCAAACGCTCTGCCTGAAGGCAGAGAGGAACACAGATGAGGCTATGCCGAAGGGCAGAGACTCGTCTGGGGTGATAGACCGACCCTACTCCTTTTTTCTACGGGGTCTCCGAGGATACGGGCTCGGATACCCTACGTTAAATTCAGCCTTGTGCCACATCTAACCGCGTGGGGCGGTTGGCAAATATCCTCGCTGGAATCTGTTCCAGGTGTGCTGTCGAACTCTGTGCCTTCGGGCAGAGAGGAACCCGGACGAGACTCTGCTGAAGGGCAGACTCTCGTCCGGGGAGGTAGACAGACCCAAAACCGTTTATGCGGGTTCTACGGGGAATTTTTTGCCGAGCCTAAGGGCTCGGATAACCCACGTTAAATTCGGCCTTGTGCGACATCTACCCTCGTGGAGGGGCTATTAAATATTGATTAGCTGGGATCTGTTACTCAGCTCTTAGCTGCTGTCGAACTCTCTGCCTTCGGACAGAGAGGAATCCGGACGAGGTTATGCTGAAGGGCAGAGTTTCATCCGGGGAGGTAGACATACCCGAACGCGTTTATGCGGGGTTTACGGGGTATTTTTGGCCGAGACTACGGGCTGGGATTGTTCCACATTAAATTCGGCCTTGTGTCACATCCTACCTCGGGGGTAGATTGGTAGATATTACTAGTTGGGATCTGTTGAGTACGACTTAGACTTATGCGAGAACTACCGACTTTCCAATAGTAGCACTCACTACTGGACTGACTTGTGACGACCTTGTGCATAACTGTTACCTTTATTCTTATTGTACTGTTTTTTTTACAATAAATCTTTACTTATTTTATCCCCCTTGTTTTTCAAGTATATATTCCTATTATCAACGAAGATAAAACATATAAAGGAAAAGATCTGTGGTGACCGAGTCTACTTTATGGGCTGATTCTCCGGTGCTCTTCTCTGTCTAGTATTTTTACTTCAATCCACTGTATTTTCTACTGTTATTTCTCCTTACTTTCTAGTTTGTCTCCAAACATGGGAAAAATATTTGCCACACTAAATTCTCCAAAGTTAACCCCAATGATATTTCCGTCTGCTTGTGGTAGTGGCAGTGGCCGCAGCCTCAGTATTAAAAATCCTTGCCAAGGAAAATGGTGCTGAGGGTATTTGTGAAAGAAGGATATCAAAATTATTTGAACTGTAGAATAACCATCTCTCCAGCCCACTAACTCCGGACAAAGGTAACACTTGCACATTTGACAGTGATTTATTAAACTGTTTAGTTTGAAAATTGTCAACAAAATTAACGTAATTCTGGGGACGATAGAATATTGGTACAGGTTGATACAAAATTTTTAATTAAAATTTCATAGTGACGTCAAGTCTGGTAACTTTGATGAGGGTAACATTGATAAAAACATCAGTGAACTCAAAAACCTCCTAAAAAAAAAGAAGAGCAACCATTTTATCTTGAAAAGTTTATCTTATTTTTTTATTAAAAAAAAAAAAAGGAAATGCATTTTCGCGTTTTTCAAAATTTTTATTGAGTGGAAAGACTTTTTCATTTGTGAAAAAAAGGTTCTGGCGTTGATAAAAATAGTTCCAAATACTTAATAGTTAATAGTTAACAAATGGAGTGCAGAATTAATTTCAACTTCACCCGCCGCGATGCGAATGAGTTCGGACTTTTATTGTCGATTACTCCAAAACGGTAGATCTTATCAGAAATTTCTTTGTTATTTTCGAATTAAGCATGTACATTTACACCAAAATGGAACCATCCGGGAAATTTTTATTGGAATCTGAGCGCAAAGCTTGAACTGCAAATTACCCTTTTGAGGTTCCGAGTTGAAATTAGTTCTGTCACCCTGACAATCATTTAACACTATTGTTAGCTCTGTGATTAAAAGACTTTGCTTAATACAGAGTATCCACCACCAAACAAAAAAAAAAAAAAAAAAATAAAATAATGTGCTTACGTCCACATTACGTTGCATACGATCACCGAAGTTAAGCAACATCGAGTCTGGTAACTACCTAGCTCTAGGTCGTTTGATTTTGTTTAGCGGCATATCAACCACTATGGGATATTTAATGCCGAAATTGAAATATTTTATACACAATTTTTATTTTTGGCAAGAGTAATGGTTTTAGTGATACAAGTCTGACTAATTATCCCATAGCTAGGGGAGAAGTGGATTCGCACCTTTACTCAAGGCTTTTTGTGCGTAAGTGAATATAACGAACCCAACTGTAATTGAACTCGGCTCTCCGACTAACAATTTCGAGCTATTGCACCAGCCGCACATCCAAGCTTACAATACCTGGTATTCTCAAGCGGTCACCCATCTAGGTACTGATAAAGATCGACGTTGCTTAACTTCGGTGATGTTACGGGAACCGGTGTTTCAACGTGATGTGCCCGTAAGTCACCTAAGTGAGTGAACGCTTGGGCATATCAAGCGCAGTAAGCTTGGATGTGCGGGTGGTGTAATGGATGACCGGTCGGAATTGTTAACCGGAGAGCTGAGTTCCAATTCCCGTTGGGTTCGTTAGATTCACTTACGCACAAACACCTTTGGGAAAGGTATGAATTCATTTCTCCTACAAACTATGGGTTAAATAGTAAGACGTGTATCACTAAATCCTTATCGTCTCAAAAAAATATTCTTAAAATCTAATACTATTTCCTGGCTTTAAATAACATGAAAAGGGTTGATAAGCCGTAGAAAATTAATCAATAATAAAAAAAATGTTTTCGCTTTTTGATTTCCTATAATTTCAGATGCAGGCATTCGGTTTCAATTAATTTTTAAACCGTTAATCATGTGTGTAAATCAATAAACACTGCAGTCATTGTCATTTAAGGAGTGAATGCATTTTTGGGGACACCCTGTATATATTACCCCCTCCCACAAATAAATGTGGATGTGGAATAGTGATTATCAAGGTAGAAAACGAAGTTGGCTTGTCAAGTTCAAATTCCAGCTGCCGCCACTGCCTTCGCACAAACTAGACTACCTGTGACTCGTAGGGTCACTGACGGTTCACGTTATAAAATATTGAAGTTGATTTCAACATTAAAAATTGTCTGTCTGAAGAAAGCTATCCTATCAGCGACGCCATATTGTTGTATTATGTTGTTGTATGACCCGTGATCAGTAGTTAATTTCCACTTGTTTCTTACTTTATTATACTCTTTACTTTATAAACAACCCGTATTTTTAAATCTTATTCATTTAAATTAGTTTTAAAATAAGATTAACTTAATTTTTTTAATATGACAAAAATATTTTTGAAATAATTATTATTGTTTGTTTAAAGAAAGATGAAATATAAATAATTGCTCTACAAACAACTGGACGAAACGGCAAAGCGGGATCTCTTTTTGTCTGTCTTTAACTTAAAAATATTTTAATTAACAAATTGTCTGTTTGAATAAAGTTAAAATAAAAATACTTACTTTATTATATGGTATTTTAAAATCTTATTCACTTAAAATATTTTAAAAATCAGATTAACTTAAAAATATTTTTAATATGGCAAAATATATTTTTAAAATAATTGTTTTTTTTTTAAAGAAAGTTGAAAAATAAATAGGCACACACGCAATGACAGAGAGGCGGAAAGAGAGAGGGTGAAACAGAGAAAGAGAGAGGTGGAAAGAGAGTGGTGTAAAGAGAGAGGTGTAAAGAGAGAGAGAGAGAGAGAGGTGAAAAGAGAGGGGTGGAAAGAAAAAGAGATGGAAAGAGAGAGAGGTAGAAAGAGAGAGGTGGAAAGAGAGAGAAGTAGAAAGAGAGAGGTGGAAAGAGAGAGGTAGAAAGAGAGAGGTGGAAAGAGAGAGAAGTAGAAAGAGAGAGGTGGAAAGAGAGAGGTAGAAAGAGAGAAGTTGAAAGAAAAAGAGGTGGAAAGAGAGAGAGAGAGATAGGGGTGGAAAGAGAGAGGTTGAACGACAAAAGGTGGAAAGAGAGAGAGGTGGAAAGAGAGAGGTTGAAAGAAAAGGTGGAAAGAGAGAGAGAGAGAGAGAGGTTGAAAGAGAGGTTGAAAGAAAAAAGTTGGAAAGAGAGAGAGAGGTGGAAAGAAACTTAAATCATTATGCGCCCGACGGCCGACGTACGCACGATTCACGGACTTTTAGTATTATATAGATAGATAAATGTATTCTTAACTTCCAATAATCTCTTTATTTTTTTACCTTTTTTGCAGATCCATGCATTTAATTTAATTCAATATTTAATTTAAACCGTTAATCTTCTTTGTAAGCACTGCTATTTCTTAATTTTAACCATTAATCTTGTTTGCTATTTGAAAATGAGGTATATCTTTTTGGGATACCATGGATATTAAGGCATACACTTTTCATCATCATCATCATCATCATCATCATCATCATCATCATCATCATCATCATCTAAATTATTTACATTGTTTGGACTGTTATCCTCATCTTTATTGTCATGTTCACGACGTTTCGGCCTTTGTACGCTCCTGCCCTTTTCAGGTGATCATCCTCATCCTCATCTGTCTGACCAGCTTCCTCCATCTGTCTCAGTTGTGTGTTAATATCTGGATTGAAAGCCGGAGAGGTATTGATTCATGCGTAGCGCGCCTCGGCCAAGTAGACCCGGTGGAGCGTATCCGTTTCCAAATCGAGCCACACAGCCGATGCCCTCAAACTAAAAAGCCCCGATTAGGCCACAAGCACGTGGACAATGATTCCCTCGAGGGAACGTTGACTCCATTTTCGGTAGCCCTCCGCCCAGCAACGTCGCCTCATCGCCACACTGGCTGTATATACATAGCAATGGATCCCAGTTGTGTTAGATGTCCGATGACCCCAGAAGAAATTTTATTCGTTCTTTCACAGATCTTGTTTTTTTTTATTTTAATCCTGCTGATGTGTCGTTTTACAAGGTTTATTCAACCTCGACAGGGAGGCGACCCTCAGGGCGCTAGAGATCCTACCAGGATTTAGTATGGGTGGGCATAATTTTAACAACGTAACATACGCAGATGACAGTGTTTATGGGAGACAGTTAGAAAACCACAGAATCTCCTAGACGAGGTAGTAAAGGAAAGCAAGAAGAAAGGACTAATTGTAAGAAGGAATGTATGATTGTCAGTAACAAAAACAAAAAACAAAAAACACACACACACTGGGACGCAAGCTACAAATTGGAGATATAAAAAAAAATGAAATATCTGAGAAGTGTTTTAACAGAGGAAGGAAAATGTGACTCCAAGATGCATTGGAAAGATGCCTTCCACAAACTAAGCTAAGTATCAAGAAACAGGAAAATTTCGTTATAAATAAAGAAACGAGTGTTGAACTGCTTTGTAGTATCAATCCTCCTACATTGTAGTGAATGCTTGACAATTTCCTCACAGATGAAAAAAAAAAAACTTGAAGCAACAGAAATGTTGTTCTACAGAAGGATGCTGAGAATACCATTGACGGAGCGTGTAAGCAATGAGGAAGTCTTAAGGATAATAGAAACAAAAAGACGCTTATACTTCAAACCAGAAAGAGGCACTTGAGACTTATAATGCACATAATGAGGAAAGAAGGCTTGAAAAATACAACACTCACAGCGGACAGAAAGTAACATATCTAACGAGCATGTGCAAATGGATGGCTAAACAAAGAGTGAGATATTAAAAAAAAGCCAAACATTGCTAAAAGCATAGGAAGTTGTGAAGAATCATGACCCTCCAAATGCTCTTTTTTTACAGTTCCCCTGTCTATCAAGTCATTAGCATCACTAGTACCGTCTATCTGATGCCATTACATCTCTCTAGCGTATATGTCATGTTAATATGTCATGACATATGTCATTACATCTGACTGGCCTACATGTCATGTCAACCATTACGGTCTTAATTTATACACGCTTCTCGATAGAAATACAAAGTTACCCAAACATCGCATTTATCATCTTTATTATCGCCAGCCTTACAGACAGCTAAGAATTAATAACACTTACTCATCTCTCAAATTCGAATCAATCATTTCTTTAACTGAACTCACTACCATCTGCTTTCTCGCCAAACTCCTTACTCTTCCTCGTCATAAACGTAATTATAATCATAGCAGTTGGCAAAGTTTGTAAACGAAAACTCCTTACTCTCCTTACAATTATGGGTTCATTTCGTTTGCCGTCACTATATCCAGTGGAGGGGGGGCAGTTTTTAAAATTATGGGGTCGCAGGCCACCAGGACAGGCAATAAGTAATTTTTAATTCATTCTTCATTTTTATTGTACACTGTGTTTCACAAAAACAAAGAAAGAACAGTAAGATATAAAATCTGGTGTTCTTATAGATATTTTTATTTTTACACAATAGTGCTCAATATAAATTTACAGAGCATTAATATTATAAATTAATTGATTTAAAATATGGTCTTTTTCACTACACAGTGATAACCATGTTTCAAAAATGGAAGATAAAGCCTTCGAATTTAATTTTGCTATTAAATTAAAGACATTAGTTCCATTTCCTCATCAAGAGAATTTTGGAGTAACTTATTTTTTTTTAAATTTACGGTTTTAAAGGCACGGCAAAGATTCATAATTGAGTGTTTCCAAGGATACCGAGAAATCCATTCATCTAGACAAGGGGTGGTTGTATCAGTTAATAGTTACGTTCGAAAGCGGGTTTATGTTTAGGGTTGGGTAGGGATGTATTTTTCAACAAATTCTGACATCCGCTAAATGCATGTCGTCTGTTTTTTTTAATAAAAATTTTATTTTTAACGGTAAAAATTCTTACGGTATTTTTTCTATTTGTATACTTAAAGATTTTGCGGGGCTGTTTAGGCTAGAATATGTTTTAACTACATTTCTAAAAAATTTTAATTTTTAATATTTAATATACTATATTTCTTTTTAAAACCAAGTAAATGTATTAGAATTACTTACAGTATGTAAAAATTATTTTTTCTTATTGAGTATAAGTATGTATATGACCAGGTTATATATATATATATTTTTTAAGTAAACTTTATGACAATGACGGCAAAAATAGCTAAATTATTTCACTAATTCAGTAAACTTTTATTTTTTTATAAATTTAGTAATATAAATTTTCCCATGTATGTACAAAGGACATTTTAATCAGTTTACCTCAAGCAAAGGGTGAATTGATTAATATATATATATATATATATATATATATATATATATATATATAAGTGTGTATTTAGGTAGCAATTCTTCATTTATGCATGTTTCATTAAAAAGGTACTACGATTAAGCTTTTTATTTAATTTTTTTTGTTTTCGAATAAGTGTTTTCTTTTTTGGACACAGAGTGTGTAGAAACTGTCCAAATGTTCTATAATTCCGAGTGCTTTCGGCTATACATTTAGCCATTATCAAGGATGATTTTATTTTTTCAGTTTAATTGTGTTTATGCGTTGTGTGTATGTTTTTAGTGTTATAGAGATGTTTTATTTTCCGAACACAGCACATTGTGGCCGTGTTCGTAGTTAATATTATTAAGTATTTGCTTTTGCCTTTTTATTATTAAGGCTTCTATTATAATCTTATTTTTACAGGTGGATGAGGTTATTATGTTTGTATTTTCTACTAGTATGATTTTAATGAGACATTCATATATATATATATATATATATATATATATATATATATATATATATATATATATATATATATATATGTCACTATGCAATATGTCAGATGCAAGGGGCGACTGTGAGCAAAAGAGAATGAAAAAGACTTTAGAAGGAACCAGAAAACCAGTTCTAATCAGGAAACAAGATATAAACCTCTGTGCATGTTTAAAGGACCGGGGAGGTGTGTGAACAGGATGATAGGCGAATCTATCTACTCCTATTGAGGAAAACAAATAGTAAATAAAATGTCAGCGTTTAGGCGGAGACGTTAGAAATATAGAGTGGAAGTAGATTTTAGAAGGAAATGCAATCCTAAACAGAAAACAAGGTTTAAATCTCCATATAAATGCCCCTGTTCAACAGACCGAGAAAGAGTGCGAACCGGACAATAGGCGAACCTATATATTCCTATTGAGGAAAAAATAGTAAATAAAATATGAGAGTTTAAGAGACGTTGCATAAAAATATAGAGATGAACGACAGAAGGAAAAATAAAATTAAGAAAAATGCGCACTAAATCTCTCTTTTAATTGCCAACATGCTGCAAGTAAACATCTCGTCGGGAGGTTTTTGTCAATCAGCTTATATTGGAGGTCAATCGTGTATAATTCTTTCTAATTATTTACGCATTTCCTGCACGCATGCTTATTTTTCTAAAACGATAACAAAAACTAGACGTTTGCGCTAATATTTTTTTACCTCGTATACTTAATCCTTTTCCTCGTCCCTTTTATGCAGATTTATCGAAAGGCGCTGATTAGTTCAACATTTCTATTTTTCAAATAATCGTCATTATTGCATCAACCGTAATTACGTGTAACTATTTTTCTTTAGTGTAGACTTCAAGTCTGTGTTACCTGTTGTTCTGGAACCTTAGTACTAAAAAAATTTTCCTGTGTAGAATTCGTGTCTTTGCTACCACTGTAAAGTTGGTGTCCAAAAAAAAAAAAAAATTTTCTTTTATCTTCGCGTAGAACTTGTTTTTTTTTTCTCACTACCTACGTCGCCTCTGTTATGGACGACCGATAGCAAAAGATTTCTTTTCTTAGAATCTCCACGTAGAACTTCGTTATTTTTCAATATCCGCGTAGAATTCGTTTCTTCAATATCCGCGTAGAATTCGTTTCTTCAGTATCCTCGTCGCCACTGTTATGGTCCAATATCCTCGTCGCCACTGTTATGGTCCAAGGTTAGGACCAAGGAAGAACAACACGAACACAAGAGTAGAAATAACAAAGATATATTACACAGAATAATAATACAAGATCTTGAAGGTTTTAGTATGACTGTCAGTCTGGTTTGGAGTGAACTACTATTGGCTCGACTCGATTCCGTCTCGACTCGTTCCACGTCTCTCTTGAGAGGCGCAGCATTTATAGTGTCATGAAGAGTTCATTGCTTCGTTATAGGTAAGTTCCCATAACATACATATATATATATATATATATGTGTGAGTGTGTGTGTGTGTGTGTGTGTGTATTGATGTAAAAGGAAAGAACAGTTAGATTAATGATCCAAAGTTCTTTAGTATTTATGTTGTTAGTTTTAAAAAACAGTGCTCGATACAGAAGTAGAGCTTAAATTATAATTATTTTTTAAAAAAGATGATTCCATCACGACACGGAAATTACCATGTTTTGAAATTAACTAAAGTTATAAAGTTATTGAAATTAAACTTTATAACTTGAGTCAGTTTCGAAACAGTAATTTCTGTGTCGCGAAGGAATCATATTTTTTTTAAAATAATTATATATATATATATATATATATATATATATATATATATATATATATATATATATATATATATATATGGGGAGAACAATAAGAGGTGATAATGAAGCAAAAATTACTTGGAACAACAAAAGAAAATCGGAATTCAAAGAGAGCCATGATCATCCATCTCCTGAAGAGATAAAAGAAATGAATATTAATTTTTTTAAAAAATATCTGCTCAGTTTTGTATTTGAAACGTTAACAAATGGATTAAAAATCCATATATATATATATATATATATATATATATATATATATATATTGGTATTTAAAAGAAACAAATAACAAATAAAAAACCCACAGTAAAATGGAAATTAATAAAAAAAACAGAGTTTGTAGGACATGAAATCACCCATGTCCTCTATGCCTACATGAAAAGCTATATATTATTAAGTTTCTTAAAAATTAAGATTTATTAAATCAACGAAACGAACTAACCGTTTGTTGTAGGCATTGTACTATGTTCACATTAAAACATAATTAATAGGATTTTTCATGAAAAAATCTATAAATTATAATTATATATCTATTATTTGATTACATATAATGGTATATAAAATATTTACTTAATTCCTTGATTTTTAACTTTAATGTTGCCATGTCTAATGTACCATTGAATATAATAATTAAATATATAAAAAAATGATTTAATCATACCAGAGGCTCCTTTAAGACAGTCCTAATGTATACAAAAATAATTAAAAAAAATAAAATGCTAAAATGAATCCATTGTTTGATACATATACCTCGCTGTATTATTTCAATGTATCTCGTGATTATGTTCTTAACAAGAAGCAATGGTGACATATCTAATAAACGACGGTTTATCTAGACAAGCATGAATTACATACCCACACCTGACCTCTAACCTACATTTATTTTACTTTTCTACTTTAACTTAGATCTTTGGATTCATCAAATAAGACAACACCCATAAAAATTTTGAAATCTTATTCCATCTCCTACTTAAACTCTTCAATATAATACCACTTGGCTTTCAAAAGTAAATCATTTTTTCTGAAGTTATTGAATATCGCTTGAAAATGGAACATTAATTTTAATGTCCGAAACATTTAAATTTCTGTGTCGTGGTGAAAACATATTTTTAAATAATAATATTATAATAGATATATATGTGTGTGTGTGTACGTGTTGTCTGTGTGTGTGTGTGCGCGCGCGCGCGCGTGCGTGTATGTGTGTGATAAAATATAGTTAGTTTTATGCGTTAAAGTACTCAATATCAGGGATAGAGTGTATGCAAATATAAAAGTGGACATTAAAGTCAACACCCAGAGGCTTAAACGTAATTGTCAAGCCTTGTGCATTATTTTTGCTGGACTATATATTCAACAGTATATTATTTATTCTCATCTAAGGGCCTGAATATTCAAGAAATCTTAAAAGAAAAATATGTGGTCCCTGACAGGAATTGAACCTGTGCACCCCTTGACAGGAGAAATATACTGTTTGATAAATAAATGGAGCCTCTACTCAAATGTCATGATCAGACATAATAGATATTTAATTTCTGCTATATTTAAGAAGTGGGATGTTTAAAAAAAAAAAAAAAAACAAAAACACACACACACGCACACACACGCACACACACACATATTTAGTCAGTATATTTTCATTGAAGCATGTTTGGTTTAATAATTTAGACGTGTCATATATATTTATTTTAGTGTTAATAATTTCAAGTTCACGAATTAATTTCTTGACTAGGAAACTGATTAAGAAAAATTCCACAATTTTTCTTTCAAATAATTTTTATTTTCCCAAGTACTTTCAACCTCATCTAAGACCATCTTCAGGAGTTGCATATCTATGGATGTGTTATGCCATTTATATAAGAGAATTGCGGCAAAAAAATAAGTAAATTCATCTACGAGTATAGCTACGAAGTACTTAAATGCTTGTAACAGTAAAGTGTTATATAAAAAATACTATATATACTAAAATAAAAAAAATCTGTTAAAAATATCACATAAGTTACCTCCCTTGCATAGAAGTAAAAAATATTTTGAACACCGTAAATTCAATTTTTCCTCCATCAAGGGAGGTAAATTATATATTTTTTTCAGTTTTTTTAATAGATGCTTATATGGGGAAGCAACATTTGTTTACCTATATTTCTTATTTAGTTGTTATCTGGCTTGGTATCGTCTTAAGTGTTATGATATTAATTAAGGAAGGTTAAGTCTGTAAGCGTAGTTTTAATACGCATACACACGCACACACACACACACACACACACACACATATATATCCAACTAAATGAACAGATAGAGTAAAAATCTACTATTCGTAACATTTACTTTTTAAAAAGTGCTCAATACAAAGTAGAGCAATATATCATTATTATATTTTTATTATAAGAGATTATAATAAAAACATTTTGAAATCGCTACACAAAAGCTTTCATGTTTCAATACTATGATTGTATTTCTTACTTACCATCGCCTGAAGAAATATAATCATAGTATTGAAACAAGGAAGCGATTTCAAAATGTTTTTATAATATATATATATCTTAATTAATTAATCGAGTCTAGAGGAATCCTCAACAGAATGAAGAAAGCACTAGACGGCCGTTTCGTCCTATTTTGGGACTATCCAGAATCGAACCTAGACCGTTACGATATGACGCAAGCGTCATACCTAACGGGTCTCGGTGACGGAGAGGTAACAAATCGGACACGATATAGCGCCATCTCTTCACAAATTCCGTCATGTGACTCATCCGAGTCTACTTATACCAACTGACTGTGCCCCCATAAGTCACGACTTCTATCCCCAAGCCGCTCCATCCGGAGCATTAGAAACCGGTTCAAGCAGTGATATATATATATATATATATATATATATATATATATATATATATATATATATATATAAATTAAGGGGGGTTTGAATAATCATAATTAATTCATCGAGTCTAGAAGAATCCTCAACAGAATGCAGAAAGCACTGGACGGCAGTTTCGTCCTATTTGGGACTCATCAGCTGTGCGCATCCACTACCGATAATCAAACGCGCACCGTTCATCTTCGGAATAGAAGACGTGACTCATGAGGTCCGTTGAGTCACACGACAGAATTTGTGAAGAGCTGGCGCTATACCGAGTCTGGTTTGTTAACTCACTGTCACCGAGACCCGTTGGTCCAGTTTGTATGACTCTTGCGTCATACCGAAACAGTTCGATTCTCGGTAGTCGATGAGGCGCAAATTAGAACGAAACGGCCGTCCAATGCTTTCTGTTCAGGATTCTTCTAGACTCGATGAATTAATCATGATCCCCCATAATTTAGATAGATAGATAGATAGATAGATAGATAGAGATAGATAGATAGATAGATAGATAGATATAGATAGATATAGATAGATAGATATAGATAGATAGATAGATATAGATATATAGATATAGATAGATAGAGATATAGATATAGATAGATAGATAGATAGATAGAGGGGGTGTGCGACATTTTATGGCATTATATGTACATTTCGAAAATAAAAACACATTTTTCTTTCTTTACTCTATTTCGCTTTCATTAATCCTACAAATGTGTCAGATCACTTTGTCACACCCTGTATATACATTTTTATCACTTTACATTTTTATTGTACTGGATACTCATATTTGCCCCATTTATTTATTAAACAGTATATTTATTTATTTACGTCTAACGGCCTAAATATTTGCGTAATTTCATTCAAGAAAAATATCCACTCTCCAGCAGAGGTAAACCGTTGTTAAATTCGGCGTGCCCTAACCGATTCGACCGTGGAGCAGCCTTACCGACCAAGCAACGTCTGAAACGTACCATTAAGCGAAAACTTTCGGAATGATAAATAAAAATCCGTTACCTTAAAAAATTACTTTGTTTACATCTGGATACGAAACTGAGCAGATATAAAAATTTCGAGGAATTTAATAGGAGAAGGATTTCGCTTAAAGACACGCTTCAAGCTTTTGTTGAACGGCGAAGATAGTCCGTGGCCGAGCTGGTTAAAGCATGCCGGATCTAACGACGGATTTTCTCTGCCCTGAGTGTGGTTGTTTCGAATTCTGCCGCGGAGCCCATACATTTCTTTCATGAGAAATCTGTCGGTTCAATAAATAAAAATCCATGGCTTCTTGAGAAAATTATTTTGCTTACTTTTGGATACGAAACTGAGCAGATATGAAAATTTCGAGGAACTTAATACGAGAAGCTTAATGGCATGTTTCGGAATTTGCTTGATATATATTCTTTTCTTCCAGAATCCTATATTCGCTCAACAAAGAATAACAGAATGAATATAACAGATATATTTTTCTTCCAGAATTCTATATTCACTCAACAAAGAATAACAGAATGAGTTTAACATATATTCTTTTCTTCCAGAATCCTATATTCACTCAACAAAGAATAGCAGAATGAGTTTCATATACATTTTTTCATGCGTGTCCCCACTCCAATCTTAACCTGTTCAATTCTAGAATTAACCGTTATCTTCCACACATATCCGCATAAGCTGTGCATCTTACTCTGTAATTCTCTACCTTGAGTGACCCTCTGGCCTTTTACTGAGTGAACACCATTGTGAGAAAAACGAATAAAAAAATTAAAATTTAATATTTTTTATATTTAAACGGGCTTTTATACTTTAGATAAAAATTAATAAATTATTATATTTTATAAACCAGAGATGCTCAACTGTCCCGATTTCTTTTTAACAAAGTTTTGATGGTAAGATTGTATTAGACGTTTTGCAAAGCAATTCTCTTCTCTTACAGAGGGACGAAGGAGTCATAGTCGTACAAATGATCAGTCTGTTGGCCTTGCAAGCTTTTAAAATGGCGACTTCTTGCCCAGCGCTCTGGAAATATGGCTTCCATCTTGGCAACGTTCGGCAAATATCTGACTGCCTGGCAATACCGCGTTAGAGTACGCTGTTTTGCACTAACTGAATCCTCACACACAAATTATAGAAATCCAGTGGAGTGAATCTTAAAATAAGCCAGGTATTTAATTACCTTGCATTTAAGATTAGCTTCATGTCGGAAAGCGACTGGTTATGTGGGTGGCGAAACAGTTAACAGCCTGGGGAATTTTATGGGTGATCCGAGTTCAATCTCCGGCTGTGGTTGTTTGCGTACGCTTCGTGGACAAAGGCATGGATGCAATCAGCTGCGGTTGTTAAATAATAGGATACTTGAATCCCGAGTAATCGATTTAACAAGTTTAAGTGACGGGATTAGCAAAACAGGAAGATAAATAGATAGCCGTTGTTTAAAAGTGAGAGCAACAAAAGACAGGAAGTTGTGGAGAGCGGCAACCACACACGACCAGAAAGGACATAAGAAGTGGGACCCATTTAGTGTTGCGAAAACAGCCCATCTTGGGCTTCCAAAATTAGATAGGGGAGCGTTCATTACTGCTGGTACGATATAATTTAGGGATCGATACTTGTTGCTCGTATCACATTACCTAGGGATTGTTCGCCATTACAGGTTCCTTATAACTAAGGGACCGTTTCTTGTTGTTGTCATATGATCTAGGGACCTTTCCTTGTTGCGGGTACCTTATAACCGAAGGATTATTCACCTTTAATTCAATCCACCATTTTTTATGCCAGCCACTCCTTTTATTCCACCCCTTTTATGCCACAAACACATTTTATTCCACCCTCCCTTTTTATGCCAGCCCCCTTTATACAAGCCACCCTTTTTATTCAATCCACTATTTTTTTAATGAAAGCCGCCCCTTTTATTCCACCCACACATTGCATTTTATATACCCGCTATGTCAGCCATCCATTTTATTCCACCCACACCTTTAATCCTACCCACCCCTTTAATCCACCCGTATCTTTTATGCCAGCCCTCTTTGTTTTAAAAGTTGACACCAACAGGACATATCAAAGGCAAGAAGGACTGAGAAAAACTGTGCCCAATCTATTTAACGAATTTGAGCAAATGGATGACGGTATAGTGTTTAGAAGTGATATCAAAAAGACAAAATATACTAAGAGCTATAAAGGACAGAGAATTGCGGAGAGCCATGATCGCCAACGCCCTTAAAGGTATACAGCACATAGAAGAAGAATTATGGGAATTGTACACAATCAGTATTGCTTTAATTACGATTTGGAATTAATTTCGCAACGCCATTAAATGCACAAAAAACACACAAAAAAAACAAAAAAAAAAAAACAACGCGTATTCATTTTAAGTTTACTCATCAAAAAACAGAAACCCTGGCCAACGGCCAGTTCCATTCCGTAATAGTTACAACATTGCATAGAGCAGGTATTATAACATCACAAATGAAAGTTAAAATCTTTCTTTACTTATGGTTTAAGGTTAAGTACATGAATCAACTGATTGAACAATAACTAGCAACGAATCAACTATGGGTTCATGAAGTGGACGTAGACAGAAATACGCCAACGCCTAACTCAATTTCATTATTATTATTATTATTATTATTATTATTATTATTATTATTATTATTATTATTATTATTATTATATTCACAAACGAATCCAGATCCTCATCTACTTAAATTTTAAATCCTAACTCCATGACGTAAAAACAATATTTTAAAAAGATGAAGCATAATATTTTATATATAAATTTGCTGATTATATATATATATATATATATATATATATATATATATATATATATATATATATATATATATATATATATATATATATTTATATATATATAAATTATATTAAGAAACAGACAACTTTAATTTCTTAATGTAATTAAGATTTGCTCTGTTTTTACACTGAGCTCTCTGGATTACATCCTCTTCGGAATTATCCATACGCATTACCAAATAACTTCGTTAACTAACTAACTAACTAACTAACTATATATATATATATATATATATATATATATATATATATATATATATATATATATATATGTATGAGAAAGACATTGGGGTTACTACTACACAAAAAAGACAATGGTTAGACATCGAAAAACATAAGGAAAATTAATTCATTTTAATAATACGAGGAAATATTCACTCTTTGCCTGAAGAAGATCGCGAGACCGGAAACACGTGTAGCAAAAATATGGGAAATATATATTTGCGGTTTCTCTCTTCTTTTTGATATATATATATATATATATATATATATATATATATATATATATACTTTAAAAATTAGGAAATCAGTAGAATCCACTTCCTTCGTTTCAACATGACGGTATCCTCAGGCGAGTTTTATCACTTGATCTCTCAATGCTTTATATTTTTTTTTTAAAATAATGAACATTATATTATTAAAAAAAATAAACAAACAAACGCATGACGTTGTGTGTGATAGAAAGTGAGGAGGAGGATGTGATTAAAGAAAAAGAAGGGGGAGGGTAGGAGAAGAAAGCAAGAGTATTATAAATGTATCGGTGGGGGGGGTAATTGAAATGTACATATTTTTTTTTTAATCCAGCTTCATATGAGCTTAAGAGGAGGGAGGTCAACTGATACAAATCGCCTGAGGATACCGTAAGGTTGAAACTAAGGTAGTGGATTCAATCGATCTCCTAATTTTTAAAGTTAAAATCTCTACATGTAATTATAAAAAAACTTTTAAATACCACTGTTTCCTGGTGTGATTCAACTCTGATCATTTTCCTTTTATGTGTTTTATATATATATATATATATATATATATATATATATACATATATATATATATATATATATATATATATATATATATATATATATATATATATATATATATATATATATATATAGTTTGGTTTTGTTGTTTGATAGCATTAGCAGAATTAAGTTTTAACTACATTAAGATATCTTTTGATCGAGTTTGGACATGGAAGATTTCTTTAAATTTCTAAAATTAGCTTATTTTGCTTAGCGATTCTAATGTTGAAGACAGTAGAAAATGAGCATTATTTTCAGCATTTTATCCCCTTTTTCTTATTTTAAGAATGGTAAAAATTTGACTGAAGCTCTTGAACAGATTTTTTATAGAGAAAAAGTAGTGTGACGTAACAAATGTGGACATTTCTCATTGAACTATGATTCATAATCAAAGAGATGTGTTGGAATTGATATTTATCAAATGATGACATTACGAGAGAATTATTAATGCTATGTAACACAGGAATTAACCAACTCACTCAAAATACCCAAATAAAGTCATTTGCATCAAAATAGTTATGTTAGTCACTTTGATGTGTGGCTTCCAAATAAGTTTATAACAACAAAATCAAACATAAGAATAATCAATGTTATATGATGCAGAAGATAACCAACAGACTCAAAATATGCAAATCAAGCATCGAATATTAATTTGTAACAGTTTGGTTATATTAGTCACTTTGATGTGTGGCTTCCAAATAAGTTTATAGAAACAAAATCAAGATATGAGAATTATCAATGTTATATGGTGGAGACAATAGCCAACAGACTTAAAATATTCAAATTAAACAGTGAAAATTTATTAATATCAGCTTTGCTATATTTGTCAAAGCTTCCACATAAGTTAAGTGACAAAAAGAAAACTGAAACATATTTTCGTGTGTGATTCCTGACATGCCTTACCCCCACCGGCACCATTTTAACGTGACGCTTTCTTTTTTTACCAATGTAATGAGACCAGTTTGCTTCTTTTCTTGATTTCAGATAAAAAAAAACTGGAAATTTCCTAACATATTTCAATGACGCTATTTACATTATTAAGACTATTGTCCTCATCTTTGTTGCCATATTTATCACAACGTTTCGGTCGTTGTACGCTCCGGCCTTCTTCAGGTGGTTGGAATGTCGGACTGAACCCTTTATTTCGCTCGCTGGTGTAGACATGCAATGATAACAGCAAAAATTGCAATATGAGCACTGGTAAAAAATGGTTAGAAAGACATTAAATTTATAAGTCCCATAAATTCATACACAGATGTCCTTAAGTCTTTTCGGCTGTGCGGTTGAAATCTCTGCCTTCGGGCTGAGAGGAACCGGAACGAGGCTCAGCCGAAGGGCAGAGTCTCGTTCGGGGAGGTAAACGACCCTGAACCTGTTTATTTTTTTAAGTTTTTCACCCCAGGCAAGGTTGAAAGCCACTAGCACGCAAGGAGTTACAGAGTATTTGAAGCAAGAGCAGTTAGAAGTGATAGAGGAAAGGATGTGGAGAAGGATAGAGGATAGATCAATGCAACTGGAGATGTCGATTGACGTTACATTTGAATAGTTGGAGATTATAGTTGTCAGGGAAACAGGAATAGGGAAAGGAGTTCTACAGGCGAGAGGTGCGAGATATGAAGCTATTGGGGTAGAAGAGACGGCTACATTTAACAGGTTCAACAGTGAAAGGGTGGGAACGGGATGCCAGCCTCGTAGGATGCTTGGATTCATGAAGCCTGGGAACCAGCGATACCAGCTCATCGGAGCAATTACCATGGAAGTATTTGTAAAAGAGACAGAGAGAGGCGACGGCGCATCTGTGAGAGAGAGACTGCAGACGAGAAGCCAGATCAGGGCCAATTACATTGCATACCCGTCTCTGGATCTTATCAAGAACCCCGAGGCAAACAGACCATATATGGCAGCAATACTCCATGCAAGGACGGATGGTTGATTTGTAAATTTGGAGGATCGATTCCGGGGAGAAAAATTTCCTGGCTCGGCACAGGGAGCCACCTTTTCTGGCTATACGTGTTCGAAGGGAATATTTTTGGCCGAGCATACGGGATCGAAAAACCCACGTTAAACCCGGTCTTGTGCCACATCTAACCCTCGTGGGGGGGTGGCTAAATATTCCTTACGGACACCTGGCACAGTGGACAAAGGCGCTGGTTAGATCCAGTGACAAAGCGTTGTGAGTTCAATACCTGGCAGTGGAGAACTTGGAGAGGTGAATTAACAGGAGATAACTGATAACTGACAGCCATTAGACATGGCACGTGGAACTAGAACAGTCTACTCCATATGGCAACAAAGATGAGGACAATAGTCCGAATAATGTAAATAGTGTACATAATACCTCATCTCAAAAATATATTTCAGTGAAATGTTCACTTTTCAAAATTATAGATATATAGAAAAATTAATGCCAAGAGAATATGTTTAAACCTAACCAAAAAAAAAAAAAAATAATAATCCTTTTTAGAAGCAAGTTTTAACGATCGATGAAAAGTGGATAGTTTACAGCAACAGTGGAAAGCAAAAGACCTTGGAGCAAGTGAAATGAACTATCGCTAAACATAGCAAAGGCTAATCTACATTTAAATAATCTGATCGGATTAGAAGGTAGTCTGCCACTATAAGCTCATTGCGGAAAAAGAGACGACTGATTAGAACGTGTACGGTTGGGACACGTATTGAGGAAAGGTGGTAGTGTTGAGAAAGCTAAAAAAAAGTCTAGGGGGCGGGATTGTAGAGATGCCTGAAAGGGAGCAAATGATAGCTGAACAAAATGGCGGAGACATTACCCAGTGAAATTTATGTCGAAAATAAAAGGTCAAAATAAATAGGCAAATGTCCTTTATTTTAACTAAATAAACCGTGTGAACATATTTTTACGTTACTCAATAGAAAAGCTTGCAAAGGTACAACATAGAAGCAGATGTCGGCAAACCATGTAGGTTTATTTAAAAAGAACAACGACTTTCAGTTATCAGAAAGTACATTACAAGAATAGACAATGCTGTCATCTCGTTTATTACAGCTACTACCAGATATCTGCTACCATCTACCTATCTATACCACCCTGATACTATCGACATCGTCATACCTGGAACCATCTGCGTCTTACTACCAGCTTCTGTTGCAGTCCACATACTCGCTGCCACCATTTCTTGCAATCCTTACCCTGTTCAAAACTCAGAGCTAACTACCCCTGTCATTAAAAGCTTACCTCAAAGTGACTATCTATCTATCTATCTATCTATCTATCTATCTATCTATCTATCTATCTATCTATCTATCTATCTCCGTATTCAATTACTTTCTTATATATATATATATATATATATATATATATATATATATATATATATATATATATATATCAGTCTCTTTCTATCTATCTATCTATCTATCTATCTATCTATCTATCTATCTAATTAATTTTGTTCTACGAATAATTATATAACTGTCCTTCAGCGCTCGATGCTAAGCATAAATTAAAATTGTTGTTCTAACACCTCTTTATTTATAGGCTGTTGGCAAGATAACGGAGTAGTCCATTTTCATGTGGGAAGACGAAATTAATAGATAAGAATTAAAATTAAAAAAATATAGAGCAATGTTTTATTATTAATAATAACACATACTGTGCTCTGTTTTATATCTATCTATCTATCTATCTATCTATCTATCTATCTCAGTCGGTTCATATCTATCTATCTATCAATCAATCTAGAGAGGAAAAGATAAATCGAGAGAGAGAGAGAGAGAGAGTGAGAGAGAGAGGAGAGAGAGAGAGAGAGTGTGTGTGTGTACAATTCAGAAAATCCAGAAAAGATCGGGAATCCAAACAAGGATCGGAGAAACACAGAACTTGATTATTAGTTTCACGCGCGAAGCGATCCTCAGACGGCTTCCGAGAGTATCACCTTTCATGTGAAACTAACAGTCACGGTCGAGTTCTTTCCCTTCGATAATTTTGTTATCTCCGATTGGCGTCTGTTTTGCCGGGTATGTGATATATAGTAATAATTCAGTAGATATATCAGACCCTCCCACCCTGATGAGCGTTGTGACACGAAACTCTGGAGTTGGTCAATAAGATAAGCTCTTCGAAGATTTAGTAATTTATAAACTATTAAAGCTCTAGTTATCTGTTGTGCACTTTTTTCCACAAAACTCTTGCTGACTTTTAAAATACGATAATTTCTAATAATTTTACGCATTTTAATAGGGGTCATTGGGTTGTGCTATGTAGAGGAGCGTGGCCTAGTGGTTAGAACGTTCGCCTTCTGACCATGAGTTCTACCCGGGTTCTACCATGGTCGAATTGTCAGGAAAGTGACTTCTTGATGTTATCGATCCCAGCGAGCGGCATCTTTGGAAAATTCCTGAAAACCGTACCTTGTGAATAAAACCTGGTACACGGAATTGTTCTACTCTGAGGCCTTTGATGATTGTGTCAGTACGAAACCACAAGTCATCGTGACCGAGAGGTTAAGCGTACTGGCGTTGTTCAAACTGCTGATCATGCCAGATGATATGCGCTTTCTCTCTCTCAGAAACTGTAACTAAGGTCCGATCAGCATAGTTGTAGTATGAATTTCAGATGGGGGTTGTTGAACCAACACAAATATGCCTGAACAGGCATCTTCATCAGGGAGGACTAGCTAATATATATATATATATATATATATATATATATATATATATATATATATATATGTATATATCCGGCTATTTCGTTTACCGAGTACATCTATCTATCTATCTATCTATCTATCTATCTATCTATCTATCTATCTTGTTTCCATCAGAAGATTGTTATATAATGAAATTCTGAGTAGTGAATAGTGATGTTGTTGAATTAATAATATTATTGCATTATATTTAGGATCTGACGACTTTGGCATTTAGTCCACAGTTTATTTTTTGGCTTATTTAAGCTTTTGTGTTTATTCTTACTATATATATATATATATATATATATATATATATATATATATATATATATATATATATATATATATATATATATATATACCCAAGTATAGGATTGGTGTATACAGAATAAGTTCCAATAACCAACAAATACTATTCTTAAAAGAGTGCTCAATACAGAGTAGAGCAAATATAATTATTTATTCGAAAATTATAACATAAATATGTTATAAAATCACTACAAAAATAGCCATCTTGTTTCAGTACTTCTGGTGTCTTATCAAATGATGGTATTGAATGTCTTTTTTTAACACCATCACTTGATAAGACACCAGAAGTATTGAAACAAAATGGCTATTTTTGTATTTATGTTATAATTTTCGAATAAATAATTATATATATATATATATATATATATATATATATATATATATATATATATATATATATATATATATATATATATATAAGACATGTCTCATTAAATAATTTAGACAAGTTTTGTCTACTTATTTTTAATAAGATCCTCTCGTAATTACGCACAGTTTTCTTAGTATCCTTTTTAAAGGAAGAAAAATATTAACATGTTGATGCATAATTCATTTTATTCCGAGTACTTTCGACATTAGCACAATGTCGTTATCAGGTTCTTTTTTTTAAAGACAAAAATGTGTTCATCATTTTTCTAAGACAAAATTGTTGTGTTCATCTGAAAATTAAATTTTTACGTGTGAAGTGAAAGACGCTATGTAATGTAGAACTTTTAGATTTTAGCATATAGACACGCGTGCAAACGTCAAGGGAGGTAACTGAGTTATTGAAATCTCTAAAACTTTTTTTTTTAAAGAAAAGCTATTTAAAAATATTAGTTAAAACCTAGATATTTTAAACTGTCAACTGTAAACATTTTAAAACATTTGTGCAGTATTCATAGTTAATTTTATTAAGGGTTGGTTTAATTTTTTAAAAATATAGATAGGTTCAAGAAGATAGATGTATTTTAACAAGAATTTTTCTAATTTGCGAATGTGAACAAGCATGCTGTTGTAAATGTTGAGAGATGTGAGTTGCATCATTCAATTTGTCTTCTAAAAAACAAGATCCAGATGATGACATTGTGCTAATGTCGAAAGTACTTGCAATAAAATGACTATGATCAACATGATAATTTTCTTTCTTCCGTTCATAAGGATACTAAGAAATTTGTTCGTAATTACGATTAAAAATAAATAGACAAAACTTGTCTAAATTATTTAATGAGGCATGTCTTAATAATGAAAACATTCTGCCAAAATATACGCAATATATATATATATATATATATATATATATATATATATATATATAAATAGACAAGTATACGGATATATTTGTATGGCAATTGTTTTGATGAGATTATCTCTTTGGTAACTCGGCTTTATGAATTTAAGCGCAGTACTAGGTTGGCAGGTAGGTCTCAAAACATTCATTGTCTGTTATAATTAACAGTATATGTTTAAATAATGATCTGCTACCTCAATACACTAAATAAATTATATATATATATATATATATATATATATATATATATATATATATATATATAAATAGATACATAGATAGATAGGATTAATACAAATATAAAGCTTGTCACTTAGAAGATTGGTGTTACCTTCAGTAAATGAATTCAAGAGTTTCGAAGACGGAACCTCTCGCAATCACTCAGTCTACTCGTCAAGGGGTATGTTCAATTATACGACGTTTAATGAAACAGACTGTCGCCGCTGGGTGGTGACTTAAATGTCCACTTTTATATTTACTTACTCTCTATCCCCTGATATTGAGCACTTTAAGCCAGACTTTAAGGCACACATATTTTAAACAAGTAACATTTATTTTTCAACATAATTTTCCTTCATTGTCAATGCACTTAATTCAGTGGAGAAAATTACGCCCATTGATCGAGCATGGTTTAGGATTCAGATCAAATTCAGTTAATCACTTTATATCAGGCTAAAGCCTTATTATTCAACAACATATATCTATCAATTTATACTCGACACTTCGACACACGCACGCACGTGCGCGCGCGCGCACACACACACACGCACGCATAAATAACTTTCTAAAGGTGTAGAGCGGTGATGTATTCTTTTTTGGCAGGTGTAACGGATGGAGAGGTCGGGAGCGGAGAGGGAAGCAGGCTTGTAGACAGAAAGTTTTATGCTTTGGGTACGCCGGCGTGGAAGGGTGGGGTGCACGTGTATGTGTACATACGTGCGATATTTTTGTCGGGTAAGGGTTGTCGGGTAGATGACGGGGCCAGGGAGAGGAGGTTACCTGGTTGGCTGGCAGGCGTTTTTGTTACTTCTATCTTATCTAATGTTACCAGCTTAGACGCCTACACCATATATGGATGCCTCCACGGGCCAGAACATTTTTTTTCGTTTCATATCTTTTTTCTTGTTTTCTCTTTTTAGCTACATTATTATTATTATTATTATTTACTTATTTTGTAATTTTTTTTTTGTGAGGTAACGTCCAGGTTACCTCATTCCTCTGTTTTTTTTTCTCCTACTTAACGATCTTTCTTTCTTTCTTTCTTTCTTTCTTTCTTTCTTTCTTTCTTTCTTTCTTTCTTTCTTCTGTACCCTCTTTCTTTCTTTCTTTCTTTCTTCTGTACCCTCTTCTTTCTTTCTTTCTTTCTTTCTTTCTTTCTTTCTTTAGTTCGTTCGTTCGTTCATCCGTTTTGCTCCACTCCATCCTATCTTTCATTCTTTTGTTGGCTCTGTCCTCCTTTCTGTCTTTCTTTCTTTCTTTCTTTCTTTCTTTCTTTCTTTCTTTCTTTCTTTCATTTTTTCCCACTCCTTCCTATCTTTCATTCTTTTGTTGGCACTGTCTACCATTCTTTCTTTCTTTCTTTCTTTCTTTCTTTCTTTCTTTCTTTCTTTCTTTCTTTCTTTCTTTCCATTTTTTCTTTTCGCCATCCGCCTTTCTTCCAATCTTTTATTCTTTGGTTGGGGCACTCCTTCATTTTTTCTTCTTAGTCATGTCCTTTGTTTATTTCAGGCCCTCATTTTAATTATGAACTCCTTCTTTTTTATCTTTCCTTCTTTTCATTTGTTTTCTTTCTTCCTTTTGATTTCTATCTTTTTTCTTTCTTTCTTTCTTGCTTTCTTTCTTTCTTTCTTTCTTCAGCTCTCTTGTCTTTCTATCGTTTTTCTTTGTTCTTCTCCCTGTTCATTTCTCTCCTTTTAATTTCTTTCTTTCTTTCTTTTTTCGTTCTACCTCTTTCCATCTATCATGGCTTCTTTAGCGATGTTCGCCATTCTTTCTTTCTTTCTTTCTTTCTTTCTTTCTTTCTTTCTTTCTTTTCCATATTACTGCTTTATTTATTTCCATGGTTACCATTTACTGATAATCAAGTACTTCACTAACTGCTCAGTTGTAGACCAGCGCGCCGACGGTTGGAAGGCGCGAAAATATTGTAGTCGATTTTACGGTTTGGAATTGCGATATCGAATTTCTTATAGCGCACATAATGAGGAAGGACGGCTTCGAAAATCTGATATTCACAGGACAGAAGAAAACCGCGCATAACATACTTAGTGAGCTTGATTAAATGGATGGTGGGACAAGGTTTAGGGGAAATAACAAAAAGACAAAATTTATTAAGAGCTACAAAGGACAGGAAATTGTGGAGAGCCATGATCGCCTACGTCATGAAGGAACGCGACATAACATATTCCTGATTTCAATAATAATAATAATAGTAGGACTTGTAACAATTTTATTGGATTTTACAATACACACATACAGAATAATGAAAGCTAATCGCCCAGACATCGTAATCAAAGGCTACTAAAATAGAATGTGCTTTCTTATTGACATGGCAGTCACTGCAGATTGTAATATATCTTCGAAGATTTAAAAACAAAAACTGTCAAAATACAAGGATCTTGAAATGGAAATCTCAAAAATATGGCACATGAGGACATCAATAATTCCAGTTGTAGTTGAAATCCTCGGATTGACTGAAAAAGAGTCCGATAGACTCATTGAAGAGATTCCAGGTAGCCTTAAAGAAATACAAAAAAAAGTACCCAAAAGTACAGCTCATACATTACAAAGAGCTTTATCTACAGAAAATTTGTGTGATATTATTTTTTGTTTTTTCCAAAAATGATCAGTGGGAAATACCATGAAACCATTTCTGACCTTAGGTCTCTGCTTGGGACCCAGAAAGAAATGTGTATACAACAGGAATCAAAGGAAATATTAATAATGATAATAATAATAATAATAACAACAACAACAACAACAATAATAATAATAATAATAATAATAATAATAATATGTGTGTGTTTTTTTAATTGGTCAGTGGAAAATGTCATGATGCCATTTCTGATTTTAGGTCTCTGGGCGGGAGCCGGAAAGAAATGTGTACGCACCAGAAATCAAAGGATATAAAATAATAATAATAATAATAATAATAATAATAATAATAATAATAATAATAATAAAAATAAATTACTATTTCCTCTAGTAAAATCTTTTGGCAATGCATTTCTATAATGAAAGCTGTTTTACCATATACATATAATAGTTTTATTCTGTTAAAAATTCATCTTCTACGTGCCGTGACTTTTGAGGGTCATTGCCATCCACAACATCTTATCCCCTGTCCCTTTACCAAGACTCCTCCCCACACTACGTCATCCATTCATACACGCTCGTCAGGTAGGTGACCCGCTTCCTTCCTCTGCCTTACTTGTCCTTAATATGCCCCGTGAGTGTCAAATTCTCCAATCCCTCTTTCTTCATTTTTTGCTAGAAAATTCAATCGTCTATTTATGATTCTAAGTCTACTCTGTTAATAATACTTACTTTAATTCCTGACTACTGACAAAAGATTTGTTATAGATATTCAATGAAATTCTATAGTAATTTCAAGGTATCAATGCATTTAAGTTATACATATAATAGCCCTCTTCCATTAGTAATGCTTGCATTAATTCCTGACCGCTGACAATACCTTTCTTCCCGATTTTCAATGCATTCCTACAGTAAATCATTTGTAATGAATTTACATTCTACATATAATAGCCCTCTTCTCTCAGTACTGCTGACATTAATTCTTGACCACTGACAATCCCTTTCTTCCTGATTTTCAATGCATTCCTATAGTAAATCATTTGTAATGAATTTACATTCTACATATAATAGCCCTCTTCTCTCAGTACTGCTTGCATTAATTCCTGACCACTGACAATCCCTTTCTTCCTGATTTTCAATGCATTGCTATAGTAAATCATTTGTAATGAATTTACATTCTACATATAATAGCCCTCTTCTCTCAGTACTGCTGACATTAATTCCTGACCACTGACAATCCCTTTCTTCTTGATTTTCAATGCATTCCTATAGTAAATCATTTGTAATGAATTTAGATTCTACATATAATAGCCCTCTTCTCTCAGTACTGCTTGCATTAATTCCTGACCACTGATAATCCCTTTCTTCTTGATTTTCAATGCATTGCTATAGTAAATCATTTGTAATGAATTTACATTCTACATATAATAACCCTCTTCTCTCAGTATTGCTTGCATTAATTCCTGACCACTGACAATCCCTTTCTTCCTGATTTTCAATGCATTGCTATAGTAAATCATTAGTAATGAATTTACATTCTACATATAATAACCCTCTTCTCTCAGTATTGCTTGCATTAATTCCTGACCACTGACAATCCCTTTCTTCCTGATTTTCAATGCATTGCTATAGTAAATCATTAGTAATGAATTTACATTCTACATATAATAACCCTCTTCTCTCAGTATTGCTTGCATTAATTCCTGACCACTGACAATCCCTTTCTTCCTGATTTTCAATGCATTGCTATAGTAAATCATTAGTAATGAATTTACATTCTACATATAATAACCCTCTTCTCTCAGTATTGCTTGCATTAATTCCTGACCACTGACAATCCCTTTCTTCCTGATTTTCAATGCATTCCTACAGTAAATCATTTGTAATGAATTTACATTCTACATATAATAGCCCTCTTCTCTCAGTACTGCTGACATTAATTCCTGACCACTGATAATCCCTTTCTTCTTGATTTTCAATGCATTCCTATAGTAAATCATTTGTAATGAATTTACATTCTACATATAATAGCCCTCTTCTCTCAGTACTGCTTGCATTAATTCCTGACCACTGACAATCCCTTTCTTCCTGATTTTCAATGCATTGCTATAGTAAATCATTAGTAATGAATTTACATTCTACATATAATAACCCTCTTCTCTCAGTATTGCTTGTATTAATTCCTGACCACTGACAATCCCTTTCTTCCTGATTTTCAATGCATTGCTATAGTAAATCATTAGTAATGAATTTACATTCTACATATAATAGCCCTCTTCTCTCAGTATTGCTTGCATTAATTCCTGACCACTGACAATCCCTTTCTTCCTGATTTTCAATGCATTGCTATAGTAAATCATTAGTAATGAATTTACATTCTACATATAATAGCCCTCTTCTCTCAGTATTGCTTGCATTAATTCCTGACCACTGACAATCCCTTTCTTCCTGATTTTCAATGCATTCCTACAGTAAATCATTTGTAATGAATTTACATTCTACATATAATAGCCCTCTTCTCTCAGTACTGGTTGCATTAATTCCTGACCACTGACAACCCCTTTCTTCCTGATTTTCAACTAACTGCTATAATAAATTTTTAAAGGGATTTTCTAAGCGTATCTTAGATGTGGTACAAGGCTGAAAGTGTGGGGCACCCAATGAGATTCACAATAAATTCAGTATGAATGCATTTACATTATGCAATAGCCCTATTTTGTCAATAATGTTAGCATTAATTCATGACCACAGATAATCCCTTTCTTCATTATTTTTAAGAGAATTGTGAATAAGTTTTAAAAAAATAGTGAGCAGTAGAGAGGAAAACTGGATCAGGAGGTCATAAAAGGAAGAGGGATCATCATTTCCATTTAGAGCTTAGGAGATCTATTAGAAACGATACAACTCAATCCATAAGACGTTTGGCACGTGAGATGAGAGTCTCAGTTATGACAGTCCAAAGAGTGGTGACAAAAAGACTTGAAAAAGAAATCGTACGTGAAACATGTCAAGCACCTTGTTACTCTAGGTATGAAAGTTAAAAGTTTAGAGAGGGCAAAGATCATCTTGAATAACTTTGAAAATGATTCTGGATATATATATATATATATATATATATATATATATATATATATATATATATATCTTTGAACTTTATTTTAATCCTTCATGAGCTTCCAATCCTTAGATATGTTTAATTAATGATGAATGTGTAATTTTCATTTATGATCGATTTCATCATGATTCTTTTGTTAAACTTAGAGAGTAATTATACATTCTTATTGCTCAAAGTAGAGTTGAATAGTGTTATATAAACCTCAGAGAATTCCAGTAAGATATCTTTAATCATTTCTAAGATACAACGGCACAAAGCTTAATCTAACAATTGGACAATTTTACTGTTACACGATTTACACGGTATATATATATATATATATATATATATATATATATATATATATATATATATATATATATATATACCCAAGTATAGGATTGATGTGTACGGAATAAATTCCAATAACCAACAAATACTATTCTTAAAACAGTGCTCAATACAGAGTAGAGCAAATATAATCATTTATTCGAAAATTATAACATAAAAATGTTATAAAAAGCATTTTGTATCAACACTTCTGGTGTCTTCTCAAGTAACGGTGTTGAATGTAGAATAAAGACTTTTATTCTACATTCAACACCATCTCTTGAGAAGACACCAGAAGTGTTGATACAAAATGGCTATTTTTTTAGTGATTTTATAACATTTTTATGTTATAAATTTCAATAAATGATTATATATATATATATATATATATATATATATATATATATATATATATATATATATATATATATATATTATAGGATATTACATTCGAACAAATGTAAAACCTCTACATAAATGCATTCATGTTTCGATGCATATCATCGCATCTCATCAGGCGGTAGTAAATGAGGGTTATTATAATTTTTAATTGATTAAAAACGTTTAGATTTTGGGAGGCATTTTTAGCTATTTCAATACGCTTCGGATTACGGTGTCACATCTGCGGTCTGTTAAAATACTTTCCAGATATTTAAGTGTCTGTACTTGCTTGATTTTGACCTCACCAATTCTTAGCTAGCATGTTTCGATTTTTATTCTTTTTGACAAGAGACATTTCCTTCGTGTCAAGAGAACATAAAAAATTGTTTTTATCATATATATTATAAAAGTAGAAAACGGATAATAAAATGGCCAGTAATGCTAATTGTTATAAATTAAAATTAATTTAACAATTTAATTTGTTTATCATATCTAAGAGGCATGCACCAAAATTAAGGTACAAGCTTTTAGAATATGTTCTGACAGTAACTAGGCATTTTTCCATGTAGTCATTCCACGAAGTCTCTTGAAATTTTTGGTTGAGTCTTGTCGTCAACATGTACTACACAAAGCTAAGGCGAATCAACAACAAAAACATCAATAATAATAATAATAATAATAATAATAATAATAATGATAATAATAATAATAATAAAGATATGTAACTTCTCTGCCCAGATAAATTAAAAATAAGAAAAAAACGTGAATATGTTTTATCAGTAACTGGGCAACTTTTACATGTAGTCGCTCCACGAAATTCCATGTAATCACCCTTGATATCGATGCACTTGTTCTGATGATGCATAATTACTTTGCACATCTGCAACAACATTTTTATAGTTGGAATCATTAAAATAATAATAATAATAATAATATAAATAAATAAAATAATAATATAAATAAATAATAATATAATTAAATAAAATAATAAATATAAATAATATAAATAAATAAAATAATAATATAAATAAATAATAATATAAATAAAATAATAATAATAATAAACAAACAAAAAAAGTGCCTCCTTATTGATATGGCAGTCCCTGCAGACTGCAATGTATCTTTGAAGATATTCGAAAAACTGTCAAAATACAACGACCTTGAAATAGAAATCTCAAAAATGTGGCACATGGGAACATCAACAATTCCTGTTGTAGTTGGAGCCCTTGGACTGGTTGGAAAAGATTCCAGTAGGCTGATTGAAGGGATCCCTGGAAGTCCATGCCTCAAAGAGATACAAAAAATTGTTCTGACAAGTACAGCCCACACTTTACGAAGGGGTTTATCTATGTAATTATTTTTTATTTTATTATATTATTTTTTTTTTACAGTGGAAAGTGTCATGATGCCATTTCTAACCTTAGGTCCTTGGGCGGGATTCGGAAAGAAATGTGTAAACGCCAGATATCAAAGAAAATAAAAATAATAATAATAATAATAACCAATTTTGACTTCAAGAATATCCAGAAACAATTGACCATCTTGTATTAAGTTGAAGGGTATTAGTTTCATCAGAATATGAAAATTCTCATAACAAGATAGGCCAATATCTGCACTGGAAAAATCTGCAACTTTTATGGGAAGGAAATCGGAGAAAAAAAAAATACTACGAACACCATCCAAATCTGGTTGAAGACATATGACCTGTAACAAGTTTACAGGACTTTACAATGCACACAGACGGAACAATCAAAGCTAACCTCCCAGACACATTGCTCAAAGACCACAAAACAACGCACTTTCTTATTGATATGTCAATTCTTGCAGACTGTAATGTAGCTCTGATCTTCAAAATACTATCAGAATAAAATGATCTTGAAGTGGAAATTGAATGAATGTGGTACATGAAGAGTTCAAGAATTCCACTTTGATTGGAAAATGTTCTGATAAACTCATTGAACAGCCCATGTCTTAAGGAAAATACTCAGGAAATTTTTCTCCCCGGAATCGATCCTCCAAGTCTATAAATCGACCATTCGCCCTTGCATGGAGTATTGCTGTCATATATGGTCTGGGGCCCCTGCTGTTTGCCTCAGGGTTCTTGATAAGATCCAGAGACGGATAGGCAACGTAATTGGTCCTGATCTGTAATCTCGTCTGCAGTCGCTCTCTCACAGACGCGATGTTGCCTCGCTCTGCCTTTTTTACAAGTACTTTCACGGTAATTGCTCCGAGGAGCTGCTTTCGCTTGTCCCCAGGCCTCGTGAATTTAAACGCCCCACGAGGCTGGCATCCCGCTCTCACCCCTACACCGTGGAAACTGTTAGATGTAGACGTCTCTTCTACTCCAATAGCTTCATGTCTCGCACATCTCGCCTATGGAACTCCCTTCCCTATTACTGTTTCCCTGACAAATACAATCTCCAACGGTTTAAGTGTAGCGTCAATCGACATCTCCAGTTGCCTTGATCTATCCACTTCCCTTCTCCACATCCTTTCATTTTTCATTCCTATCTGCTCTCGCTCCAAATCTTCTGTAACCCCCTTTCCTTGATCGACCCACTATCTTTCTCTTTCACCACATCCTCTCCTTTACCACTCCTATCTGCTTTTCCTCCAACACTTCTTTAACCCCTTGCGTGATAGTGGCCTCCAGCCTTGCTTGGGGTGATACGCTTAAAAAAAAACAACAAAAAAAACAACTATTCTCATAAGCAAAGCTCACGCCTTATGAAGGGTTTTATCTATGTAAAATAGGTATGCATTTGTATTTTTGATGCACGTGTGCAATGGAACACATCAAGGTGACATTGTTGAACTTAGATGTCAGTTTGCAACCCAGGGGGAAATGAGTTTAGTTCTCAGGTTGCAACCCAGGGCGGAAAATAGGTTTAGATCTCAGGTTGCAACCCAGGGGGGAAATGAGTTTAGATCTCAGGTTGCAACCCAGAGGGGAAATGAGTTTAGATCTCAGGTTGCAACCCAGGGGGTGGAAAATGAGTTTAGAGCTCAGGTTGCAACCCAGGGTGTGGGAAATGAGTTTAGGTCTCAGGTTGCAACCCAGGGGTGGGGGAAATGAGTTTAGATCTCAGGTTGTAACCCGAGGTGGGGGGCGGAAATGAGTTTAGATTTCAGGTTGCAACCCGATGGGTGGGGAAATGAGTTTAGATCTCAAGTTGCAATTCATGGGGGAAATGAGTTTAGATCTCAGGTTGCAAACCAGGTGGGAAATGAGATTCGATGTCAGGTTGCAACCTGGGGGTGGGGGGAGAAAATGAGTTTAGATCTCAGATTGCAACCCGGGGGGGGGAATGAGTTTAGATCTCAGGTTGCAACCCGGTGGGTGGGAAATGTGTTTAGATCTCAGGTTGCAACCCAGGGAAGGTGAATCTGTTTAGATCTCAGGTTGCAAACCAGGGGTGAGGGAAATGAGTTTACAATAGAAATCAAAAGAAATGATGATAAATAATAACAATAGTCTTTTGAATGTTTGAGAAACTAAGTAAATGCAAGGACTTCGAGATAGAAAACAGTAGAATGTGGCATCTGAAGACAACAACATAATTACCTGTTGTTACTGGGTCTTTGGGAATGATATCAAAAGATGCGTAACAATTGTGTGGATCAAATTGCAGATAGCCCTAAAATATGAGAATGGATGGATCGGCTTGGGGATAGTAGTCGTAGTTCGTGGAGGCACAGTCCTACAGGTAAAAGAGAAACTCAGTTGAGTTCCACCACGGAATATGTGATCGAGCGGCGCTATATCGAGTTTGATTTGCTACTTCTTCGTCACCGAGGCCCGTTGGAACAGTTGGTATGATGTTTACCTGATAACGTAACTCGCCCGGTTTTAATTCTCGGTAGTGGATGCCTACTGCTGATGAGTCCTAAATATAGGACGAAATGGCCATCCAGTTCTTTCTGTTGAAGTTTCTTCAAGACCTGATGAAGTACTTAATATATATATATATATATATATATATATACACACACACACACACACATACACACACACATGTATATATATATATATATATATATATATATATATATCAAACAGCGAAGTTGTTAGATTAAGCTTTGAACCGTTGTATCTTAGAAATGATTAATGATATCTTACTGGAATTCTCCGCGGTTTTTATAACGCTATTGGACTCTACTTTCAACAATGAGAATGTATTTAGCTCCAAGTTGAAATGATGATCCCTCTTTCTGTTTTGACCACCTGATACAGTTTTCCTCTCTGCTGTTCCCACTTTTTTAAACTTATTCACCATTCTTGTGAATGGACTTTGAAGATTGAAACCAGAGTATGAATGTCCGTACCATTACTGAAGGGCTGAATGAACGTTTTCCTCTCACCATTGCTCAGTTGGGAAGACAGTGGGTCTGACACAAAATGATTTTAATCTGTTCGCTTTCTAGCTGAATAACTCAAAGGGTTTTTCGATGATGTTATCATGATGGCTAGTATCAAGATGGCTAAACGTCTTATCTGAAAACCTGGAAAAAAGGAAATCAGTTTAGCGTGTGTTTTTTTTTTTAGATATTAAACATTTTGTGGGATGGACAATTATCCCACACGATTTGAACAATTTTGCAGTTACACCCGGTATATATGAATAAAGCATAGTTATTGGTACTTCTCATATCGTTAGTAGATTTCTCTCTATAAAGTGGACGCAATTATATAATTTTCTTCATGTTTGCAAGGATCCTCTTTCTTTTGCATCTTCTGACCCCAAAATTGGTCTCTTGAAGTCTCTTGTTGAGACGTCAACTCTATTACACAAAATTGAAGCGAAATAACAACAACAACGACAATAATAATAACCATAATAGAGATATGAATTTCTCTGGCTAGACAGATACGAAAGACAAGAACAGCAAAAAACAAAAAAAATACCGCGAATACGTTTTATCAGTAACTAGGCAACTTTTACATGTAGTCGCTTCACGTACTTCCATGTAATCACTTTCAATATCGATGCACTTGTCCTGGTGGTACACAAGTGCATAAATACTTTTCACCTCTGCAACAACAGTTTTATATTTTGAATCATTAAAACTATGACAATAATAATAATAATAATTTATTCAATAATAAAGGAAGCCAACAAGTTAAAAAATAAGCTTCAAGTGAGTGAATAATGCAAGTATAACACAATATACCGACTGCAGCTGCAAAATACTTAAAAAAGAAAGCAATGGCAAATTCAATTGATCAGATAACAAGACGACAAGATAAACCGCTTCATGTTCAATATTCTGCATGAACTAAACAATCTGATGTCGACAAACCCTGTACCCATCAGTGGCTATGTAGTGCAGGGTTAGAAGCTGAAACCGAAGGTTTTATCCTTGTTACGCAGGACCAATGCTTGCTGACAAGAAATTATCAAGCACTTATACTGAACAACTGTTAGCCAAAAAGATAGGGCCTGTAACAATTTTATTTATTTATTTTTTTGTCAGTGGAAAGTGTCATGATGCCATTTCTAACCTTAGGTCCCTGGACGGGACCCGGAAGGAAATGTGTAAACGCCATAACTCAAAGGAAATAAAAATAATAATAACTGTACTGTACTGTCGCCAAATGAATAGATTGGGTCAATATGTTCTTACAAGGACAGCCTCCACCTTACGAAGGACTTTATCTATGTAAAATATGTGAGATGTTTTTTCTCTTCAAAAATGCCCAGTGGAAAATATCATAAAGCCGTTTACAACCTTAGGAAATAAAATAACAATAATATTTTTCTTATGACTGTCATTATAGATAAATCTACGAGAAAGCTCAAATGTTTGTAGAAATGACCATTCATACTTGAGAGAGACAACTACGCGGAGTGATTGATTCAATCCAGTGAGTTTCTCAATGGACCGCAACTACAAATTAGTTACCACATCAGAAATGGGTTATACCTTAACAATGTTTCTAACGTGGGTGGTTTGCCTTACTGCAAACATTTGCGAATAAAACTAACAACAAATTAATAATAGCAAAGATACTTAATCTTAAAAGCAGCAATAATATGGATTAAAACTCTCAAAAAATGCTTCATTTAAAGCAATAAAAATAGGATGGAGTAAAACTAGCAATAAAATGGTAATATTTAGAAAGCTTCGACTAAACGGTAACAATAATAAAATTAATGATGTTGATTAGTTTTGTTTAGCGGCATATCACTCTTTACGGAGTTATTTAATCCTGAAATCTAAATATTTTGTACGCTTTACATTTTATTTTTTGGAGATAATAATGGTTTTAGTGCTACAATTCCTACGAATTAACTCATAGCTGCAGGGAGAAGAGGTGGATTCATACCTTTCCCAAAGGGATTTTGCGCATCATTTAATATAAAGAACCCAACCGGAATTAGAACTCGGCTCTCCGATTAAGTATTATCAATTACAATTAAGAATTATCAATTATCAATTACACATTTTGCGCATTCAAACTTACAGCACCTGGTATTCCCAATCGATCCCCCGTCTAGGTATTGAATTAAATTATTAAATTCGGTGATTGTACTGGAACCATCGTGACCGGATATTTGGCCGGACGGATATTTGGCCGGACGGATATTTGGCCGGATGGACATTTGGAAATGCCAAAAAAAGTACAAGTAAAAATATTAACAAGCAATACTTTAAGTATTTTAATTAGTAGTATTATAAGGTAGAATAGGACTAATAATTACTACTGAATTTCAAGTGATTAAATTACTAAATCTAAATTTAAAGTTTTCTTGTTTCAATATTTGTTTATTGAAATTAGTATTGTTGAAAATATTTGAGTGTATTTGGGTAAAAAGTAGCACCTAATTATCTAAATTCGTATTTAACAGTAAGATAAAAGCTAGTTCATCCCTTTAAGATAATGAGCATTAAAAAGGAACTCGAAAGATCTTTTATATCGTAAATACTAATCATCTTACAGTAATATTTGAAGTAATATATAATGTATAAAGAATAGATTTAAAATTAGCCTGTCACCCCCCCCAAAAAAAAGAAGCATTATAAATAAATACAGTAAATAAATATAAATATATGTAGCACATTACGATAAAGAGTGTGACATCCATGTAAGTAAGCCGTTACATTTTTGGATAAATGTTCATTCGGTTAAATGCCCGTCGACCAAATGTCCGAGTACCGGAACCGATGTTTCAACGTGATATGGCCGTAAGCCTCAAAACTAGCAATAGAATAATAATAGTGAAAATGAACTTAAAATGTAATACTACCATCGTTTTCTAATCAGACAGTAAAGCCCAAATGGCGTAAAAAATCGGATCTATGCTCTGCTTCATCAGCAAATATACCATGACCGAAATCTCCACTCATTCCAGGATTCACGCCCACCTTACAGACGTTGTTGTCTGTATCTTTCACTTGAATAACTAACTCTTTTAATGCCTGTATGAAGATTTTTAGGACACACTGTGCGCTCCACTAATTATGGTCACGACCATTACTTTTCTATTCTACAACATCTCACCTACCACATTCAAGCAAAGCCCTGATATTTATTTACTTTCACTTTCACTTTGTCGTCTTTTCAAACAACTTTATCCGAAACACTTTCACTTTGCCTATCATCTCAAATAATCTTACATGCACAGGAGTCGATGCACGAACACCAAAGGCGGCAGGTATGACAGGCGAAACGGAACTATCCCTGAGCGACAATATTCTCAGCGGCTAACTTCCCTATTACTCTCTACTATTTCAAGCTCCGTTGACAAAGGATTCTTTTCTGGTCAGATCTTCGACAACAGATTATACAAATACCCGCTGACGTAGTTACTTCAAACAAAACGAAATTCAATAACGCCAATTTGAAAAGCCGATAGCTCTTCATGTTGTACGCCCGTAATTATTCAATTATTGCTAAATCTTTCTGGAAATTTCTGGAAAACTAGGTTTCAGTTACTGAAGGATTATACAAGAGAGTTCTGGAAAAATTGACTGGTTTGAGAAATCCTTGTAAATTTCATTTCATTTTACAAGGTGAAAATGATCATTAACCTAATATAATCTTAATTCCTATTGTATAAATTATCTTGCTCTGTTTAAGTAAAACATTGAGCTCTATGCATGTTATGGATTTTTTATTATTTTTATTATGATTTTTATTATGTTGTTCATTTTTTATTGTGTTGTTTACTTCTTTATACTAGTGATATGTCCATTATGACTATCCTTATTGCAGTGTATGTATTATGGGCGAAGAAAAAATATATATGTGTGCGTATATATTCATTTTTTGAACCCCCACCAAAAAAAATCGGTAATCGGGTTAAACGGGTCTCCTTTAAATTAATGTGGAATACGTCTTTAACTAAACTAATAAACTTAATAAATATACACTAGGGGATTAACCCCGATCTAACTTTACCTTAGGTTAAAGTACATTTATATCCTGCTAAATCTTAATAAATACATCTAGGATATAAATGTTCCGGACTCTAGGTATTTAACAATATAAATATGTTTCTCTGAATTTAATTAATTCAAATCTCTTAGGTTTTTAACTAAAATTTCTTGGTTGATTATATAAAAAGCTTATACTAATTTACATTTAAACTTTTAAACATTTTTTTCGTTAATTTCGAAAAATCTTTTAAAGATGTTCCGAACCAGACATTTTTTAAATATTTTTTTAATATTATTTACAGAATTTTTGAATTAAACCTTGATTAATAAGGGAATAAACCCTGATCTAACTTTTCCTTAGTTTAAAGTACGTTCATATCCTGCTAAATATTACTAAATATATCTAAGATACTCTAGATATAAATATGTTTCTCTGAATATAATTAATAATCATTTAATTCAAAATTTTTAGGTATTTTAATTTAAATTTCTTGGTTAATTATATAAAAAGCTTATGAAATTAGCTTTTTCGCTAATTTCGAAATCTTTAAAAATGTTCTTTTTTTAATATTATTTTCAAATAATTTGGTGAATGAAATATGTCAGAATTGAAAATTTGGCCCTATGACAGAACCAGACGGGATTGTTTCAAATTCACACGTTTTGACATACTGAGGTCAGTAGGTCAAAATAGGTCAACACTCTGCATTTTTTCCCATTTTCTAAAGATAGCAATATCTCTTGTTTTTCATCCAGAATATTTTTTCTATTTCATTTGTGATTTGTTTTTTAGGTCTTGAAGATTGAGAGCTGCTTTTTTAGAGCTCCCATGATATAAAAATTATTACCTATGGGATTTTAAGTGTTTGATATTCTTTAATTAATAATAATAATAATAATAATAATAATAATAATAATAATAATAATAATAATAATTGAGTCACTCTCAGTCACTGTGTGTTTATCTAAATCTAAAAATAAACACGGTAAAATTCACCTTCATCTCGTACCGTGCGCTGACGGCTTAGTGGGAGAAGTTCCGACTGACGCAAATTCAATCGGGTTTCGATCCTAGCTAGAGGCAACCGGACATCTAACCACACTGATGAGCTGTGAAACAGCGAAACTGTCTGTGGATGACAATATATATATATATATATATATATATATATATATATATATATATATATATATATATATATATATATATATATATATATATATATATATATATATATATATATAAGGATAACACCCCATCTAAAAATTCATACAAAAAGTACATAATTCTTTGAAGGTTCCTATATATTGAGTACAGATTTTGGTAAGAAAATGTTTTCAACGAAATCTTGAATCCGGTTTTCATTAAGGAAAGTTTACCAGAGGAAAGTATTTTACTGTAAAACATTTACAAGGTCAGATGAATATGGCCGGTGGGGTATGATTTGATTTATTTTATCTCTTATCAACTCTTTGTAGGAATTTTAAAGCCGAAACTTATGTTGGATTTAATATAATCCTTCTACTTCAGTGGTAAACGTAAGACCGAGATTTTAAACGTCTATATCAATATATATATATATATATATATATATATATATATATATATATATATATATATATATATATATATATATATATATGGGGGATGAAGGGAAAAGAGAAAGGTGGAAATTACCTACAGTGAAATGTTGGATCGAAGTATTTAACAACAAAAATGAAAGCATGAAAAAATTGTTAACCGCTTATCGCTCTTTAGAGCTCAATCGAGGAAAAAACGTACAACAATGGGAACAATGATTAAAACAAAGAGGAGAAAAATACTACCTAAGAATCAGCAGCATAAATCAGTGACATCTAGGACCAGCAGTTATTCTTTCTGTTTACAAAGGGAAGGCTGCTTGTACTTAATATAAATGATCTAAAACACTCTTAGATGGTAATCCGAATGTGTTCTGCTGATTATCGTAAATAAATCTCTGGTAAAAGACGATAAAAAACCTATAAAACAAATGGGAAAGGAAGGGGAAATACGAGGAGGAAAAATTACTCACCGTGTAATGGTGAATCGACAAATATAAGGAAAAAAAAAACAACGAAAAAATGATTATCGCTTTTCGCTCTTTAGAGGTCAATCGAGGAGAAAACGTATTAATATGTGCACAGTGATTAAAAAAAGAGGAGAAAAATACTACCAGAGAACCAGCAGCATAAATCAGAGACATCTAGGCCCAGCAATTATTCTTTCTGATTATCAAGGGAAGTCTGCTCGGACTTGATATAAGTGGTCATTCTTACATGGTAATCCGAATGTATTCTGTTGATTACCGTGAAAATCTCTTTAGTAAAAGACGAGGCACAAGTCGGATTATTTATTAAGTGCCCTGTAATTGCAGAACCATCACAGATTATATAAGCATTAAACTAGATTCTCATATATTTGTGTAATCTGTTCATAAAATGTATCTAATGGGCAAATAAATATACAAATAACATTCGCACGTAGGATTATTATTTATATTGTCGCTGTGAAACTTGTGCTATTGTAATACGACCCGTTTTACACACCACCGACAATGATGCTGTCCTCCATAAAAAAATGTCTGCTCGCTCCTGTTCTAATATTATATCTATATATAAAATTCTGTGACTTCCGTTAGTCTGTCTATCCCACCCTTTAAAACAACCATACATTGACCGACCGAAACCAAATTCTGGGGAGAAGTGCAAACAAGTAAGGGGGTACAAAGTACAGTTAGTTTTACTAGGATGCGTAGCTTAGTACAATAAATTTTCATTCATTTTTTTTGGAAAAAAATAAAAGTTTTATTATTTAGCATACAAAATACTCCGGCTATTTTAAAAACAATTTAATGATTTAAATAACAAATACTTATTTAATAAAAATGCAATTTTGTTTTTGCATATTTTTTTAAAAGTTTTTTTATATATAAAAGAATCCAGTTTCTACTTCGCCTAGCGTTTGCTATAACTATAAACAAATCACAACGCCAAATGCTTGAAAAAAGTTGGAATTTGGCTTTAGAAAGAAATATTTAGGCATGTCCAATTGTATATTGCATGCTCAAGAGTAAGAATTTACTTGGTCACAATATCTTAAGTAAATGGCTAAAGAAATAACAAAACAAGTGTTACAGATATATCATATATTAATAGTAAGTACAACTAAAGAGTATTACACGACTAGTGAGTATGTGTGTGGGTGTGTGTGTGTGTGTGTGTGTGTGTGTCGGTTGACCCAGCGTTCAATCTATTCGACTGTTCCCCCAAGGCCTTCTCTCCTACTAATCTTATAGTAGGCGGAAGAGTTCAACATAGAGGGAGGACACCACAACACCGAAAGAATACGACTGGGAAGGGTAGTAAAAAAAAAGGTGAAAAAATATTATTTAGAGGTACAATGGATAGAAAGTTGTGGAGAGCTATGTCTTGAACGGAAACGGGAGATAACTGAAGACGAATCGTGCTCGGGCCATACAGAATCTTCAATTTCTCGTGGCCTTGTGCAAATCCAAATTACGCTTAGCAAAGAATCATTGGCGATATCTCTAAATTCCCCAACCGGCGAAATGAACGATTCATCGAATCGATACATTTATCATCTTCATATATAATTAAAGAGTGGATATCTTCTGATAGACTTTTATTGATTTTAGTTCGACAGAAACCCCGCAAAAGGAAGAA
>OZ038517.1:31260789-31273289 GCA_964036315.1 Acanthosepion esculentum | reverse complement strand
ATGAAATGGAACTAATGTCTTTAATTTGGTAACAAAATTGAATTCAAAGGCTTTGGCTTCCATTTTCGAAACATGGTTATCACTGTGTAGCATTAAAACCATATTTTAAATCAATTAATATAATATATATATATATATATATATGTATGTATGTGTGTGTGTGTGTATGTGTGTGTATGGTGTGGTGTGGTGTGGTGATATGCTCTCAGCTCGACCCACTTGCCAAAATTAGTATTCTGAAGTTGTTTGGCCATTTAAATAGTGATTTTGCGCACATTCAACGTGCACTTCACAAAGAAGTCGACGCATATATGAAGTTTCAAGCAGGTAATTACTAGCAGGACAAGTTTAGCGATGTTGATATGAGAAGACGTCGCACTTACCGGTCTTCAGCTTTCGGTTCGTATCTCAATTCCAATCGATCAGCTTTATCGACCTTCGCCGAGCGAGCAAAAAGAGGTCAGTCATTGAGACGACAGTACTGGTGTAATTAAGAATACCAATCTGAAGACAAGGACATTAGTATCTATCTATCTATCTATCTATCTATCTATCTATCTATCTATCTATCTATCTATCTATCTATCTATCTAAGTCTGTTCATTATCTAAGTCTGTTCATTATCTATCTATCTATCTATCTATCTATCTATCTATCTATCTATCTATCTATCTATCTAAGTCTGTTCATTATCTATCTATCTATCTATCTATCTATCTATCTATCTATCTATCTATCTATCTATCTATCTATCCTAGTCTGTTCATATCTATGTGACTATCTATCTGTCCCTTTTCTATAAATACTTCCATGGTAATTGTTCTAACAAGCTTTTCGCTATGGTGCCTCGACTTTATGAATTTAAGCGCAGTACTAGATTGGTAACAAGGTCCCGTCGGTAAGATGTCACCGTAAGTTCTATGCTAGCAGTTTCTTTTCTCGCACTTCTCGCTGATGGAACTCTCTTCCTGAAATTTTGATATATAAAAATTTAAATGCAGTGTCAATCGTTATCTACTCTCTTCCCGATGACTCTTCTATTGTCCTCGCTCCTTACTTACTAATGTTTCTGTTTACTAACTCTCTCACATCCAGTAACCCCTTGTATTACAGGAGTATGAATAGCATGGCATGTTTTGTGTGTTACAAAGCAACGGACACTGATTTTTATATATAGATGATACAGCTAATATTTTCGACTGCGAAAATGCGTAAACATTGCTGTAAAGTGGCTTTACTGTCTTACTTGGGGTGAATTCAATTAAAAAAAAAATCAGTATATTTGTGTATTTGCACTTATCTATAAAAATTATCATACAACAGCATTATATTTTGTTATCGTTAATAAAACAGACACGAAGACGAATCCAAATTTGATAGCAAGAGGTATCTGGAGAAAGTGAAAAATAAAATGAAATCCACCGTAGTTATTAAATTTTTTATCTTTGAATTTAAAAATATACAAAACATCTAATTTTAAGTTAATTTTTTTAAAGAAATGCACGGTGATCCCAAACATTTTGTCTGTAGTGTATATCTGACTGGCTTTCATTTTTTTTGTATATGAACAAAAATAACAGAAGTCTGAATAGCATGATATGTTTTGTGCGTTACAAAGCAACGGACACTGACTTTTATATATAGATAGTACTGCTAAAAGCAAAGACAGACTGTTTATTTTGACTACGAAAATGCGTAAACATTGCTATGAAAACTCGAAGGAGATGACTTAGCTCTGATAACTTCAACCAAAAAAAAAGAAAATGGATTTCCGTACTGCTGGAGTCGATAGTAATTTGGTGTGGAAAAATTACGAACAGAGACATTACTAATGAATGGGAAGAAAAAAGAGTAACCAGGAAGACAATAGATATCAATTGACATTGCTTTTAAATTTTTGCAGACTAAAGTTGGCTGGAAAACATGAAGCCGGAAGGGAGTTCCACACGCGAGAAGTGCGTGAAAAGAAACCGTTAGCATAGAATTTACGGCTACATATAGCCAGCTCAACTGTAAATTGATGAGATCTCGATACCAGTCTCGTACTGCGCTTAATTTAAAAAAAGTCTAGGTACCACAGCGAAGAGCTTATCCAAACAATTACCATAAAAGTATTTCTCGAAAAGATACAGAGTGGCAACCTTACGGCGGTGGGAAAGTGACTGACACCAAGCTGCCAGATCAGGACCAATAATATTGCTGATTCTTCTTTGGGTTTTATCGAGGAACTCAAGGTAAATGGCAGGGGCGCCAGACTATATGTGGTAGCAATATTCTAAGCATAGACATATTGGTAAACTTATAGATGCATATGCAGCTCAAAAGGGGCACTTCGACGTGGTGTAATGATTAGCAAGCTTGTCTCGCTACATCAATTACAACAGAGTAGTGAGTTCGATCCTCACTGGGTGCCCTTATAATCTCGACCTATTGTCACAACTAAGCTATGCTTAGTAAATCAAGTTTGGGCACATGGGTGTGGTGTAATGTTAGCAAGCTTGTCTGGATAGATCAGTTACGACTGAAAAGTGCGTTCGACTCTCACTAGGTGCCCCATACTTTCAGCTTTGTGCCGCATCTAAGCTACGCTGAGAAATTCAAAAGTCTGTGGCCACCCTGGTAGTTTTTTTCAAATTGACCCCAAAAGTAGTTTTTTTTGTACTTTAAATAAAAGAGAATTATTATACATAGTTAAAAAAATGATGACTTTTTATTAGAAATTTTATTATGACAAAAATGAAAAAGAAATACATGTTATGATTAAATTTTGCTCTCTTCAAAATATCTTCCTTTAGCCTTGATTACTGCAGCATACATTTTTGGCATTCGTTGCCAAAGTTTCTCAAAGTATAAATTTGATAAATGATTCTATTCTTTTTTCAATGACTCTAAGAGTTCGTTTTCATATATTTTTGTCACTTTTCTGTCAAGTTCATCCAATGCTAATTCTGGGGGTCGCTTCAAACTTTTGAACTGTAGTGTATGTATGATAGATTCTGGAGAGATTAATTGTCTCACATGACACTGTGAACCAACATTCTTAGCAGCTGGCATAAAAATGTATTATATATATATATATATATATATATATATATATATATATATATGTATATATATATATATATATATATGCATAATTAATGAGATCCATACAATTTACCTCATACAGATGATCATTTTGTCCATGGGAGAGTAGTTTTTCCCTGGACTTATCACTGCAAATACATTTACTAAAATGAAGTGAATGTATTTGCATTGATAAGTCCAGGAAAAAACTACTTTCCCATGGACGAAATGATCATCTGTATGAGGTAAATCGTCTGGATCTTATTAATTGTAATTCATTTATATGATCTATAATAAAAATTATATTGAGCTCACTTTTGTGGATCAGTTTTAATATTTTATATTAATAGGATCTACTTGGATTACTTACCCACGGATTTTGTTTACCTGTCCCCCAATCTCTCTCTCTCTCTATATATATATATTCGTTGCAAAGTTTATATTTATTTACAGTAAAAAAATTAATATGGAAGAAAATTGTTTTAATCCTATTAGATAATTTGCTTTATATTGACATACCATTTTTTAATTTCTTTAAACTAAATTCTAGACTAATCCAAACTCAGATTTTTTCCACACCATATTTATTCCAACCTCGTCGCTTATTCCAACCTCTCCGCTTATTAAATTTTGAAAACAATCACACCCCATTTTTTTTTTACTTAGAACCGAGATTACTTTTACATGCCATAAATCCATTCCTTTTCGCACATTATTGTATATATCCTTCACAAAGCCATATAAATATCAAGAAATTTACAAACTACTCTTCTTAGAGATTCCTTTTAGAGATTCGATTTTTAGATTAACCATTTTCCATATGAGTATTTTATTACTACCTTTATTGTATCTTATTATTATTGTTTTCAAATGAAACACTTTCAGTATTTTTTTTATTTCTAGTTTTACTCCATCTTAACTTTTTAGATGATAACTTTTCACTATTATTATTATTATTATTATTATTATTATTATTATTATTATTATTATTATTATTATTATTATTATTATTTCCTTTGATTTCTGGTGTGGGCTCATTTCCTTTCGGGTCCCAACCAAAGACCTAAGGTCAGAAATGGCATCAGGACGTTTTCCACTGAGAAATAAAAACAGAAAAAAACAAAGATCCCACACAATTTTACATAGATAAAGCTCTTTGTTATGTGTGAGCTGTACTTGTAAGTATAATTGTTTGTATTTATTTAAGGCTTGGTCTACCAGAGATCCTATCAATGAGCCTATCGGAACTTTTTCCAAACAAAATCGAGGGCTCCAACTACAATTGGAATTATTGATATCCTCCAGTTGTATTATTATTATTATTATTATTATTATTATTATTATTATTATTATTATTATTATTATTTCCTTTGGTTTCTGGTGTGGACTCATTTCTTTTGGTTTCCGAGCAGAGACGATGGTGAGAAATGGCATCATGGCATTTTCCACTGAGAATTTTTGAAAAAAAAAATTCACACATATTTTAAATAGATAAAGCCCTTCGTAAGGTGTGGGCTGTACTCGGGAGAACATTTTGTATTTCTTTAAGGCATAGGCTACCAGGAATCCCTTCAATGAGTCTATTGGAATCTTTTCCAATTCATTCGAGGTCTCCAACTACAAGTGGAATTATTGACGTCTTATGTGCCACATCTTTGAGATTTCCATTTCAAGATCCTTGTATTTTGATAATTTTTGAAGATCTTCAAAGATACATTACAATCTGCACAGACTGCCATGTTAATAAGAAGGCACCTTTTGTATTTGCGGTGTCTAATCCCGATGTCTGGCGATTAGCTTGGATTAGCTGTATGTGCGTATTGTAAAGTCCCATAAAATTGTTACACGTCCTATCTCTGTAATCATCATCATCCTCATCATCATTATTATTATCATTATTATTGTTCGATTTTTCATTCCATCTATTATTGTATTGCCAATTTTAATATTTTTAGATGTATCATTATTATTATTATTGCTTTTTAGGTGGAGCATTTTCATTATTATTTTATTACGAGTTTTACACCATCTTATTATTGCTGCATTTTAGATGAAGCGTTTTCACTATTATTCATCTAAAGAAATTAGTAAAATAATTTAAACCCAAACAAAGATGGCGTAGAGAATCAAAGAAAAATAAAAAAACACTTGAGACGTGCAAGATGTTACAACGTAAGCAGAAGTTTGACTAGAAGTACACACGTCTGTTTTCCAAATGTAAGCAAGCAATTCATATTGCCTCATGTTGGCATTCACTGTAATCACATTTGCTCCGATTCAATGCCGTTGAAGCCGGATAGTCTGTCACTTAAAATGCGTTGATCTTGGCGAGAGTCTGTGCGAAGTGAACCTGGTCGCCAGGTGTAGGAATGTTTATTTGATCGCCGGTGACAACATCGAAGCGCCAGCAACTCGTCACGCCCAATACGCGCAGCAATTCTTCGAAATGACCACCCCGTCCACGCGAAGGCCCGACTTCCTATCAAAAGACCCAGATTGAAGAAAATGAACGCGTCTTTCAGTGGCATGGTAATTACTTGCACTGAACTATCTCAACACAACGAACTTTATCGCCGCGTACTTCAATGTTTAAAGCTAAGATGCAGGCGACGCGCCAATATGAGTGTCATTACCTCAAAAGATGGCCGAAGACTAAAAATTATATCAGGATATTGCTGTGTATCCCTAAGGAAGACGAATGGACTCACCGGAGAGTTAATTAAAGGAAAGTCACTACAATTCAAGACTAGTGAAACGAGTAATGACTCGTATGACTACCTGACAAAGGAGATCGCTCAACTTCCAGTAATATTAGCTTAAGCTTCACGGTGATGAGGGTATCCTCCAAGCAGCAATTCTCCTTAGGTGATGATTTGCGTTGCATTAAAATGTTTAAAGATTGTAGTTAGCAAAGAAGATATTGGAAGAGAGTTCCACAGGCAATGAGTGCGAGAAAAGAAAGTATTAAAATGGAAAATACGTTTCCGTCTAGCTAGTTGAACAGTAAAACGGTGAGACTTGGCTGCCAATCTAGTAGCACACTTAAGTCGAGGCAGCAAGGAGAGAAGATTATCAGAACAACCGCCATGAAAATATTTGAAGAAAAGACAAAGAGAAGCCATGTCGGTGAGAAAGTAACTGAAGTCGAGATGCCAGGTCAGGATCGATTACATTGCAGATCATTCATATATATATGCGCAAGCTCTCCTACAATCTCTTGAGAAAGCCCCCAACTGCATAGGTCTTTATCTTAATGAGTCAAAGACTGAATATATGAACAGATGTACAGCCAACGATGACCATCCTATAAAATCCCTTAATGACATCAATTTGAATCAAGTTGAGGATTATAAATATATAGGGATCATTCACCTCCTACTCTTTGAAAGACTTCCAAACTAGGAATGGTATGGCAGTGATATGCACAAGATCTGGACAAAAAACTGCTATATATATTGCAAAAAGTGCTATCAATTAAATGACAATTACCCTATAGGAACTAAGGACCATAGTTTGGACCCGACTCTACAGGATACAAAGCAGGAAACATAACATACACAGATAATAATAGAAAATGAAAAGGAAGAAGAAGAAAAATAGAAATTAAAAAACATAGTGAAAAAAACTGCAAACGAGAGGTATATGAATAAAAAAGAAGACGAGAAGAAAAGAAGAAAAAGGTGCATAAGGAGGAAGAAGAGAATAATGCAAGAAAGAGATGTGTAAGATGTGTAAAAAGAGGAATATGAAGAAAATGCGGAAGAGAAAGAGATTAAAGAATGAAAGAAAACAGTAAAAGAAAAATGAACAAATAAAAAATGCTAAAGATAAAAAGGAAAGAAATAATGGAAATAAAAGAAGAAAAAAGCGGATGTCGAAAAAAGGAAACGAGGCAAAAGATTGGGGAAAGAAAAGAGAAAATGAAAAAAATGAAAAACGAAAACTATGTCAGAAAGAAAAGAAGAAAAGATGAAAAAGGTAGAAAATGAGAAAAAAAAAAACATACGAAACGAAGAAAAAAAATGAAAAAGATGATGAAAATAAAAAAGGATGAAAAAAAAGAAAGCGCAACAGAGAGAAGGTAAAGAAGAAAATTAAGAAAAGGAAAATGAACAAAAAATAACAAAAGAAAAGAGACGATAAAGAAAATAAAAAAAATAAAAATCGTAATGAAAAATAAAAGAGGAAATATAGAAATTAAAACTAAAAACATTAAGGATGGAAGATGAAGAAAAATTATGAAACGAGAAGTAGAAATGAAAAAATAAACTAGAAAAAAGAATGAGAAACAAAAAAAGAAAAAGAATCATAAGCAAACAATAACATGGAAAAAGAAGCAGAAGCAAACGATTAAGCTAGAAAAAGTTGTGGAAGGAAAAGAAAAAATTATAAAAAAGAATCAGTAACAAAACAATAGCATAGAAAAATAAAAATAAAAAAGTGGAAGAAAAATATAATATAGAAAAAAAAGACACAGAAACAAAAAGACAATGAACGAAAAAAAAACAACATAGAAAAAGAAGCAGAAACAAAAAAGTAACACAGAAAAAAGAAAAGAAAAAATAACCGAATAACGAAGCAGGAACAAACAAAATAACCGAGAAAAAACATGCAGAAACAAAAAGAATCTAAAAAAAGATGCAGAATGAAAAAGTAACATAGAAAAAGATGTAGAAACAAAAATATAACATAGAAGAAAGAAAAGGAAAGAGAAAATAACATAGAAAAGAAAAAGAAGAAACAAAAAATAACATAGAAAAAAGGAGCTGAAATAAAAAGATTACACAGAAAAAGATGTAGAAGTAAAAACATATCATAGCAAAAAAGAAGCAGAAATAAAAAGGTAACACAGAAAAAAGAAATGGAAACAAAAAGTAACATACAAAAAAGAAGCAGAAAAAATTCAGAAAAAATTCAAGTAAAAAAGTAACTAAAAAATATAGAAAATAGATGCAGAAACAAAAAAGAACATAAAAAGATAAAGAATGAAAAAGTAACATAGAAAAAAAAAACAGCAGAAATATAGAAGAAAATATGTAGAAAATAACCTCGAAAACATAACCCAGAAAAAATAATCAAAATCAAAAAAAAAATAACATAGAAACAATAAGCAGAAAATATAACACTGAAAAAAAAAAGCAAAAACAGAAATAACATAAAAAAAGGTATATAATCAAAAAATAACAAAGGAAAAACAAAGGGAAACCAAACATAACAGAATAAATAATAGATAAAGATGTAGAAGCAAAAAAATATGATAGAAAAAATAAACAGAAATAAAAAATAACACAGCAAAAAAAAAAAGGAAACAAAAAATAACCTAAAAAAAAAGCATAAAAAATAAATAACACTGTAGCAAAAAAGCAGAAACAAAATAAAATAATATAAAAAAGAAAGCCAGAAATATACAAGATCCAAAAAGAAAAAGAAAAATTATAAAAAGTGAAAAAATGCAGTCAAGAAAAATGGATAAAGAAGAAAATAATGAACAAAAACGTAGAAAAAAGGAAATGAAAATGCCAAAAGCGGATAAAGAAAAGGAAAAAGAAAGAAAGCTTCTAAAAATTAAAGTAGAAACTGTAGAAAAGAAAGAAAAAAAGATGAGATGAAGAAGAAAATGAAGAACAAAGACATGGAATGAAAACACTAAAGGACAGAAATAGAAAATAGAAAGTATAAAAAAATATAAATATATCAAGCAGAAAAAAAAAGATGCTTAGAAAAATTAAGGACAAATACCAAGAAATGATGAAATAAAGAAAACGAAAAAAAAAAGAAAATATATAAAAAGCAGAAGTAGAAAGTGTTCAAAAGAAGGAAGAAGAAAATAATTGAAAAAAGAGGGGGATGAAAAAGATAAAGATAAAATAGGGAAAAATAAAGATGAAAAGAAGTAAAAGACTGAGAGACAAAAAATCGTTGAAGGAAACAAAGAAAAAGATAAAGAGAAAGTGAAGGAAAAGGAAGGAGAAAAAGAAGACGTAAAAGACTGAGAGACAAAAACTCGTTGAAGGAAACAAAGAGAATATAACAAGAAAGTGAGGGGAAAGGAAGGAGAAAAAGAAGACGTAAAAGACTGAGAGACAAAAAAATCGTTGAAGGAAACAAAGAAAAAGTTAAAGAGCATGTGAAGGAAAAGGAAGGAGAAAAAGATGTAAAAGACTGAGAGACAAAAAAATCGTTGAAGGAAACAAAGAAAAATATAAAGAGAAAGTGAAGGGAAAGGAAGGAGAAAAAGAAGACGTAAAAGACTGAGAGACAAAAAAATCGTTGAAGGAAACAAAGAAAAATATAAGGAGAAAGTGAAGGGAAAGGAAGGAGAAAAAGAAGACGTAAAAGACTGAGAGACAACAAAATAGTTGAAGGAAACAAAGAAAAAGATAAATAGAACGTGAAGGGAAAGGAAGGAGAAAAAGAAGCCGTAAAAGACTGAGAGACAACAAAATAGTTGAAGGAAACAAAGAAAAAGATAAAGAGAAAGTGAAGGAAAAAGAAGGAGAAAAAGAAGACGTAAAAGACTGAGAGACAAAAAAATCGTTGAAGGAAACAAAGAAAAATATAAAGAGAAAGTGAAGGAAAAGGAAGGAGAAAAAGAAGACGTAAAAGACTGAGAGACAAAAAATCGTTGAAGGAAACAAAGAAAAATATAAGGAGAAAGTGAAGGGAAAGGAAGGAGAAAAAGAAGCCGTAAAAGACTGAGAGACAAAAAAATAGTTGAAGGAAACAAAGAAAAAGATAAAGAGAAAGTGAAGGAAAAGGAAGGAGAAAAAGAAGACGTAAAAGACTGAGAGACAAAAAATCGTTGAAGGAAACAAAGAAAAAGATAAATAGAACGTGAAGGAAAAGGAAGGAGAAAAAGAAGACGTAAAAGACTGAGAGACAAAAAAATAGTTGAAGGAAACAAAGAAAAAGATAAAGAGAAAGTGAAGGAAAAGGAAGGAGAAAAAGAAGACGTAAAAGACTGAGAGACAAAAAATCGTTGAAGGAAACAAAGAAAAAGATAAAGAGAAAGTGAAGGAAAAGGAAGGAGAAAAAGAAGACTTAAAAGACTGAGAGACAAAAAAATAGTTGAAGGAAACAAAGAAAAAGATAAAGAGAAAGTGAAGGAAAAGGAAGGAGAAAAAGAAGACGTAAAAGACTGAGAGACAAAAAATAGTTGAAGGAAACAAAGAAAAATATAAAGAGAAAGTGAAGGAAAAGGAAGGAGAAAAAGAAGACGTAAAAGACTGAGAGACAAAAAATCGTTGAAGGAAACAAAGAAAAATATAAAGAGAAAGTGAAGGAAAAGGAAGGAGAAAAAGAAGACGTAAAAGACTGAGAGACAACAAAATAGTTGAAGGAAACAAAGAAAAATATAAAGAGAAAGTGAAGGAAAAGGAAGGAGAAAAAGAAGACGTAAAAGACTGAGAGACAAAAAATCGTTGAAGGAAACAAAGAAAAATATAAAGAGAAAGTGAAGGAAAAGGAAGGAGAAAAAGAAGACGTAAAAGACTGAGAGACAACAAAATAGTTGAAGGAAACAAAGAAAAATATAAAGAGAAAGTGAAGGAAAAGGAAGGAGAAAAAGAAGACGTAAAAGACTGAGAGACAAAAAATCGTTGAAGGAAACAAAGAAAAATATAAAGAGAAAGTGAAGGAAAAGGAAGGAGAAAAAGAAGACTTAAAAGACTGAGAGACAAAAAAATAGTTGAAGGAAACAAAGAAAAAGATAAAGAGAAAGTGAAGGAAAAGGAAGGAGAAAAAGAAGACGTAAAAGACTGAGAGACAAAAAATAGTTGAAGGAAACAAAGAAAAATATAAAGAGAAAGTGAAGGAAAAGGAAGGAGAAAAAGAAGACGTAAAAGACTGAGAGACAAAAAATCGTTGAAGGAAACAAAGAAAAATATAAGGAGAAAGTGAAGGGAAAGGAAGGAGAAAAAGAAGCCGTAAAAGACTGAGAGACAAAAAAATAGTTGAAGGAAACAAAGAAAAAGATAAAGAGAAAGTGAAGGAAAAGGAAGGAGAAAAAGAAGACGTAAAAGACTGAGAGACAAAAAATCGTTGAAGGAAACAAAGAAAAAGATAAATAGAACGTGAAGGAAAAGGAAGGAGAAAAAGAAGACGTAAAAGACTGAGAGACAAAAAAATAGTTGAAGGAAACAAAGAAAAAGATAAAGAGAAAGTGAAGGAAAAGGAAGGAGAAAAAGAAGACGTAAAAGACTGAGAGACAAAAAATCGTTGAAGGAAACAAAGAAAAATATAAAGAGAAAGTGAAGGAAAAGGAAGGAGAAAAAGAAGACGTAAAAGACTGAGAGACAAAAAATCGTTGAAGGAAACAAAGAAAAATATAAGGAGAAAGTGAAGGGAAAGGAAGGAGAAAAAGAAGCCGTAAAAGACTGAGAGACAAAAAAATAGTTGAAGGAAACAAAGAAAAAGATAAAGAGAAAGTGAAGGAAAAGGAAGGAGAAAAAGAAGACGTAAAAGACTGAGAGACAAAAAATCGTTGAAGGAAACAAAGAAAAAGATAAATAGAACGTGAAGGAAAAGGAAGGAGAAAAAGAAGACGTAAAAGACTGAGAGACAAAAAAATAGTTGAAGGAAACAAAGAAAAAGATAAAGAGAAAGTGAAGGAAAAGGAAGGAGAAAAAGAAGACGTAAAAGACTGAGAGACAAAAAATCGTTGAAGGAAACAAAGAAAAATATAAAGAGAAAGTGAAGGAAAAGGAAGGAGAAAAAGAAGACGTAAAAGACTGAGAGACAAAAAAATAGTTGAAGGAAACAAAGAAAAAGATAAAGAGAAAGTGAAGGAAAAGGAAGGAGAAAAAGAAGACGTAAAAGACTGAGAGACAAAAAATCGTTGAAGGAAACAAAGAAAAATATAAAGAGAAAGTGAAGGAAAAGGAAGGAGAAAAAGAAGACTTAAAAGACTGAGAGACAACAAAATAGTTGAAGGAAACAAATAAAAAGATAAAGAGAAAGTGAAGGAAAAGGAAGGAGAAAAAGAAGACGTAAAAGACTGAGAGACAAAAAATCGTTGAAGGAAACAAAGAAAAATATAAGGAGAACGTGAAGGAAAAGGAAGGAGAAAAAGAAGACGTAAAAGACTGAGAGACAAAAAATCGTTGAAGGAAACAAAGAAAAAGATAAAGAGAAAGTGAAGGAAAAGGAAGGAGAAAAAGAAGACGTAAAAGACTGAGAGACAAAAACTCGTTGAAGGAAACAAAGAAAATATAACAAGAAAGTGAAGGGAAAGGAAGGAGAAAAAGAAGACGTAAAAGACTGAGAGACAAAAAAATCGTTGAAGGAAACAAAGAAAAAGTTAAAGAGCATGTGAAGGAAAAGGAAGGAGAAAAAGATGTAAAAGACTGAGAGACAAAAAAATCGTTGAAGGAAACAAAGAAAAATATAAGGAGAAAGTGAAGGGAAAGGAAGGAGAAAAAGAAGCCGTAAAAGAC
>OZ038517.1:31208289-31255789 GCA_964036315.1 Acanthosepion esculentum | reverse complement strand
TTCAGCTAGTACTTTCAAATACCTCTGTCTCCATCATCAGGCCCTATTTTTTTCCTTTAGAATCAAAACTGGAAGACGAAATAAATGTGTTTTTCCGACCGAAAGATGTTTTTATATATTATCCCGTGATCCGTAGGGTCATAGGAGAACCATGTGCACACCACTTCTACTGCAGCCGCAGTATAAGTGGTGTTTATCTTGAGCAAGATAGTCTGACGGACCCCAACCCTCTCCAGGCGGGTTTTGAATTCAGAGTTTTTCCTTCTCCTACACTGGTTGCCACTATATGCTATAGAATCCAGTCTGTCCTGCTATTTACCCATTTCATATAGCCAAGGCAGCAGGGACAAAAGCTGATCAGAACAGTTGCCATGAAAATATTTGTAAAAACGACGAAGAAGAAACTATCTACTGTCCTCCTGATTACTCTTTCCTCTTCCCGCTCATTATTAATGTTCCTGTTCTAATTCTTCTACACCCTTGTTTCTTAGTGGCTTTACTACCTTGCATGGGGCGATATCAATAAAGAAGAAGAAGAAGAAGAAGAAGAAGAAGAAGAAGAAGAAGAAGAAGAAGAAGAAGAAGAAGAAGAAGAAGAAGAAGTGTAATATATGTAGTCGTGGCATAAAACAAAAAAGCTCACTAGAACAGTTGCCATGGAAATATTTGTTGAAAAGAGAGATGCAAGCCACGTCACGTCGGTGAGAAAGTGACTGAAGGATCTCGAGATGCAAAGAAGTAGCACCAGGCCAGATATGGCAGCAGTATCCAATGCACGGACGAATGGTAGATTTATAAATGTGCGGTAGACCTGTCGAAACGGAAGCCATATTGTTTTTTCCGTAAGGAGATCGTGCGAAGTAAGATGTTTAACCAATTCAGTGGTGATTAGAGCCTCGAGTACTTTGACAAAAAAAGAGATAAGAGACAAATAGAACGATAATTGTATGAGTCAGAGGGTTATTTAAAAACAGGAACTGCAGAGAAGGATTTCCAACAAGCTGTAAATCAGGAAGCGGCGAGGCATTTTATGTAAAGATTGGTGAGAACAGGAGCCAGCGCAGAAGTACCATTTCTTTAGGACGACTGCAGATTTTTCAATACGTCCGCTCACCTTGTGGGGATCAAATTTAGAAGTTATACCAGAAACCAGTGACGGGTTATGTGCATATCACTAAGTAGAGACTCCGTTAAAAGGGAAAAAATCTGGCAGAGGTATTCCAGATGAATTGAGAGTGAAATTGGAAAAGAACTTACGAGCAAGCACTCAGCTTTATCTGCAGTAAATATCAATACTTCAGATTGATTGAAGAGAGGACTGACTGAGGATTTGTTATTGGTCAGCAAACTCTTTTGGGGCCGCCAGTAATCTCTAAAACAAAACTTAGAGGCAATACTGGGTCACATTCTATCAGTAGATAAGGACTTTGATGAAGCACTTGCACTCATTACGAGCAGTGACGAAGAGACATCTTTTACAATCAGGCGTGTCGCTTTGATATAACAGGAGGAAATGAATCCTGTAGGCTATTAGAGGTTGAGCAGGCAGGTGAGAATGAAGGAGATGATCGTGATTTCACTTGGTACTTCTGTGCTGGAATGAAAGCTTCGATGAAGGCTTTCATCTCCGAAGAGACCGCAATGGCACATTTCTCAACAGGATAATTAAAAATATAATTCCAAGGGTACCTGGAAGGAAATCATGAAACGAATCCTAATCACTGCGTTGATAGCAGAAAGAAAGGTAAACATCACTAAAGGCCGCTGTCTGATGAAGTCATAAAAGTCGAAATACGTCACACAGAAAACATTTTCCACTTCGTCATTAATTTTCCTATATATATATATATATATATATATATATATATATATATATATATATATAAAATATAAAAGAATTTAATAAATTATAACCATGGAATATTAGTGTTTGAGCCTTTTATATTATATTCTTACTCTGTCTTGTACATTGAGTTTTACCTGGATTCTAGCCTCTTAGAAAAAATATATTGACCACTAAAATTATCAATATATATATATATATATATATATATATATATATATATATATATATATATATATATATATACGAAGCTAAAGCATGGGATGATGTGTAGTTAGCTGCGTGCAGCATTGTATCGTTCAGTCGAGTGACAGGGAGCAACGAGGTCAGACGTATGGACGTTCCAGTCAGCGATTGCACTGTGGACAGAAGGAGCCAACACTGCTGAAATCTAACGGCAGTTGTTGACACATTATGAAGCAAGCACCATGAACCAAGGAAATGTGTATGAGGTCCGTAGAACCATTTGAAGCGGAAAGAACAAGTGTAACGGACGAAAGCCGGTCTAGTCGCTCACCAGCATCGCACACAGAGGAATATATCCAGTCTTGATCAGAAAAAATACCGACTAATCACATTAGCACAATTGGTGGCAATCGTTGTCATCATCTATGGATCTGAACAAGCCATAGTTCATGATGACTTGGGGTACCATAGAGGAATATATCGAAAAGTGACATATGCATTTGTTCTTCATCAGTGGAAATAAAGTTGTATGAGTTTGATCGATTGATTTGTTTCTTTACGGCTTATCAACCCTTTGTTGGTAATAATAATAATAATAATAATAATAATAATAATAATAATAATAATTCTATTTTTTGCGATTGAATATTTCATTTACAATTTTTTTAAAGATGCAAATCCTGCCATTTAATCCATAGCTGGGGGCAGAGATGGATTCATACCTTTTCCAAGGGTATTTGCGCGTAAGTGAGAGTAACAAACGCGACTAGAATTCGAACTGGGCGTTCTGTTTTTTCCACGCATCCTTTCTGCATGAGTAATATTAGATTTTTATATTTCGAAGTAAATCTTTTCGCCTTTAAGAAAGAATTCGAACGTTTATTTTTTGAGGATGTGAGATGAAATGATGTAGTTACAGTGAGTCCCTGTATCCGCGGAGTTAGGGACCAGAATCGGCCGCGAATAGTTAGAATCCGCGAATACTTGTAACCGCCCCCTCCCCGAAAACTGCTTCTAAGTACCTATTTTGATTGTTAAAACTCCATATGCCTTAAAATTTCACCCTAAACACTTTAGAAACATTTCAGAGCCTTTTGAAAGCATTTTTGAAAAATAGTATTGGTGACCATACGCTTAGCGTAAATTTCCTTTCATCCGTCTAATAACCGATTTTAATTACGCCTAGATCGATACAACCATTGAAAATCGGCATAAAATATGTGGAACAAGACACAAAATATAAAGTTTAAAATATTTTCTAAAAACAGAACTGTGATGATGCCCCCCAGACTTAGCATAAGCCACTTTTAAGACCCCAGCTGCAGCCCCTAACAAAGAACAAAGCCCAAGCATTATGCATGTTTTTGTACTTGATTTTTTTTTACAATGAAGATGTACAGTTATGCCAATTTTTACCATAAAAACGGACTTTTATATGTTTTAAGTCACTTAAATAACAAGGAAATAATACAAGAATATTTTAAATATGTTCTATCAAAAAAGAAAAACCCTAATCGAGGGAGTTCTCAGCGAATAATTTGTACGTATGTTCTTCAGAAAAATACTCGAATATTCGGGGTCTCCGCGAATAACAAGTACATATGTTCTAAAGAAAAATCCGCGAATGTGTGAAACCACGGATGCTGAAACGCGAATAGGCGGGGTCTCACTGTATTCCATTATTTTGCTATATACTATTTGGTTTTTAACAATTTATTAGTATTATCAAAAAACAAAAACAAAACAGTGACGGCCATATTTAAATAGTTTTGCAACTATATTGATTATACATTCAATCAAACTCCATACCTTAGTTCCATCAATTTTAACCTTCACGGCTAAGACTCACGATGCCACACCCATTGTAGCGAACTACCCTCATTCCCTTCGTATTCTATTGGTGAAATGTAAGTTCCGTTGCTTTGTGGAACCGATTTCCAAGATGATGCTACTCCGATCGCTAGAACCTAAACCTGTTCAAGTCTAGGGTTAACCGTTATGGCTCCCACTTATCCATAGAGACTGTCCTTTACTCTGTAACCGTCTACATCGAGTGGCTTTTGGACATAGTCATTATTGTACAAAAACAATTTCTCCATGATTTTTATCTATAGAATTCTCTTATTACATGCAAGAAAGAATTCTGCTTTTGAAATTATTAGAAGTAAAAATATTTTAAAAACAAAGCACGAATCGTAACGTCAAATATGGCGGCAATATTAAATAATTTTGCAAATGCGTTGATTATATTTTTGGCCTGAGGATGTGCGATGTGATGTAATGAATATCGTCTCGGAATGGAAGAACCGAATTCGAATAAGAGTGGGTTTCGTTACATTCACTTACACCAGGCAACAAGGCCTCTGATCAGGAGATTGGAGCTTTAGAAGAGTGTGGAGCCACCTTTTAATCGCTGTCGTTCCCAGGTCTACCCTGATCCCGGGTGTTAGAAGGGTCCCAGAAATTGGGTAAGAAGTAAGCCTCAAACAAAAGTGATGTAATAGAATAACCAGTCACCCCCACGAATGATTACACTACAGGTAGCAAGTACCTATAAAGTCAACCGTCTACGAGAGACTTCAGGAAGAGTGAGAGCGAGACGACGCAAGCACGTCCGACCTACCAATTGGTGGCACTACTAGATTGACCTCTGTGTATAACTGTACCGTATTTCATATTGTATTTGTTGTGTACAATAAACCTTTCTTCTAGTATCCACCTGGTGTTATGTGTTTATTCCCTTAGCACGGAATATTGCAAAAAGCAAAACACTATGAAACTATAAAAAAATATTGTTAGGATAAAAATACCAGCAATACATTTTTATATAAAATAATTACCAACAAGACATATTTATAGTAAAATGAACAATAATACCTATTCATAGTAAAACTTAGCAATAATAGCTGTTTATAATAAAATGACCAACAATTTATTTTATCTGATGTTGTAGGCATATAATTATGTTCAAAATAGATTTCGGTATTGAATAAGCCATAGAGGTTGATATGCCGATAAAAAAAATCAACCAACATACATTCAATTACGCGCTAATACCCTTGGAAAAGGTATGAATCCATCACTTATCTCCCCCAGATTAGGGGTTGAATAGCAGGACAGAATGGGTTCTATAGTCTTGATGAGCAACTAGGCTACCGCAGAATGAAACGGAAACTTACTGCGCGGAAAATATTCTGCCCAGTCAATCGTGAGTGATCGCCCAAGCTTGCATCGCGTACGGCACTTGACTGACTGAATCTAGGATTTGGAATCGAAACAATTAACTCTATTGTAGCATGTAATAAAGAATTACGCACCTTAGATCTTTAAGTGCAAAAATATTCAAAGAAACTGACGCGAAAAGTAAATAAAAAATAAACAATGAATTAGCAGCATAATGGTTTCCACTTAGTAATGAAATATCCCGCTGTTATCTTAATACGAAATATCGTTTATTATTATTATTATTAGAATAATATTTTTCATAATGTATACCTTAAAGTACACATTCAAAAAAAAATATCAAGAATTCACCGGTCTTTTAGTCCTTGAAACGCATGAAGATAATTACATAAGAAAACGACTAACGTTCCACTTGGGAGAATGAAGAATATGTCAGGAAAGTTATATAAATTTTTTTTTTTCATCTACTCCAACTTCCTCTTTCGTGTGTCTTTTTTAAAATTCTTACTAAGGCCCCTGTCCCTGTTTCGGAATCCATTCACACAAGCTCGTCAGGTAAGTGGTTCGCTATCTTCCTCTCCTCTTTGCTCTCAATATGCCCCGTGAGGTTTAAGTTTTCCAAGCCCTCCTTCCTTATTATGTGTCCAAGGGATTTCAGCTTTTCTCTTCTTGATTTTGAATGTGTGTTCTTTTTGCTGCTATTTTCTTTAAGGATACAATGGGTTTGATTTATTTGTTATTTTACGGTTTATCAACCCTTCTGCAGGTTATTTAAAGCCAGATGATATTTTTGGGTTGCAAGAATTTTGTTTTGAGATAATAACGATTTACTGATACGAGTCCTACTATTTAACCCATAGCTGGGGGAAAGAGATGTACAGTGAGTTCCCCGTATTCGCAGGGGTTAGGGACCAGAACCGGCAGCGAATAGTTAGAATCCGCGAATGTTTGTACCCCCTAAAAGTGCTTTTAAGTACCTATTTTGATTGTTAAAACTCCATATGCCTTGAACTTTCACCGTAAACCCTTTAGAAACATTTCAGACCCTTTTTAAAGCATTTTTGAAAAATAGTATTGGTGACCATACGCTTAGCGTAAATTTCCTTTCATACGTACAATAACCATTTTTAATTACGCATAGATCGATACAACCATTGAAAATACTGTATAAAATATGTGTAACAAGACACAAAATATAAAGTTTAAAATATTTTTTAAAAACAAAACTGTAATGATGCCCCCAGACTTAGCATAAGCCACTTTTAAGACCCCAGCTGCAGCCCCTAACAAAGAACAAAGCCAGAGCACTACGTACGTTTTTACAATGAAGATGTACAAATAAGTGGGTATATGTGTTCTTTTTGTTGCCATTTTCATAAAGACTACCTTGTTTCTTACTCACTTCATCAATGGAATTCTCAGTATCCTCCTGTAGAGCAACATTTCTGCTGCTAACCGTTTCTTTCATTTTATGTGCCTGGTCCTTTCAGGACTTTGGCGATCAGCTCTCCACTTCCCCCTATCCTTTGTAGCTCTCAATAAGTTTCGTCCCTCTGCCACCTCCCGCAGACCACGTTCTGTCATCCACTTGTTCAAACCCGCCATTCGACCTGTGAGTATCAGATTCTCCAGGCCCTCCTTTCTTATTATGTGTCCTAGAAACTTCAGCTGCCTCTTCCTCCTTGCTTGCATACTCTCCAAGATTTCATCGTTGCTTACACGCTCGGTCCATGATATCTTTAGCATCCTTCTGTAGAACCACATCTCCGTCGCCTCGAGTCTCTTCTTCATCTTTGAGAAAATCGTCCATCATTCGCTGCCGTAACGGAGGTCAGATGTCACGTAACAGCTCATTATTCTTTGCTTTGTTACCAAAGAGATCCTCCTGTCTCGCAATAATCTGCCCAGCTTTTGGAATGCGTTCTTGGCCATACGTGTACGGATCTCAGTGTCGCACTAGCCGTTCTCTGTCAAGACACTTCCCAGATATTTAAACTTCCGCACCTGCTCGATTTTAGTGTCCCCGACCTGCAAATCGCATTTCGAGCTCACCCTTTTACTGATGACCATGCAGTATGTCTTCTAACTGTTACGGGAGCAAGAAGGCATTGATCACCTTATAAACAGCTGCTTTTTCCCTTTATTTCTTTTTAATATGACTTTTTGATGACTGGTTATTAAATAAACATTTACATCTCAATGAGATCAAACAATTAAAATACTGTGTAAATATACATCACAAGATTATGGAAGTTTTGAGTTCATGACCTTTTGTGTGTGAGGCAAACATGATATTCCCTACCCCATGAAACTGAATCATGGTTATATTATCACTTTATAGAGTAAGCATAAATTAACTATTTCAAACCAAAATAATAAATGACAAAAATAAACACACCATGCAAAGGCTCTGCACAGCCTTCCAGTTTCAAACATATTTCAAATTATCAAACTAATAAAAATAAAGAAGAGCCAATAAAATCAATTTCCGCCAATAAATAAACATAAGCTTCTGGAGCCTACATGAAGCCATATAAACATACAGACATTCATTCAACTCAACAGAAAGACTGACAAAGAGACATAAGTCAGACTCGTCGTTTTGTCTTTCTCACCAAAACAACAGTAGGCTCCTTTTGATCTTGTCTCCCAACCCAACTTTCTCTCTTCCTCACTGAAAGACTATGTTCATTTCTTTTTCAGCCAGGGAGAAGAATTTTCTAGATACAAACCTTTATTTTGTGGTAGTAGTTATAGTTAAGAATTTGTATATTTTACGGTAAATAAGCATTATCATTTTATTTGAACACACAGCAACCCATTCTTTCATATTTTATTCAAGAAATGGTGACTCATAGAATCTTTCCCTAACAACTTAATGATTTAATTTTGCCTGCTAAATAGTTCACAAGAAGAAAAAAATCAAGATCCATCAATTCTGTATGACTTAATAACTTTGGAAAGGTAAAGACAGAGATTGTTGGTATTTAGTATAAATGTTCTTTCAATATCGGGCGATAGGACGAGAACAGTGCGGGTTCGTTAAAGGCACCGGAACAAGGAGCGCGATATTCATGCTCAGAATGTTATCAGGAAGAGTAATACAAATGCAGAAGGACTTGTATCTATGTTTTATAAGCAAGTGGATGGCAGAAGTTGGTCTGGGGGAATTGGCAGGGGCAAGAAATTTATTGAGGGCCACAAGGGATAGGAGCAAATAGAGAGCCATGATCACCTACGTCCTGAACGAACACGGTATATAAAAACAAAGAAAGAAGAAATTCTTTCAGTTGCCATTTTCTTTAATGGTATTTTCAGTATTCTTCTGTAATGGTATTCACCAACAATAGCAAAATATTGAAATACCTTACTCGAAGTTTTCACCTTGATTTTCAATCTATACAGCTTACTTTTCCAGTATGTATTCATACAGTTTAAAGAAGGTGGCTCGTTGTCTTTCCCTATTTTTCTTACACTAAATATTCTCCATGGGGTTTAAGTTTTCCAAATTCTTCTTCCTCATTATGTGTCCAAGGAATTTTAGCTGCCTTTTCCTGATTCTAGGTATAAGTTTTTTCTGTTGTCATTTTCTTCAAGACTTCTCTGTTGCTTACTAGCTGCGCCCATGGAATTTTCAGTAGCCTTCTCTAAAACCACATTTCGACTGCTTCCAGTCTCTTCTTCATCCGTGGGAAGCATTGTCCAACATTCACTGCCATATAAGAGGATGAATATCACATAGTAGTCCAGCACTCATTTCTTTGTTTCTAATCCCCCCCCCGTTTCTAGGCACGTTGCTTAACTTTTGGAATGATTTTTCTCGCTAGTCCAATGCGCGTTCGGATCTCGGTGTGGCATTTTCCATCTTCTTTTAAAATGCTTCCAACATATTTGAACGTCTGCGCCTGATTGATGTTTACATTTTCAATTCGCAACTCGCTTCTTGGGCTTTTTATCATGCCAATGACCACAGTTTCTCATACTAAACTGTCTTATTAATTGTTTTAAGTAATCAAATGACGGAAAGTTTCAAGATGAGCATGTCCTCCTCATGTTACTCACGTTTAAGTTGCATTCCATTCACGCTGACTACGTTTCATTCGTTTTGACGCGTTGATTACCAGTACGACTGTTACTCTCAAGATAAGCGACGTTTGTAGATTGGTTTTGTTTGTTTTGTTTTACGACATATCAACCTCAATTGGTTATTTAATGCCGACAAAATTTTTATTGTTGGTAATATTTTTTCAAAAATCTATTTCTGGTAATATTTTTTCTTTCAAAAAATCTATTTTTGGTAATATATTTTCTACAACAGATCGATTTCTGGTAATTTTTTTCTTCAAAAATCTATTTCTGGTAATAATTTTCCTTCAAAAAATCTATTTCTGGTAATAATTTTCCTTCAAAAAATCTATTTCTGGTAATAATTTTCCTTCAAAAAAAACTATTTCTGCTAATAATTTTCTTTCAAAAAATCTATTTCTGCTAATAATTTTCTTTCAAAAAATCTATTTCTGGTAATATTTTTTCCTTCAAAAAATCTATTTCTGGTAATAATTTTCTTTCAAAAAATCTATTTCTGGTAATATTTTTTCTTTCAAAAAATCTATTTCTGGTAATAATTTTCTTTCAAATATGTATCGCTAGTAATATTATTTCTTTTTTTTTCAAAAATATATCGTTGGTAATATTTAAAAAAAAATGTATAGCTGGTAATTTTTTTTTTGTTTTTTTTTTAATCCAAAAATGTATTACTGGTAATATTTGTTTTTCAAAAATGCATTGCTGGTAATCATTTTTTACAAAGTATTTCAGGTATTAAAAACTATTTTTACACTTTCATAGTGTTTTGACCCCAGTTTGAAACCCTAACAGGTGTTACCACCCCAGATCAGAGGGGACCTGGGAACACCAGTTAATAAGAGGTGGTTCCACGCACCATAAAACCTCCTGATCAGAGGCCTTGCTGTTGGATGTAGTTTATCGTCTTACCCAGGACGCGGATGTAGTTTATCGTCATACTCAGGACGAGCGACGTTTGTAGAAAGAATTTTATTTTTAAATATATTTCTCATACATGCATGCAATTTTTAAACATAACTTGGAGAACCCAAACATACTGTTGAAATATTGTTAAACATTATTAGACATAAGGTTTTTTTTTTAAAAAAATAGTCCTCTTCTCTAAATGGTGCAAAATATAGGAAGCGTTACGTCAATTATTATATTTATTATTTATTTGTTTATGGACTTAGAGTAAAGAATCATGCTAACATAATAATGGACAATCTTAATATTAAGTAGAGTAGATCAGACTGCACGACCGATACATGTAAGAAATCACAATATGTTTCATATTATGGCAAAGATTTCTTTATTATTATTGCTATGTTGTCTCGAAATAAAAATGTAAAAGGAAGAGAAGTGTTGTTTTCATTTCCTGCGCTGAAGAAACCCACTGCCGTTCGGGTGTGTCAAACGGGACTTGCAACAGCATGCATGTGATAAGAAAGATTGCCTATACATCAAAAGGAAGAGAAGTTGATTGTGCATATAGGATGAACAGAAAAAGAAGAGGAATATGTCCCTGGGGGATGTTGTGTGTCTGGCAGAAAATTATATAACAGAATCAACATTCCTCGAATGTCAGAAAGACGAATTTCTTTCTTTCTTTCTTTCTTTCTTTCTTTCTTTCTTTCTTTCTATTGCAATCTCTTCGTTATCTATTGATCTAACTATCACAATCAGTTCGTTATCTATCTATCTATTTCAGTCTGTTCCTATCTATCTATCTATCTATCTATCTATCTATCTATCTATCTATCTATTTCAGTCTGTTCCTATCTATCTATCTATCTATTTATCTATATATCTATCTATCTATCGCAATATGTTTGTTATCTTTTGATCTAACTATCACAAGCAGTTCTTTATCTATTGATCTACCTATCACAATCACTTCGATATTTATCTATCTATCTATCTATCTATCTATCTATCTATCTATCTATCTATCTATCTATCTATCTATCTATCTATCTATTAATTAGGTTATTAGTTGTGCTTCCAATGATTACTGATTACACACATTTCTTTAGAACATTTCTCTTGAAAAACAATGCCTTGAATTCCTACAGTGAATTACTTTGTAAGGCAGTTTTATATTAACTACATCAACATTGTATTTACATTACATATAATATGGCATTATTCACTTTGTAATGCTTCCCTTACTTCTTCAACATATGACAAAGATTTTCTTCCTAAATTTCATTAGAAGGATATAGACAATTTATTTCAAATGAATGTAGCAATATTAACGAAATTGCAATCAAGCTATAGTGCATTAGTATAGAGTATCTAAGGGAAATTAAGGCTTTATATTGACTATTGTTAAAATGTCATATTTTAGCCTTACGTGCCACTAGGCAGAGACAGGCTATGATGAATGATGGAATGAAAGGGTTAAAAGAAAGTAGCAATATTAAACGAATTGCAATCAAGCTATGATGCATTACTATAGAGGATCTAAGGGAAAATAAAGGCTTTATATTGACTATTGTTAAAATGTCATATTTTAGCCTTACGTGCCACTAGGGAGAGCCAGGCTATGATGAATGATGGAATGAAAGGGTTAAAAGAAAGTAGCAATATTAAAGGAATTGCAATCAAACTATGATGCATTACTATAGAGGATCTAAGGGAAAATAAAGGCTTTATATTTACTATTGTTAAAATGTCATATTTTAGCCTTATGTGCCACTAGGGAGAGCCAGGCTATGATGAATGATGGAATGAAAGGGTTAAAAGAAAGTAGCAATATTAAAGGAATTGCAATCAAGCTATGATGCATTACTATAGAGGATCTAAGGGAAAATAAAGGCTTTATATTGACTATTGTTAAAATGTCATATTTTAGCCTTATATGCCACTAGGGAGAGCCAGGCTATGATGAATGATGGAATGAAAGGGTTAAAAGAAAGTAGCAATATTAAAGGAATTGCAATCAAGCTATGATGCATTACTATAGAGGATCTCAGGGAAAATAAAGGCTTTTTATTGACTATTGTTAAAATGTCATATTTTAGCCTTATGTGCCACTAGGGAGAGCCAGGCTATGATGAATGATGGAATGAAAGGGTTAAAAGAAAGTAGCAATATTAAAGGAATTGCAATCAAGCTATGATGCATTACTATAGAGGATCTAAGGGAAAATAAAGGCTTTATATTGACTATTGTTAAAATGTCATATTTTAGCCTTATGTGCCACTAGGGAGAGCCAGGCTATGATGAATGATGGAATGAAAGGGTTAAAAGAAAGTAGCAATATTAAAGGAATTGCAATCAAGCTATGATGCATTACTATAGAGGATCTAAGGGAAAATAAAGGCTTTATATTGACTATTGTTAAAATGTCATATTTTAGCCTTACGTGCCACTAGGGAGAGCCAGGCTATGATGAATGATGGAATGAAAGGGTTAAAAGAAAGTAGCAATATTAAAGGAATTGCAATCAAACTATGATGCATTACTATAGAGGATCTAAGGGAAAATAAAGGCTTTATATTGACTATTGTTAAAATGTCATATTTTAGCCTTATGTGCCACTAGGGAGAGCCAGGCTATGATGAATGATGGAATGAAAGGGTTAAAAGAAAGTAGCAATATTAAAGGAATTGCAATCAAACTATGATGCATTACTATAGAGGATCTAAGGGAAAATAAAGGCTTTATATTTACTATTGTTAAAATGTCATATTTTAGCCTTACGTGCCACTAGGGAGAGCCAGGCTATGATGAATGATGGAATGAAAGGGTTAAAAGAAAGTAGCAATATTAAAGGAATTGCAATCAAACTATGATGCATTACTATAGAGGATCTAAGGGAAAATAAAGGCTTTATATTGACTATTGTTAAAATGTCATATTTTAGCCTTACGTGCCACTAGGGAGAGCCAGGCTATGATGAATGATGGAATGAAAGGGTTAAAAGAAAGTAGCAATATTAAAGGAATTGCAATCAAGCTATGATGCATTACTATAGAGGATCTAAGGGAAAATAAAGGCTTTATATTGACTATTGTTAAAATGTCATATTTTAGACTTACGTGCCACTAGGGAGAGCCAGGCTATGATGAATGATGGAATGAAAGGGTTAAAAGAAAGTAGCAATATTAAAGGAATTGCAATCAAACTATGATGCATTACTATAGAGGATCTAAGGGAAAATAAAGGCTTTATATTGACTATTGTTAAAATGTCATATTTTAGCCTTATGTGCCACTAGGGAGAGCCAGGCTATGATGAATGATGGAATGAAAGGGTTAAAAGAAAGTAGCAATATTAAAGGAATTGCAATCAAGCTATGATGCATTACTATAGAGGATCTAAGGGAAAATAAAGGCTTTATATTGACTATTGTTAAAATGTCATATTTTAGCCTTATGTGTCACTAGGGAGAGCCAGGCTATGATGAATGATGGAATGAAAGGGTTAAAAGAAAGTAGCAATATTAAAGGAATTGCAATCAAACTATGATGCATTACTATAGAGGATCTAAGGGAAAATAAAGGCTTTATATTGACTATTGTTAAAATGTCATATTTTAGCCTTATGTGCCACTAGGGAGAGCCAGGCTATGATGAATGATGGAATGAAAGGGTTAAAAGAAAGTAGCAATATTAAAGGAATTGCAATCAAACTATGATGCATTACTATAGAGGATCTAAGGGAAAATAAAGGCTTTATATTGACTATTGTTAAAATGTCATATTTTAGCCTTATGTGCCACTAGGGAGAGCCAGGCTATGATGAATGATGGAATGAAAGGGTTAAAAGAAAGTAGCAATATTAAAGGAATTGCAATCAAGCTATGATGCATTACTATAGAGGATCTAAGGGAAAATAAAGGCTTTATATTGACTATTGTTAAAATGTCATATTTTAGCCTTATGTGCCACTAGGGAGAGCCAGGCTATGATGAATGATGGAATGAAAGGGTTAAAAGAAAGTAGCAATATTAAAGGAATTGCAATCAAACTATGATGCATTACTATAGAGGATCTAAGGGAAAATAAAGGCTTTATATTTACTATTGTTAAAATGTCATATTTTAGCCTTACGTGCCACTAGGGAGAGCCAGGCTATGATGAATGATGGAATGAAAGGGTTAAAAGAAAGTAGCAATATTAAAGGAATTGCAATCAAACTATGATGCATTACTATAGAGGATCTAAGGGAAAATAAAGGCTTTATATTGACTATTGTTAAAATGTCATATTTTAGCCTTACGTGCCACTAGGGAGAGCCAGGCTATGATGAATGATGGAATGAAAGGGTTAAAAGAAAGTAGCAATATTAAAGGAATTGCAATCAAGCTATGATGCATTACTATAGAGGATCTAAGGGAAAATAAAGGCTTTATATTGACTATTGTTAAAATGTCATATTTTAGCCTTACGTGCCACTAGGGAGAGCCAGGCTATGATGAATGATGGAATGAAAGGGTTAAAAGAAAGTAGCAATATTAAAGGAATTGCAATCAAACTATGATGCATTACTATAGAGGATCTAAGGGAAAATAAAGGCTTTATATTGACTATTGTTAAAATGTCATATTTTAGCCTTATGTGCCACTAGGGAGAGCCAGGCTATGATGAATGATGGAATGAAAGGGTTAAAAGAAAGTAGCAATATTAAAGGAATTGCAATCAAGCTATGATGCATTACTATAGAGGATCTAAGGGAAAATAAAGGCTTTATATTGACTATTGTTAAAATGTCATATTTTAGCCTTATGTGTCACTAGGGAGAGCCAGGCTATGATGAATGATGGAATGAAAGGGTTAAAAGAAAGTAGCAATATTAAAGGAATTGCAATCAAACTATGATGCATTACTATAGAGGATCTAAGGGAAAATAAAGGCTTTATATTGACTGTTGTTAAAATGTCATATTTTAGCCTTATGTGCCACTAGGGAGAGCCAGGCTATGATGAATGATGGAATGAAAGGGTTAAAAGAAAGTAGCAATATTAAAGGAATTGCAATCAAGCTATGATGCATTACTATAGAGGATCTAAGGGAAAATAAAGGCTTTATATTGACTATTGTTAAAATGTCATATTTTAGCCTTATGTGTCACTAGGGAGAGCCAGGCTATGATGAATGATGGAATGAAAGGGTTAAAAGAAAGTAGCAATATTAAAGGAATTGCAATCAAACTATGATGCATTACTATAGAGGATCTAAGGGAAAATAAAGGCTTTATATTGACTATTGTTAAAATGTCATATTTTAGCCTTATGTGTCACTAGGGAGAGCCAGGCTATGATGAATGATGGAATGAAAGGGTTAAAAGAAAGTAGCAATATTAAAGGAATTGCAATCAAGCTATGATGCATTACTATAGAGGATCTAAGGGAAAATAAAGGCTTTATATTGACTATTGTTAAAATGTCATATTTTAGCCTTATGTGTCACTAGGGAGAGCCAGGCTATGATGAATGATGGAATGAAAGGGTTAAAAGAAAGTAGCAATATTAAAGGAATTGCAATCAAACTATGATGCATTACTATAGAGGATCTAAGGGAAAATAAAGGCTTTATATTTACTATTGTTAAAATGTCATATTTTAGCCTTACGTGCCACTAGGGAGAGCCAGGCTATGATGAATGATGGAATGAAAGGGTTAAAAGAAAGTAGCAATATTAAAGGAATTGCAATCAAACTATGATGCATTACTATAGAGGATCTAAGGGAAAATAAAGGCTTTATATTGACTATTGTTAAAATGTCATATTTTAGCCTTATGTGCCACTAGGGAGAGCCAGGCTATGATGAATGATGGAATGAAAGGGTTAAAAGAAAGTAGCAATATTAAAGGAATTGCAATCAAACTATGATGCATTACTATAGAGGATCTAAGGGAAAATAAAGGCTTTATATTGACTATTGTTAAAATGTCATATTTTAGCCTTATGTGCCACTAGGGAGAGCCAGGCTATGATGAATGATGGAATGAAAGGGTTAAAAGAAAGTAGCAATATTAAAGGAATTGCAATCAAGCTATGATGCATTACTATAGAGGATCTAAGGGAAAATAAAGGCTTTATATTGACTATTGTTAAAATGTCATATTTTAGCCTTATGTGTCACTAGGGAGAGCCAGGCTATGATGAATGATGGAATGAAAGGGTTAAAAGAAAGTAGCAATATTAAAGGAATTGCAATCAAACTATGATGCATTACTATAGAGGATCTAAGGGAAAATAAAGGCTTTATATTGACTATTGTTAAAATGTCATATTTTAGCCTTATGTGCCACTAGGGAGAGCCAGGCTATGATGAATGATGGAATGAAAGGGTTAAAAGAAAGTAGCAATATTAAAGGAATTGCAATCAAGCTATGATGCATTACTATAGAGGATCTAAGGGAAAATAAAGGCTTTATATTGACTATTGTTAAAATGTCATATTTTAGCCTTACGTGCCACTAGGGAGAGCCAGGCTATGATGAATGATGGAATGAAAGGGTTAAAAGAAAGTAGCAATATTAAAGGAATTGCAATCAAACTATGATGCATTACTATAGAGGATCTAAGGGAAAATAAAGGCTTTATATTGACTATTGTTAAAATGTCATATTTTAGCCTTACGTGCCACTAGGGAGAGCCAGGCTATGATGAATGATGGAATGAAAGGGTTAAAAGAAAGTAGCAATATTAAAGGAATTGCAATCAAGCTATGATGCATTACTATAGAGGATCTAAGGGAAAATAAAGGCTTTATATTGACTATTGTTAAAATGTCATATTTTAGCCTTACGTGCCACTAGGGAGAGCCAGGCTATGATGAATGATGGAATGAAAGGGTTAAAAGAAAGTAGCAATATTAAAGGAATTGCAATCAAACTATGATGCATTACTATAGAGGATCTAAGGGAAAATAAAGGCTTTATATTGACTATTGTTAAAATGTCATATTTTAGCCTTACGTGCCACTAGGGAGAGCCAGGCTATGATGAATGATGGAATGAAAGGGTTAAAAGAAAGTAGCAATATTAAAGGAATTGCAATCAAACTATGATGCATTACTATAGAGGATCTAAGGGAAAATAAAGGCTTTATATTTACTATTGTTAAAATGTCATATTTTAGCCTTATGTGCCACTAGGGAGAGCCAGGCTATGATGAATGATGGAATGAAAGGGTTAAAAGAAAGTAGCAATATTAAAGGAATTGCAATCAAACTATGATGCATTACTATAGAGGATCTAAGGGAAAATAAAGGCTTTATATTGACTATTGTTAAAATGTCATATTTTAGCCTTATGTGCCACTAGGGAGAGCCAGGCTATGATGAATGATGGAATGAAAGGGTTAAAAGAAAGTAGCAATATTAAAGGAATTGCAATCAAGCTATGATGCATTACTATAGAGGATCTAAGGGAAAATAAAGGCTTTATATTGACTATTGTTAAAATGTCATATTTTAGCCTTATGTGCCACTAGGGAGAGCCAGGCTATGATGAATGATGGAATGAAAGGGTTAAAAGAAAGTAGCAATATTAAACGAATTGCAATCAAGCTATGATGCATTACTATAGAGGATCTAAGGGAAAATAAAGGCTTTATATTGAATATTGTTAAAATGTCATATTTTAGCCTTACGTGCCACTAGGGAGAGCCAGGCTATGATGAATGATGGAATGAAAGGGTTAAAAGAAAGTAGCAATATTAAAGGAATTGCAATCAAACTATGATGCATTACTATAGAGGATCTAAGGGAAAATAAAGGCTTTATATTTACTATTGTTAAAATGTCATATTTTAGCCTTATGTGCCACTAGGGAGAGCCAGGCTATGATGAATGATGGAATGAAAGGGTTAAAAGAAAGTAGCAATATTAAAGGAATTGCAATCAAGCTATGATGCATTACTATAGAGGATCTAAGGGAAAATAAAGGCTTTATATTGACTATTGTTAAAATGTCATATTTTAGCCTTATATGCCACTAGGGAGAGCCAGGCTATGATGAATGATGGAATGAAAGGGTTAAAAGAAAGTAGCAATATTAAAGGAATTGCAATCAAGCTATGATGCATTACTATAGAGGATCTCAGGGAAAATAAAGGCTTTTTATTGACTATTGTTAAAATGTCATATTTTAGCCTTATGTGCCACTAGGGAGAGCCAGGCTATGATGAATGATGGAATGAAAGGGTTAAAAGAAAGTAGCAATATTAAAGGAATTGCAATCAAACTATGATGCATTACTATAGAGGATCTAAGGGAAAATAAAGGCTTTATATTTACTATTGTTAAAATGTCATATTTTAGCCTTATGTGCCACTAGGGAGAGCCAGGCTATGATGAATGATGGAATGAAAGGGTTAAAAGAAAGTAGCAATATTAAAGGAATTGCAATCAAGCTATGATGCATTACTATAGAGGATCTCAGGGAAAATAAAGGCTTTATATTGACTATTGTTAAAATGTCATATTTTAGCCTTATGTGCCACTAGGGAGAGCCAGGCTATGATGAATGATAGAATGAAAGGGTTAAAAGAAAGTAGCAATATTAAAGGAATTGCAATCAAGCTATGATGCATTACTATAGAGGATCTCAGGGAAAATAAAGGCTTTTTATTGACTATTGTTAAAATGTCATATTTTAGCCTTATGTGCCACTAGGGAGAGCCAGGCTATGATGAATGATGGAATGAAAGGGTTAAAAGAAAGTAGCAATATTAAAGGAATTGCAATCAAACTATGATGCATTACTATAGAGGATCTAAGGGAAAATAAAGGCTTTATATTTACTATTGTTAAAATGTCATATTTTAGCCTTATGTGCCACTAGGGAGAGCCAGGCTATGATGAATGATGGAATGAAAGGGTTAAAAGAAAGTAGCAATATTAAAGGAATTGCAATCAAGCTATGATGCATTACTATAGAGGATCTCAGGGAAAATAAAGGCTTTATATTGACTATTGTTAAAATGTCATATTTTAGCCTTATGTGCCACTAGGGAGAGCCAGGCTATGATGAATGATAGAATGAAAGGGTTAAAAGAAAGTAGCAATATTAAAGGAATTGCAATCAAGCTATGATGCATTACTATAGAGGGTCTAAGAGAAAATACAGGCTTTATATTGACTATTGTTAAAATGTCATATTTTAGCCTTATGTGCCACTAGGGAGAGCCAGGCTATGATGAATGATGGAATGAAAGGGTTAAAAGAAAGTAGCAATATTAAAGGAATTGCAATCAAGCTATGATGCATTACTATAGAGGATGTAAATGTAAATATAAGCATGAAATTGAATATGTAACGAATATGACGAACTCGACTGAAATTCGAACTCCGACTTTTTATTCCTTACTTATTGCTTGTACACCAAACGCACATCCGTTCTCATATTGAAATAGAAAATGAGAATAATAATAATAGAATTAGAAGTTGGTTAATAAATAATATCCTTAAGAAATTAACAAAAATTTAAGACAGCTGTTCGTTTCGAGCAAAATCGCTGAGAAAATTGATTTTTGGTTCAGCATCGAAATCTTGGAATAATTGACTTTCATGCAAATATGAGGTTTCTATAAAGTTTTGAAACTTCCCCTTTTCTTATCTGCAATATTATCAATCCTGACCTGGCAGCTCAGCTTCAGTCACTTCCCCACCGCCGTAAGTTTGCATCTCTGAGTCTTTTCTATAAATACTATCATTGGTAAATGTTCGGATGAGGTCTTCGCTATGGTGCCCGAACGTTTTGAATTTAAGCGCAGTACGAGACTGGCATTGATATCTTATCAATTTACAGTTGAGCTGGCTAGGTGTAACCGTAAGTTCTATACTAACAGTTTCTTTTCTCTCACTTCTTGCTTGTGGAACTCGCTTCCGGCTCCATGATTTCCAGCCAACTGTAATCTGCAAAAAATTAAATGCAATGTCAATTGCTATCTACTGTCCTCTTGATTACTTGTTTTCTCTTTTCACTCATTATTGTTTCTGTTTTTAATTCGTCCGCACCCTGCAACCCCTTGTTTCTCAGTCGCTTTACTGCCTTGCATGGGGTGATACCGATAAAAAAAGTACTCGTTTTAGCCAGTGTGTTTTTGCATACCATACAAAAGCCTTGAAAGTCCGTGAAATTTTTTTTATCATTTCACCCTAAAACAAGTCAATAAAGCTAGTCAGATGCATGGTTGTTAATGAAAGAAAAAGAGAAACATTATTAAGGGGAGAGAACAATAAAAGAACAAGAGCTGGATTCTTGTATATAAAAACACTTAAAGAAAAGATATACAAAAAAACAATAATGCATTTTTATTAAATAATTATTTGTCATTTTAATCATTAAATTATTTTTTTTAATAGTGGGAGTATTTTGCATGTTAAATAATGAAATTGTTAATTTTTCCAAAAAAGAAAATGAATGAAAATTTATTGTACTAAGCTACGCTCCCTAGTAAAACCAATTGTACTTTGTACCCGCTTGCCTGTTTGCAACCCCCCAGAATTTGGTTTCCATCGGCAAAAGTATGAGTGAACGGACTGACAAACGGAACTCATAGAATTTTATATATAGATAATGATACAATTATACACTGATAGAAAATAAAATTGCAAAACATTAAATATGTGTCTCAGTTTACTCAAGATTAAGCGTGCAGGTAACATAATAATAATAAATGATGCTGTATAGTGACCAGTATGAACACAGACTCCAAGTTGTGTATCAACAGTACTTAGGTCTTCTATTAGCACTCAATATATCTTCTGGATAGCGGCTCAGATTGAGGAATGGGAGAGCCGAGTTCGAATTCCTGTCAGATCCATTACATTCACTATGACCCTTGGTAAAGGGTATGGATCCCCTTCTTCTCTCCCCAGTTATGGGTAAATAGCAGGACAGACTGGGTTCTATAGCCTTGGATGGCAACTGGTCTACAGCAGAAAGAAATGGCAACCTACTGCGGGGAAAAATCTGCCTCGTCAGTCATGTATCGAAAGATACATGATGGCTTAAGCGTGTATCACGCATGGCACATAACTGACTGACCCTTCGGAAAAATATGATTCCTCTTCTTCTCCCCACCAGCTATGGGTAAATAGCAGGATAGACCGGGTTCTATAGCCTTGGATGGCAACTGGTCTGCCGTAGAAAGAAATGGCAACCTACTGCGGGAAAAAAATCTGCCTCGTCAGTCATGTATCGAAAGATACACGATCGCCTAAGCATGTATCACGCATGCCACATAACTGACTAACAGATGAACACAGGATCCAAGTCGTGTATCAACAGTACTTAGGTCCCCTATTAGCACTCAGTATATCCTCTTTTGCCTGAATTTCTTGGGTATGACGATAAACTCAAGGCCTTTTGTTACAGAAGGCCAAAGCTAGAACGGTCAGCGACTGGCTGGAGTTCCTCGTGGACGTAATATTCTGACAATGATAGATTGCCTTTGTTTAGGTTTTGGGTATAAGTCAACAGAGAACCGCAAGAATTCTGAAGCGTCAATACGCATTCCACACCCTGGTTACATATCCCGTGGAGGGATGCTGAGCCAACATGAGACATACGTTCCTGTGACATCATTCCTCCGGCTGCCTCTTAGAATGTAAGCTGACACCACTCTCTCCTAATAAAACGAATGAGAAAAATAAATGATCCTTTTCGTTATTTTATGTAGTAGCGTCGGGATACAGAGACGACACATAATGCAACACTCTGATCGGGTGATTGCAGGTTTTGAGGAGCATGGAACCATTACTGTCATTGTTTTAAGGTCCACCCTGATTCGGCGTGGTAGCAACGGTTAGGGTCCCAGCTATAGGCAAATAATGAACCCCCAAACAAAAACAATATTCTATGAAAGTATAAAAATAAATTCTTTATAGTAAAAAAACAAGCAACACACATTTATTTAAAAATGGCCAACAAGAAATATAGTAAAATGACCAACAATATATTTTAAAGCAAAATTAAAAAACGATACATTTCAAAGCAAAATGAATAACAAAACATTTTGAAGAAAAATGAACAACAATACATTTTGAAGCAAAATGACCAACAATTCATTTTAAAGCAAAAAAAAAAAAATAACAATACATTTTGAAGCAAAATGAATAATATTACATTTTAAAACAAAACGAATAACAGTACATTTTGAAGGAAATCGAATAACAATATATTTTGAAGCAAAATGACAAACAATACATTTTAAAGCAAAATGAATAACAATATATTTTGTAGCAAAATGAATAACAATACATTTTAAACCAAAATGAATAACAATACATCTTAAAGAAAATGAATATCAATATATTTTGAAGCAAAATGAATAACAATACATTTTAAAGCAAAAAAAAAAAAATACATTTTAAAGCAAAAAAAAAATAACAATACATCTTAAAGAAAATGAATAACAATATATTTTGAATCAAAATGAATAACAATACATATGGAAGCAAAATGAATTACAATACATTTTCAAGCAATATGAATAAAATTACATTTTAAAGCAAAACGAATAAGAATACATTTTGAAGCAATACGAATAACAATATATTTTGAAGCAAAATGACAAACAACACATTTTGAAGCAAAATGACAAACAACACATTTTGAAGCAAAATGACAATAATACCTTTTAAAGCAAAATGAATAACAATACATTTTGAAGTAAAATGCGATCCAACAAATTTTGAAGCCTAATGACCAACAATACATTTTAAAGTAAAATGAATAACAATACACTTTGAAGTAAAATAAATAATAATACATTTTGAAGCAAAATGAATAACAATACATTTTGAAGCAAAATGAATAACATTATATTTAAAGTAAAACGAATAACAATTCATTTTGAACCAAAACGAATAACAATACATATTGTGGAAAAATGACCAACAATTCATTTTAAAGCAAAATGAATAAGAATAAATTTTGAAGCAATATGAATAACGATACATTATGAAGCAAAATGAATAATATTACATTTTAAAGAAAAACGAATAACAATACATTTTGAAGCTAAACGAATAACAATATATTTTGAAGGAAAATTACCATCGATTCATTTTAAAACAAAATGAATAACAATACATTTTGAAACAAAATGAATAACAATACATTTTGAAGCAAAATGACCAACAATATATTTTAAAGTAAAATGAATAACAATACATTTTGATGCAAAATGAATAGCAATATATTTTGAAGCAAAATGAATGACTATATATTTTGAAGAAAAATTACCAACAATATATTTTAAAGCAAAATGAATAACACTACATTTTAAAGCAAAATTAATAACAATATATTTTAAATCAAAATGAATAACTGTTATGTTCCAAGTTCCTTGCACTACGGTGATGGTCCAAGGTAGAATCAATGAAGAGTAACTCGAACACAGGTATGGAATAACACAGATATATTACAAACGGAAATATAATACAAAGAAGTAGAAGTATTAGTAATGATTATCAGATTTGGTTAGAGTGAACTATGTTGTCTCGACAAGTATGACTATTCCAATGTTCTTACAAGAATCCTATCTACTCCCTCTTGAGGCGCAGTATTTATAATGTCCAGAATAGTCCATTATTATTATGGGTAAGTTCCCATAACAATAACAATGCATTTTGAAGCAAAATGAATAATAATATATTTTGAAGCAAAATGACCAACAATACATTTTAAAGCAAAATGAATAACAATACATTTTGAAGCAAAATTACCAACATTTAATTTATAGCAAAATGAATAACAATACACTTTAAAGCAAAATGATATAACAATACATTTTAAAGCAAATTGAATAACAATACATTTTTTAAGCAAAGTGAATAACAATACATTCTGAAGCAAAATGACTAACAATTCATTTTAAAGGAAAATGAATAACAATACATTTTATCTGTAGTTGAATTCATACAACTCCGTTCATAATATATTTAGTTGAAACCATATTGTGTTAAAAAAATTTAGATTTCGGCATTAAATAACCCAGAGAGGCGTTGATATGACGCTAAACAAAATCAACTAACCAACAATAGATGTTTATATTAAAATTACCAACAATAGATTTTATATGTAGTGGAAGGCATAAAATTACGTTCAAAATATATTTAGTTGAAGCCATAAAATTGTGTTAACATTATTTCGATTTCGGCATTAGATAACCCATAGATATGCCACTAAGCAAAATCAACCAAACAACCGACATGAAAGAACTCCTTCATGGCATTAATCCATATAATATTTTTCAATTTCTTAAATCAAACTATTCCAAAATATAACAACAGAAAACACACATATCACCGCCTCCAGTAATCATGTCCACACAAACTTGTATATGCTCAAAAGCTGAGTATCATCTACCATGTATTCAACTCTGAAAGCAGAATAACGTATCATCTTTTTTATTACTTCAAAGCTCACAAGAAAATTAAAATCAGCATTAAATGACCCACAAGGAGTTGATATGTCATTAAACTAAACAAAAAAAAATAGCCTGAAAAAGTCGTGGAAGAAGAGCGATACTTCATCGTAGAACTTGAAATAGTACGAAGAAGGCTGAAAACTGCATCAGCCGAAATTTAATTTTCAAAACAAAGACATTAGTCGGAATAATTTATAGAATGAATTATTTGGGGAGTTTAGAAATGAGTAAAATAGCGAGAGAGCATCTGGAAATAAACGTAGAGATAAAAATAACAAAGATGAAGATACTAGTCAAATTGTTCACAGAATAATGGCATCAATTCAACTGAGGGTTCCAGCGAGCCGTTACTAGAGATTTGATTTCAGTACTGCACTCCTAAGCTCTCACAGTGATGTATCCGAGTACAATTGTTCCGAGGTGTCCTTAGTAACAGAATAAATGACGCACCCAGTACATCGCCTCCACTCCGCTCTGAAGACGGACATATGTTTACTGGTAGGGTTTAATAGATAAGCATGACTTAAAACATATATCTGGAGGAAGATAGATAGATAGATAGATAGATAGAGAGAGAGAGAGAGAGAGAGAGAGACGGAGCAGATGTTAGTGTATGTGCGTGTGTGAAACAGAAGGAGAGAGATAAATTAAGGGTAACAGTAAAAGAAAAGAAGCCCCGTTGTTAGGGATATGAGAAGGAACAGCTGCTTTGACGATGTTTATAGAGAAGACTCTATTTGCTAAGTGTGGCACAAGCAGTATATCCAAGCGGTAACGTCTAAATTATGTTTGAGTTCAGTGTTGCTTAACTTCAGTGATAAGACAAGAAACGAAATTTGCTTATATTTCTGAGATGAGGTATTGTAATTATTTACGTTATTTACATTGTTCGGACTGTTGTCCTCATCTTTGTTGAAATATTCACGATATTTCGGCCGTGGTACGCTCCAGCCTCCTTCAGGATCTGTCTATATTTCTGCGATGAGGTATTGTAATTATTTACATTATTTACATTGTTCGGTGTGTTGCCCTCATCTTTATTGCCATATTCACGTCATTTCGGCCGTTGTACGCTCCGGCCTTCTTCAGAATCTGCCTATATTTCTGAGATGAGGTATTGTAATTATTTACATTATTTACATTGTTCGGAGTGTTGTACTCATCTTTATTGCCATATTCACAACGTAAGAGACAGAGAACATCAATGGAAAATACGAAAACTTAAGGAATCAGCACATATGCTAGGCCACAAAAATTCCTAAGCCGGCCAAGCATAGAAATGAGTACAATATGGGAACCAGTAATACGGAGTGCTAGAGAAAAGCAATAACGACAACAAAATTGCAATATGAGCTCTGGCAAAAAAGATTACTGATGAATTAAGTTTATAAGTCCTCCAAATTCATACATTGTTGTCCTGAAGGGCACATGGCCAGTGAATAAAAGCGTTGGTTAGATCCAGTGACTTGACCCAAAAAGTTGTGAATTCAATACCTGACTACTGCAGTGGTGAACAAAAAAAACAAACTTGGAGATTTGAGTTAAAGGGAGATAACTGAAACATCCTGAAGAGGCATGGAACGTGAAACTAGAACAGCTCCAACCACCTGAAGAAGGCCGGAGAGTACAACGGTCCAAACGTCGTGAATATGGCAATAAAGATAAAGACAACAGTCCGGACAATGTAAATAAAATCGAAATTCCCAATGTTAAAAACAGGAATGGGTTGCTTCTATCTTAAAATTTATTTCTTATTTAACGAAGCTTCTTCTATGTACCATGTCTCTTCAGGACATTGGCAATCATGGCTTGCCACAATTTCCTTTCCTTTATAACCCTTAATAAATGTTGTCTTTTCGTTATCTCTCCTAAACCATGCTCCACCATACACTTACTCAAGCTCTCTAGGTAGGTTATGCGTTGTTTTCTTCTGTGCCTCTTGCCTTCAGTCAAATTTATTCTTAACTGCCATGTATGATTACTAGTTAGGATGGTACAGTCTTCATTACAATTGGTTCCCCAAAAACGAAATTACGTATGACTCAGTCTAATAAATCCATGTGTGACCTTTGGAAGACCTTCTGTACATTGGTAAGATATAAATATCATTAGAACTATATAAATCTGTATATAAATCTTCTTCTATGTGCTGTGACCCTTGACAACGTAAGCAATTATAACTCTCCACAATTTCCTGTCCTTTGTAGCGCTTAATAAATTACTCAAGCTTGCTAGGTAGGTTATTAATTGTTTTCCTGTTCATCTTGCCTTCAGTCTGTCCTGTGAGTATCACATTTTACAGGCCTTCTGTTGTGGATCCCGGGGATGGAAACCTGCACAAATAAATAAACAACGCCAGTTATTGAAATAGGAAAATAAGTGTATTGAACGTAAGAATACAAACTTGAAATGAAGATTAGTAGTCCAGGAATGCGGGTTAGAAGAAAGTATATGTACAAGTCTCTGCAAGTGAAGCCGTAATTATATATATATATATATATATATATATATATATATATATATATCTGGACTCTACGTATCTCAACCTTGTCGCAACGTATCTTTTACGTATCTCCAACTCTGTCAGTATAAGTATACTTTAGACGAGTCCATTTTGTGTAAAAGGGGAGAGCCCCACAACACCCACTCCCTAGCTTCTTTTTTGGGGGGAGTTTAATATTTTTTTCGCTTATGGTCTATTATTAGCGGTTCTGTAAATTTTCTTTTCCTGCTTGTTCTTCTAATCTCCGTGGCTACTTGTAGTCTTTGAATTTCAAATGCTTCAAAGATCGCCTCCATTGAGTCTTCATTTTCCGAAGGTGACAAGCTTGGCTCCTCTACCCGTCTTTTTTGTATCTGATTGATATGTCTCCTATGAGTGAATTTTTCGCCTTGGATCGTGTACAGAACATTCCCCAGTCTGCTTATTATCGTACCTGGTTCCCAGTATGCCATATTATTCTTAAACATTCTGAAATAGACCCGTTCGCCTGGTTTGAAGGATCTTTTAGGCACTATCGGTGTATGCCGGTTTTTATTTTTGCTGGGTAATAGTTTATCAAAAACAAACCGTATTTTGCGGCAAACATCACTTCAGCTGGCGAAAGGTCAGAGGTGGGTTTCCGTTCGGGGTGATTCTGTAGACTTGTAGGAACTCTTGTATGACTCTTTCTGTTGGTACGTCCTCTGCTTTTTTCAAGGCTCCCTTAAGCGTGTCCACAAACCTTTCGACGTGGATGGTATGGTGCTATTTTAATATGTTTGACTTGATAAGTCGCACAGAATTCTTGAAAGTCGCTCGAGGTGAATTGGGTACCATTATCCGTTACAAGACAATCTACAACGCCAAATCTTGCGAATAACTCGTGTAGACAATTAATAGTGTTTTCCGTCGTAGGATTTTTGTATCTGAAAACTTCTGGCCACTTCCTAATGCTATCTACCGTTATCAAGTAGTAATATCCATCTATGGGTCCTGCATAGTCCGCATGGATTCTAGACCAAGGTCTGCCCACCTTAGGCCATGGTTTTTGAATAATACGTGGTGCCTTTGCTGCCGCAGCACAGCCTCTACATTTTTCTACCATTTGAGTAATGTCGTTATCCATATTAGGCCAGTACACGAAACTTCTCATTAACGCTTTCATACGATTTTTCCCTGGGTGTCCTAGATGAAAGTCCTTCAGAATTCGTCTTTGTAAAGATTTGGGTATGACCACTCTCTCATTATAAAGTAATACGTGATCACAAATTGAAAAACTGTCCGCTAGATTTCTTTCTTTTTCTTCTATTTTTCTCTTTGTACTTTATATGAATTCATCCATTTCAGCTTCTCTTCTGATTTCTAACAAGGTCACTGGTAATTCCCTTACTGTATTGTTTAGCACTTTACTAATTTCGTTTTCGGCTCGCAATGCCGCTATTACAGAGTCTTCCAGAAGTTTGCATTTCGCAGGTATCAATCTAGATAATCCATCCGCATGACCAATTTTCTTTGACGGTAGGAACTCTAGGTTGAAATGATAATTCAATAACATAGTTCCCCATCTCAGATGTCTGTTGGCTGTGTAAATTGGTAGTCCTTTTTTCGATCCGAATATAGTAGGAAGAGGTTTATGGTCAGTTTGAAGAATAAACTCTCTTCCATATATGTATCTGTGTAAGCGAGTTATGGCGAATATTATGCCTAACGCTTCTTTCTCAATTTGCGAATAATTCCTCTCTGCTTGTAACAACGATATAGATGCGTGAGCTATAGGTTTCCTTGTGCCATCCTGCATCTTGTGTAATATACAAGGTCCCACTTCGTGTGAACTTGCGTCACTAGCAATGATAATTTCCAGTTTGGGATCAAAATACGTCAGTGCTAGATCAGACGTTAATTTCTTTATGATCTCCATAAAAGCTTTCTGACAATCTTCCGTCCAGTCCCATTTGTTCTCTTTTTTCAATAATTGATTGAGGGGAGCCCTCAATTTGTGCATATTTTCAATGAATTCACCGTAATAGTTCGCTAGACCAAGAAAGCTTTGCAACTCTGCGACGTTTTTCGGCTCAGGCATGATTTTTTTTTGCCTATATGCCCTATATGGATCTGGTTTTCTGCCACTTTCATTGATTATATGGCCTAGATAATTGATTTCTTTTAGAAAAAAATCGCATTTTTCTCCTTCACTTTAAAACCAAAATCCTGAATTCTTTTAAAGTATTCTTTCATGTGTGTTGCGTGTTCTTCTATATTATCGCTTTTGAACAAAATGTCGTCTAAGTAAGCAGTAGCAAAGTTCTGTCCCATGAGCATGGTGTCCATAGTCTGTCGAAAGATTGACGGTGCTACTTTTATCCCAGATGGTAATCTGTTAAATTTGTAAAGTCCTTTGTGAGTATTGATACATAAAATCTTTGTACTTTCTTCTTCTACTGGAATCTGAAGATAAGCTTCACTTAAATCAATCTTGGAAAATACCTTACCACCGTTAAGCTGGGTAAATATTTCCTCCGGGCTTGGCAATGGGTAGTGATAATCCTTGATAGCCTTATTTAACCCAGTCGAGAAATCTGTGCAAACACAGGTTTCTCCGGATTTTTTCTTTACGTAGACCACAGGTGCCGCCCATTCACTGAATTCGATTTGTGAAAGGATTCCAGTTTGTACTAATCTATCTAACTCCTTGTCAATTTTTTCTATGGTTGCGAAAGGCACGTTTCGCTTTTTCTTGACTACTGGCTGAACATTTTCCTTTAGTTAAATATTAGCTGCAAACTTATTACATCGTCCCAAACCACTCGAGAATACTTCGGGGGAATTGTCTGTGTAGTTCTTCTTTTAATTTTGTACTGTCTGACGGACCGCACTCCATTTTCTTGCAAAATGAGCTAATAGGTAAATCCCATACGTCAAATCTTTGCATCCAATCTGTGCCCACCAAATTTTCTCTGTCTTTTTACAAACATCTTCCATTTTTTCGTTTTTCCAAGGAATTTTACGTTTAGAATTACCTCTTCAAATTTGATACGCTTCCCTGTAACAGACTTAGCGATTTTCTGTGTATGCATCATGGTCGGTCTATTTAGCTTCCTCCATGTTTGTAAATTAATTATAGTTAGATCCGAACCTAAGTCGAACTGTAATTTTACCTTCTTATTTAAAATATCGGGTTCCACGTATTTTCTTTTGTTTAGTTTGTCTTCGTAGTCCATTCTAGTAGTTCTTACCCTACTAGAGTGTTTTTTGTTTCTGCATTGAGATGCCTTATGTCCCATTTTTCGACACGCTAAACAGTTCTTCTATTTGAATCGACAGTCTTTATTCCAGTGTAATCCACCACATCTGTAACATGCAGATGGTGGGGGGCTTATATTTGCTTTGATCTCTGTCATTAATCACCTTATACCTTGTAATTCTTTCTTTATCATGAAATTTTTGTTTTTCTTCCGGGGGAGGGTGAAAATCGTAAACTTTTGTTCAACTTACGTGTGTGCTACTCCCGATTCCCCGATATCCTTAGAGTCTTTTTTTATGCTGAAGCATTTTTGGCAGTCTTCTGACAATTTTCGTAGCGTTATTCCAGGCTCCTTTTGAAGCTTCGAGGGCATTCTTTTGCGCATTTCACTGTTCTTGGCTGAGACTAATCCCTGTACGAAAATAAGACACTTAAAATTGTCCGGAGTCAATTCTGCCAACTTAAAGTCATCGCAATGTTTGTTCACGATTGCGGCGAACGTGGAGTAGTCCTCATTTTCGCTTTTTACAAGGTTGAGACATTTCCACCTTTTGTGAAAAAGTGAAGTCTTTGGACTGAAGAGCTCCGTAAGGCATGTAACTGCTTCGTCAAACGTCAAATCGTTTGTCTTTTTCGGTAGAATATAGTCCACAAATTTTGTGTACTCCTCTGTTCCGAATTTTCTGAGTAATAAACGTAGCTTCTTAGCTTCCGTCCAATTTTGGCAATCAATATTGAAAATGTCTTCATGACGTCTGTAGTAGTCCCCGAAATTTTTATCATCTTCTAGAGAGTATTTAAATGTTTCTATTGCGTTCCAAACTGCGTCTTGAGAAAAAGTCACTTCTTTTTCGATATTCTTTTGTTGTGTGTTACCCATTACTTTTAATATTAATTCCTGGAGTTGCACTTGTCTTTTTTGATTTTCCTTCTGTGTTTGTAGTATTATATTTTCCATTTTTTCCTGTTCAGAGAGCAATTGTTTTTGCCACTTCTCTTCCATTATTTCTTGGAGTTGGAGTTGCTGTTCATTTTGGTATTTTACAAGTTCTACCAAAATACTTTTAAAATCCTCCATAATAAGAGTCTTACGAAAACCTCGATTTTCCATATTTTGAGGAAGTAACTTTTAATCACGGTGGTCACGCAAAATCCTCGTAAATCTTTGTCGCCCAGTTGTTGTGGACGCTGGCAACGGCAATTTTTTTTAGTCTCTGAGAAGTGCAAATCCTCGTCGCCAAGTTGTTGTGGTGACGAGAGAAATTTTTTTTTTTTTTCTTTCCGTGTGGGTCCGAAGTCCTTGTCGCCAAGTTGTTGTGGTGACGAGAGAAAATTTTTTTTTTTCTTCCGTGTGGGTCCGAAGTCCTCGTCGCCAAGTTGTTGTGGATCCCGCGGATGAAATCCTGCTCAAATAAATAGACAACGCCAGTAATTGAAATAGGAAAATAAGTGTATTGAATGTAAGAAACTTGGAATGAAGATTAGTAGTCCAGGAATGCGGGTTAGTAGAAAGTATATGTACATGTCTCTGTAAGTGAAGCCGTAATTCTCTCTCTCTCTCTGGACTCTACGTATCTCAACCTTGTCTCAACGTATCTTTTGCGTATCTCCAACTCTGTCAGTATAAGTATACTTTAGACGAGTCCATCTTGTGTAAAAGGGGAGAGCCCCACATCACCTTCTTTCCTATATAATTACGTGCCCTAGAAATTTTAGCTATCTCATCCTGATAATTATATGTCTTTTTTGTTTCTTTTTCTCTAAAACTTCCTCATTGCTCACATGTTCGGTCCATGGTATTCTCAGACGTCTGTTCTCATTATGTGCTCTACAAGTTTCAATTCTTTTTCTGGTGTTAATTTAGTACGGCATGAATCCAAATGCCAGGAAATAGACATAGGAAGATTGTGCAGAGGTTTTGCTTGTTTTAAAAGTCAGTATTTAAAATTCTTATTTAACAAAGCTTCTTCAATGTGCCATGTCTCTTCAGGACGTTGGCGATCATGGCTCTCCATAATTTCCTTCCCTTAAAAAATGATGTCTTTTTGTTATTTGTCCTAAATATTAATCTGTCTTCCATTTACTCAAGCTCGCGAGGTAGGTTATGCGTTGTCTTCCATCTGTCCTTCTTGCCGTCAATCTTTTAATAATCATCTGTGAATTGTCATTCCTCCTTAGACAAGATAGCGGACGTTCTCTAATGCCTTCAAAGATTTGGATTTCCAGTCTACCCTGCTACTTAACCCATAGCAGTTTGTTTCTAAGGGCATCTTTTTTTGTTTCTTAGGGCATCGTTTTTCTTTTCTGTTTTTCTAAGGGCATTTTTTCTTTCCTTTGTTTCTAAGGGCATTTTATTCTTTTCTTTGTTTCTTAGGGTATCTTTTTTCTTTTCTTTGTATGTAAGGGCATCTTTTTTCTTGTCTTTGTATGTAAGGGCGTTTTTTCTTTTTTTTCTTAAGGCATCGTTTTTCTTTTCTTTGTTTCTAAGGGCATCTTTTTTTCTATTCTTTGTTTCTAAGGGCATCTTTTTTGTTTCTTAGGGCATCGTTTTATTTCTGTTTTTCTAAGGGCATTTTTTCTTTTCTTTGTTTTTAAGGGCATTTTTTTCTTTTCTTTTTTTCTTAGGGTATCTTTTTTCTTTTTTTTGTATGTAAGGGCATCTTTTTTCTTTTTTGTTTCTTAGAGCATCGTTTTTCTTTTTTTGTTTTTCTAAGGGCATTTTTTTCTTTCCTTTGTTTCTAAGGGCATTTTATTCTTTTCTTTGTTTCTTAGGGTATCTTTTTTCTTTTCTTTGTATGTAAAGGCATCTTTTTTCTTTTCTTTGTATGTAAGGGCATTTTTTTTGTCTTAAGGCATCGTTTTTCTTTTATTTGTTTCTAAGGGCATCTTTTTTCTTTTCTTTGTTTCTAAGGGCATTTTTTTTCTGTTCTTTGTTTCTAAGGACATCTTTTTTTGTTTCTTAGGGCATCGTTTTTCTTTTCTGTTTTTCTAAGGGCATTTTTTATTTCCTTTGTTTCTAAGGTCATTTTTTTCTTTTCTTTTTTTCTTAGGGTATCTTTTTTCTTTTTTTTTGTATGTAAGGGCATTTTTTTCTTTTTTGTTTCTTAGGGCATCGTTTTTCTTTTCTTTATTTCTAAGGGCATCTTTATTTCTTTTCTTTGTTTATAAGGGCTTCTTTTTTATCCGTAATATTTTGCTCAGTTTTTGAAAGTCTTCTGACTTCTGCTGTCTCTTTCTGATTGTAACTATACAACCCTTTGTCGCCGTTATTATACAAGCGAACCGGCCTGTGTGATAATGTGTCTCACCATTGCTTCATTGTGAGGCATTTTTGCAAAATAGATTTAGAATTTACACTCTTCTAGAGACGAAAGTGTTAGAAGTTAATAGAAAGGCTACACAAGCGAGTTAGAAGGATAAGAAAAAAATGAACGTAAAATAAAATATCGTAACAATACGAATGGCAGAATGGTTTTGGTGAGAGAAGACACCCTATCTGGAAGAAAGAAAGCGGTTGTAGACTGAATATATACAATCAACCTGAGTTTATTATTATTATTATTATTATTATTATTATTATTATTATTATTATTATTATTATATAAGAATTTAGAGTTGTGGGTGGCAAATTGGCTGGCATTCGATGCATTACGTTACTGTTGATTTCGAATTATACCGAGCTCCAAACAAAGAATAAAAATGCAATTCTTTTCCAAAATACTAAGCCACTTAGGATCTATAAAAAAATACATTGGTTCCTCCTTAACCATGTGTAAAAGATATCGCTTCAGGGTGACTAGCAATTTAATTCCTTTAACAATGACCAGAATAGATACACACACACACACACACACATATATATATATATACACACACACACACACACACACACATATATATATACATACACACACACACACACACACACACACACATATATATATACATACACACACACACACACACACACACACACACACACACACACACATATATATATATATATATATATATATATATATATATATATATATATATATATATATATATATATATAAAAGGCTCAAACACTAATATTCCATGGTTATAATTTATTACATTGGAATCGTAATTACGATCCAATTTATTAGACCTAAAAATTCAAAAAGCTTTTTGAATTTGTAGGTCTGATGAATTGGATCGTAATTACGATTCCAATGTAATAAATTATAACCATGGAATATTAGTGGTTGAGCCTTTTATATTATATTCTTACTCTGTCTTGGACATTGAGTTCTACCTGGATTCTATCCTCTTGGAAATTTATTTATATAATATATATATATATATATATATATATATATATATATATATATATATATATTGACCACTAATATTATCAATCTCTCTCTCTCTCTCTCTCTCTCTATATATATATATATATATATATATATAAATATATATATATATATATATATATATATAGACTGTGTAGACATAGGAATCAACACTGCATTATGACCGTCAATAACCTTCGGACACTGTATCACTATTTCTTTCGCACTGAAAAAAGAATGGGGGAACAATCCATTAGATCGTCTTCCACATCCTTTAATTGTCCAGTGACCTGTATATAGAGCCCGCCAAAGAAGTAATTTTTCAGGGTTCCGAAGATCAATTGTGATGCGAAACTCAAAGTCGCTATGTAATGTCTATTCCTATGACAACACTGTCTATTACTATAAACTCTCTGTCTCTGATATGTTTCAGTCTTACCACATGAATATAAAACAATTTAAACAACACACACACACACACACACACACATATATATATATATACATATATATATATATATATATATATATATATAATAAAACAATGCTCGATGTTATACAACAGAGCTATTAATTGTATATTAATAAATACACATTATTTCTCACCTTTCGCACGACTCAAACTTTCATCATACATACAGGATGCGATGGTTTATTTGTCGCCATTTTATATTTTTCATTTTGCGCATGCGCGTTGTTTGTTTTTGATTTTGCCTATTGCACAGTATAGTAGGGTCAGTTGGGCAACGTCTGTTAGAAAAAGAGAACCATGATGCAATTCACTCCGCCAGAAATTTGGAAACGACATGCTATACTGCTTGGCATTCTCGCCGGAAGCTGCCATACCAATATTTCAGAGTGTTTGAGTGTCAATCTGAGCACAGTGCGGAGGATTCGGAAAGAGTTGGATGAGTCTAATTGTGATTAAGAAGGTACGGCAGCTCGGAAAACTCACTCTGATCGTTCTGATAAGAAAATAACTGCCGGATTTTTTGAAGAGGGCCTCAGACTCAACACGGAGGCCTACTACATAAAGTGCCTTGAGAAGGTAGTGCTGCCCTGGGTGAAAAGAGTGGCTGCTGGAATACCCTATGTTTGGCAACATGACTCTGCGCCATACCACGCAAGCAGAAGAATCCAGTCATGGCTATCAGACAATTTCTACGACCACATCACCCCATAGATCTGGCCACCTAACCATCCTGACAGCGATCCCCTTGATTATTATCTGTGGAGCACGGTTGAGCGAGAGGCCAACAAAACTCCTTGTAACACTAAAAATGAACTGAAGGCAAGGATGATGGCACCATTCACCAACTTAAAAAAGGAGACTGTTCAGAAGAGTTGAAGGAGTATCCAAAGTCGTCTGGACGCCGTGGTTAAAGTCAATGGCGATTTTATTGAATCAATTTACTCTTTAGTATTTCAAGATCATTTTTCTGTAAATTTGGTAAATATATCTGTTAAAAAGAGATGTCAATGTTATTTTCATGTTTGCGTAACTCAAACGACGATTTATCTATCGCACACACACACACACACACACACACATACACACACACATATATATATATATATATATATATATATATATATAAGAAAACACTTGTATAAACACAAGAAAATTTAAATAAAAATCTTAATCTCGCTACCTTTAACGAAACATCTATAAATGAGGAATTGCTGCCGAAATATATATATATATATATATATATATATATATATATATATATATATATATATATATATATAAATGAAAAGACAAGAGGAAAACTATACTTAGTTTTTAGCCAACGCATTTCGTCGTCTAATGGACTTTATGAAGGCAAATATGATGGTTTTATTTTGCCTTGATAAAGTCCGTCAGATGACGAATCACGTCGGCTAAAAAATAAGTATAGTATTCTTCTTGCCTTTTTTATTCATTTTTTCTATTCTACAGATGTACTCCATCAGAGAATATTTACATTATATATATATATATATATATATATATATATATATATATATATATATATATATATATATATATATATATATATATATATATGTAAATATATTCTATTTAAATCTATGTTTTATGTGTTGGTGTGTTCAGGATTTGGTAATAAGTAAATAAACATGCAATTCATTAATATATATTTCCGTTTCATACAGGTAGCTTTATTTGTTTCATAAACTTACCACCTGAGGTTAAATAAACTTATCTAGTTACGTTTGAAGATTGTAAATATATGTGTCACGCTGTTTCCAGCGTGTTTCGTGTTTATCAAAGAAATACTTTCGAACACTGTGAAAGTTTATTTTTAGTTATTTCACCTGAAGCAAGGCTATAAAGCCACTAAGACACAAGCGCTTTTGTGAAAAAATAGAAAAAGAAAAAAGCCTTCTTACGGAGATAGGACAATCGAAGAACAGGAATTAAGATGAAAAAAGATAACTGCTGACGTTGCACTTAAACTTTTGAAGATCAAAGTTGCCCGGAAAGCAAAGAGTGGAAGAGAGTTTCGTAGTGATAAGTGTGAGAGAAGAAACTGTTAGCATAGAACTTACGGTGGCATCTAAGAATTTTCACTGTAAAATGATGAGAAATAGTTGCTCATTTAGTACAGCGCTTAAATTCGTAAACCTGCGATGCCAAAGAGCTGAGCTCATTAGAATAATTACCGTGAAAATATTATATTTTAGAAAATATTTATATTTTAGAAAAGGCAGAGGGAAGCTACGTTACAGCGATGACAAAGTGACTGACAAGAGTTTTTTTTTCTTTTTTTATGGCATATCAACCACTATGGGCTATTCAATGCCAGATCCAGCATTTACTAGATATATCAAAAACGTATAGCTGGAAACATCATTGTTTCAAAAACGTATAGCTGGCAACATCATTGTTTAATTTTTTTTCTACTGATTGACCCTAAGCCACCGCTTTCCATTACATTTTAGGGGTAAGGTGTTAGTATATTTAGTGTAGGGTTTGGGTGGGAAAGTTAATTGTAAGTTGTAGTTGTTTTGGGATGGGGCATGACATGACCAGCCGATTGATCGGATCGACGGGTTTTTGGTTGGACGTAGTTTATCGTCATACCCAGGACGCGGATGTGGTTTATCGTCATACCCAGGACGCGGATGTAGTTTATCGTCATACCCAGGACGCGGATGTAGTTTATCGTCATACCCAGGACGTGGACACACCTTGGGATTTCATTATTTTCCCATAGCTGGGACCCTAACAGGTGTTACCACCCCGGGTCAGGGTGGACCTGGGAACATCAGCAATTAAGAGGTGGTTCCATGCTCCTCACAACCTCCCGATCAGAGGCCTTGCTGTTGGATGTAGTTTATCGTCTTACCCAGGACTCGGATGCAGTTTAACGTCATACCCAGGACGACAAAGTGACTGAAGTCTAGATGCCAGGTCACTTCTAAGTGCTGGACATATCTCAAAAAGCAGAAGGAAAAAAAAAAACGTGTGTCAAAAAAAAGCGAGCGGATTAATTGTTTTGTAGCAGAGAAGTCTTATATCACTGATCGGCGTTAATAAAGATGATTAGGAGTTGAAGAATTGCTCCATTAAAAAAGGAACTATCATCATCATTAGTCCCATGGTCGGCTGTGGTCGTAGGGTCCTTACAGGACGTAACGAAGGTAAGAGGGATACAGGGAGTAATGTACTTAACTATAAAGGATAGGACGTTATGGAGAGCCTTGTCCACCTACGTCATGAAGGAGCGAAGCGCAGAGAAGAACGAATGTTTTTACACAGAGTTACTATCATAACTTGGTAAGGGGGTCTGTAATAATAACGACACCACAGTTTAGTGATTTTTCAAGCGTAGCTTAGATGTGGCACAAGGCCGAAAGTATGGAGCACCCAGTGAGGATCGAACTCACTACTCAGTCGTAATTGTTCTAGCGAGACAAGCTTGCTAACAATTACACCGCCTCGAGGTGCCCAAAGATGATTTTCCAAGCGTAGCTTAGATGTGACACAAGGCCGAAAGTATGGGGCACCCAGCGATGATCGACCTCAATACTCAGTCGTAATTGTTCTAGCGAGACAGCTTGCTAACCGTTACACCGCCTCGAGGTACCCAAAGATGATTGTTGTAAAAACACTTCCCAGATAGTTAAATTTATGGAATTACTTGATTTTGAAATTTCCTGTCTGTAACTCACATCTTGAAACCCCTCGCACCCGCCACTTTTTAATGACCATACAGTCTATCATTCAGCTTGGCAGGCACCACTAAAAATAACTTTTATGGCATTAAGAAATAATTTCGTATAAAAAAAAACCTGAAAGAATTACTGTTTTTAGAATTCGGGTGAGAAACTGAATCTAGTAGGTATAGATTCGTAGATGTTCCAACGGGAAATGTACTTTCCTTTAATAGGTAATTAAAAACAGTTAGGTTGATCTCCTTGGCAAAACTGGTATTGGAAAACTTCGGCTAAAAATGTGTTTTTTTTTTCTGATGGAAAAAATGGTAACACGTTCGGTTCCTGGCGTTGACACACCTTTTCTTTAATATGACATCTCAATCTATGTCAATTGTTATTACTTTCACTTTTTAAGAAAAGAAAAAGGAGTGATAGCAACCCAAACACGTCTGGCCAATAAAAATAACGTTTATAGTAATAAGAAATAAGTCGTGTAAAAATGCTATATATATATATATATATATATATATATATATATATATATATATATATATATATATATGTATATATATATATATATATATATATATATATATATATGTATATATATATATATATATATATATATATATTGACTACCCACAATGCACCACTGATCCGTATATATCAATAGCCGAGAAAAATAACACCACTCGTGGCCCGATGATTGCATCTAGCATGAAACAGACTGTTGCCTCTAAGTGTTGACTTCTATGTTCACTTTTATATTTACACACGCTCTATCTCTGATATTGAGCACTTTATCCTCCCCAAACACACTTTAAGACTATATTACTTCATATATATATATATATATATATATATATATATATATATATATATATATATATATATATATATATATTTATGCGGGAGTTGGGTGGGTGTGTGCATGTATATTCAAATATATATATATATATATATATATATATATATATATATATATATATATATATATATACACACGCACGCACCCACACACGCATACAATATGGATAAAAAACTTGCACCAATGAAAATGCATAAACATAAGAAAAATCGAGAAGTATTAGAAGTCAATTACCAGTGGATGTAGTGATTCCCGGAATATCCGTCTACGAAACTCTGGAGTCGGGATACTGAAGCTAACATCAATTAGCTAAGAGACAAGTCATTTTACTTGTATTAATTCTCTCTCTTTTTACTTGTATGAATTCTCTCTCTCTCTCTCTCTCTCTCTCTCTCTCTCTCTCTATATATATATATATATATATATATATATATATATATATATAATTCTACCAAAAACTCCTGTCTATTTAACTTTTTATTATATCTTTCTGAATGTGATGTTGTTCATCGGGATTGAAGTTATGAATAAATTGTCCAACTTTTTTTTCTTGTTAGATTAAAATAATTTGAGATATCAAAAATTTTCATCTACCAACAAAGATGACTGTCACCATGAAACAGTGGACAAATAATCAGGACCGAGTGTAATAAGATTTCTGCATACCAATGCCTCCCAAAAATCCAACACAAATTCACGGTAAATTTATTGCTGCGTACGATGAAATTATATTGATCTGGAAGCGGGTATCGGTCTGGGGTAGCACATTCACAAATAATTCTCTGAATCTATCGGAAGAGTGTAGGGTGTCTATATTCATCGACAACAGTAGACAAAATTGTGTGTGTTGGAGTTTTGTGTCAATATGATAGATTTCGTAAACTTCTTAATTCGTTTGTGTAACTTTGTCTTCCGAAAACTTTGAATATGGGAAAGAATCAATTTGTTAGGTCTCAAAGTAATTGGCTTCAGAACACAAGTTCCGACGCATAGGCATTTCTTTTCAGCCACTTGAACGGCATAATAGTACAGATTGGGACTTCCAGGATCACATGATCGCACGTGATTAGGATCCAGTACATCAGCTTAGCTCGGAAGCAAACCTCGTCAGTGTCCTCCCCTTATTCGGTGAAGTGAAGAACTTCAAGGCAACTTTGTTCCGGGATGCAAAAGGCGTGTTGTTCGTTGACGTCATCGCAATAGTCGAGCAGCTAAGAGTCAGATAGAGTGAAACTCTGGAGAGACTGGGGGAAGCTGGTGGCCGACAGACACCCGGGGGTTACGCAGTTATCCCGCTGTACAACAACGCAACCCCACACACGGCCAGACCGAAAAAAGCGTGGTTCCGGCGATATCTTTGGAATCTCTTACCGCATCTACTTACGGCATAGCTCTCCTCCAGATTATTATATGTTCAGGTCCACTGGGAAGCGGTTCCACAAAGATGGCGCCGTCTTTTGCAGATGTGCAAGAGCAGCTTCAGTAGCTAGATGCAAATTTATGAGCTTGTTTACCGTTGGGAAAAGTATACCAGCCTCGTTAGCACCTACGTGTGAAAGTAATACAGTAGTGCTACAACAAATGTTTATTTCTGCAATAATAAATGGGTAATCGAATGATAATATAAGAATAAAAAAATCCTCCTAAGTAAAGCATTTCATTTTTAGAAAGAACTTCTTTAGACTAATAATAGTTTTAACGACTGTGTGAGTCTTATATATATATATATATATATATATATATATATATATATATATATATATGTGTGTGTATATATATAATGAAATGGATAAAGTCCGACAATTATTTAAAGACATTTTTATGTTCAATATTCTTTTTATAGATAGAAGTATTTAAGTAAATGCTCTGTTTATAATAATCAGTATTAAATAACATTTACCGGCCTGAATGTCCGAGAAATTTTCATACAATTACTACTCTCCCAAGCAAACGTACACAACTGTATCAAGAAATCAAAATAAAATAGTTGAATCCGTCAACACAACAATGGACACACACACACACACACACACACACACACACACACACACACACACACACACACACACATATATATATATATATATTCCCAAGAACGAATTTGTAAACTGTGACTATTAGTGCTAATAATGCAAGGCTCTCCCAATCGGATTAAGTTCTCTGACACTTTCACTGTTGAAACTGTTAAATGTAGCCGTCTCTTCTACACCAATAGCTTCATATCTCACACCTCTCGCCTGTGGGACTCCTTTCCCTATTCCTGTTTCCCTGATAGCTATAATGTCCAACTATTCAAATGTAATGTCAATCGACATCTCCAGTTGCCTTGATCTATCCACTATCCTTCTCCTCATCCTTCTCTCTATCACTCCTATCTGCTCTCACTCCAAATCCTCTGTAACCCCTTGCGTGCTAGTGGCTTCCCGCCTTGCTTGGGGTGAAATGCTTAATATATATATATATATATATATATATATATATATATATATATATATATATATTTATATATATATGTATATATATATAAATATAAAAGTGAACATAGAAGTCAACACTTAGAGGCGACAGTCTGTTTCATGCTAGTGTAATCGTCAGGCAGCTAATGCTGTTATTTTTCTCGGCTATTTATATATAAGGGTCAGTGGTGCATTGTGGGTAATCTATTTTGGCGGTTACTTTTACCGGAAGTCGCTTATATATATATATATATATATATATATATATATATATATATGGTGCCCATAAATTATCTGCACAACTTCCATAGTTTATTGTATCCTTTAGATTTAAAATCCATGGATACACTTCTTTGCATTTTAACGATCCTTTAGAGTTCAGATCCTTGGATACACTTCTTTACATGTTAAAGAAATATTATTAAAGTTTTACAGGTTGAGAATCCTTTATCCCAAATTCTTGGCACCGGAAGTGCTTCAATTTTCAGACTGTTTCGAATTTTGGAACGCAGGCTATTTACTTTGTCTATAGCATATATAAAATAGGGTAACTTGGGAATGAAAGTATTTAGCCCTCAAGGGCATTCCTGTTGACAGGGTCGCTACATCAAGAGATGACACTCCAGCTTTATCAACCATGCCAGGACAAAATTTGTCATCGTGATGCTAACAAGTCCTTCTAGAAAAAGCATTTACCTTCCAAGGATATTCATGGTTACTATATTAGGAGATGACGTTCCAGCTTATCAACAGTGCATAAGTGGGCAGCTGAATTTAGGAGGAGAAGAGAGAGTCATAAAGATGACACCAAAATCTGAACCTCCTGTGATTGCAACCACCGAAAAAAGCATTGATCGTTTTCATCACATGGTGAACGATAGGCGATCAACTATAAATCAAATAGCCAATTCTATTAGCGTATCCCCCGACAGAGTTGAGAATATTCTGCAGAAGGAACTTGGCATGACGAAGGTCGGTGCCACGTCTTCTGACACCTGATTAGAAACGCACCAGGCTGATAACATTACGGGAAAATCTGACATTGTTTCGGGCAGATCCAACTATTTTCCTTGAAAGTTTCCCAACCTAAGATGAGTGTTGAGTTCATCACTTTCAACCAGATACAAAAAGACAATCCATAAAGTGGAATCACTCCTCCTCATCTGCTTCAAAGAAGGCCAAGGTCCATTCATCTGCAGAGAAGATAACGGTCTCCGTTTTTTGGCATACAAAAGGTATTTTATTCATTGACTATATTCAAAAGGGCCACACCATCAATGGAGAGTACTATGCCAGCTTGCGCAAGTAGTTACGAAATGCTATAAAGACCAAATGTGCAGGAAAACTGACAAAAGGAATCTTGTTTCATCGGGTCAATGCTCCAGCACACAAATCCTTGGTTTCAATGGTTGCTATGCATGACTGTGGATTTGAACTGGTTGATCACCGTCCCTATTCTCCGGATTTGGCTATCATCTGTTCCCCAACATGAAAAAATTCTTGACTGGGAACCAGTATTACAGCGATGATGACGTCATATCTGTTGCTGATTAATTTTTTATCAACAGGATGAACAGTCTTCTTTGAACAGTCAGATGCCAGTTTACCTGGAAAGTAGCAATGTAGTTATTAATTTAGAAGAGTTGAAATTAAGGCATGCAAGATTTCACAGCTCCAGCATCATTCCTTTATAGTCAACCTATGAAGATTTCAGTCTACTGTCGTAGGTAGGAGAGTGTCGTGAAGGTCTTGTAAAGTAGAACCCGGACCGTAATAATATCGTCCTGGGTATGACGATAAACAGCATCCGAGAGCAAGGCCATTGATCAGGGGCTTAGAGGAGCGTGGAACCACCTCTTAATTGCTGGTGTTCCCAGTCCCACCCTGACTCGGGGTGGAAGCACCTGTTAAGGTTTCAGCAAGTAGTTGATCTCCAAACTGGGGTCAAAACGTTGTGAAGGTGTAAAAATATGTTTTAATACCAGCAATGCATTTTTGAAGGAAAAAATATTACCAACAATACATTTTTGATGGAAAAAGTATTAGCAGAAATACATTTTTGAAAAAAGTTTTTACCAGCAATACTTTTTTGAAGAAAAAATTATTACCAGCAATACATTTTTGAAGGAAAATTATTACAAACAAAATATTTGCTAAAATACATTTTTGAAAAGAAATTACCAGCAATGCATTTTTGAAGGAAAATTATTACAAACAAAATATTTGCTAAAATACATTTTTGAAAAAAAATTACCAGCAATACATTTTTGAAGGAAAATTATTACAAACAAAATATTTGCTAAAGTACATTTTTGAAAAAAAATTACCAGCGATACATTTATGAAAAAACCCCCAAAACCCCAAAAAGCAAAAAACAAAACAAAACAAAAACAAAAAACAAAACCAAAACGAAACAAAAACAAACAAACAAACATTACCAGCAATAAAAATCTTGTCGGCATTAAACAACCCATTGAAAAAGAAATAAAAACCAAACTAAACAAAAAAATCTTTTGTTGGCATTAAATAACCCCTTGAGGTTGATATGCCACAACCCCCCCCCCAAAACAAAACAAAACAAACCAAACCGTAAAAATAGCCTCTTTTTTACAGACACATGGAAAACTAACGCCTCATTATCCACGTGGATATTGTATTTTTTCATATCAGCTTACATGATAGACAAGTTCTATGACATTACTTTTGACTTCCTTGGTGCTGGTGTGGTATCTGATGACTTATTAATCTCGACATTTTGAGCCACAGGTTTTTCAAGCAAGCTTTTTTCTGTTGCATCGATATCCTGTTTCTATGATCTGTAATATCGGGCAAGTTCACTCGCTGACCTGTCCATTTTGTTACGTAGATTGCAAAACGAAATCAGGTTGGGCAACCTTATAGTAGATCGTGTTGTCTTTGTTGCGACATGTACACTAATCAAGGTAGCCTTTGAAAGGTATACACCCCCCCCGCACATTCTATACAGGTGACAGTCTCTTTAGCATCTTTTCTTTGGAAGGAGTATACATTCTCCATGCTTACGATCAAATCACACTGAAAACACCGATTCTATTTAAGCTGTATCGTTCGGTCAGTGCTTAGATGCTTGGGGATACCGGGCATTGTAAGCAACCTCCTACAACCTAAAATATTATTTCGGATTTAAATAGCCAACAAAGGGTTGATAAAACGTAAAAAACGCCTAAATCAATCAATAATTCACTATTTATCGAACGGCCCGTTTTAACTTTGCAAATTCAAAGATGCTTTCCTGGAAGTAGTTTTTACAAGTCATCGACAAAGTAGACATTTCAGACGCAAGAGTGTCTGAAAGGGGTGGGCGTTTCACCTTCCTTACGGCATCTACTGCGGACGTTTCCCTTGCGCCACTTTATTTTGGAAGTCGGCTGACCTCGAAGCGTACTAAGTGACCAACCCGCTTTATTGTCCGCTTCAAAACCGCATATAAACGCATAAATACTCACACACTCACAGACACACACAAACGTACACACACACATAGTTTTTATATATAATATATAGTTTTTAAATATCTGCCTCATCAGACCGAAATTCAATGATGTGTTAAGTTTTCCCTTCCTGATGTATATATATATATATATATATCTCAAGAAGGGAAAATATATATATATGTATGTATGTATGTATATATATATATATATATATATATATATATATATACAGTGTAACCCGGATATAAGAGTCCCGGATATAAGAGAAACTCGGATATAAGAGATATTTTCTCTGGTCCCAAATTAGAGCCTGTGTTAATGTATATATAGTAGACCAAATCAGGATATAAGAGAAACCCGGATAAAAGAGACTTAGTCTCCGGTCCCGACAACTCTTTTATATCCGGGTTACACTATATATATATATATATATATATATATATATATATATATATATATATATATATGTCAAGCTTTCCCTTCTTGATGTATATATGAGTTTAAAAGAAAAGTTGCTGCCAAATTACATTTTCGACGGATTTGTACCAAAATTTACATGCACATGCTCCAAGTTAGCGGCAAGGCCAAGACCGACTTTTCATTTCCCAACTCCCATCGATAGTGGAAATAATCGATATTTTCATGCTTCTACGGCAGTTTTCATGTAGTTTGCATCCATTTTCTACTGGCCAGAGTGAGAGCCTATAGTTGGCTGCCACGAATAGGCAGGAATATTCTATTGGCCAGCGTGAGAGCCAACAGCTGACTGACACGAATGTTAACTAGCATGCTAGGATGCAAAAAAAATCAATAGCTGCATTCGTCATAAGTGGGAAAAATTTAAATCTGCATGGCACTTGGCTCCAATTGGCTCATTCGCTTGCTTAAACTCAACGTTGATACTGATTTCACAGAACTGGGTTGGGTGTGAAAAGATATTTGTTGTTAACATTCTTTTTTCATTGAGTTTTTCCAGTTACGAGTCCTTTTTTTTTAAAGCTGATCGTTTTGTATTCATTTTGTTTAGTTATTTTTTCGTAACAGATTTAATGTTTAGTATAAAGCTTAGAAAAAATTCGCAATGTGAGATAGGCAAGAAGTAAGGCGTTTAGCAACATCAGCATTTCCCAAGCGGTCACCCTAAAGAAAAGGAAAACAAATAAGTACACACTGATACTCAAAATCAAAGAAAGATGAAATTTCTTGGACGCATAATGAGGAAAGAGGTTCGGAGAATTTCACACTCACAAGGCACATCGAAGGCAAAAAAGGGACAAGAGGAGGCAGCCTATCTATCCAACAAACTTGAATGGCAGAACCAGGACTGGACGTGGTGGTAAAAAAAAAATTAGTAAGAGCTAAAAAGGATAGGAAGTTGTGGTGAGCCATGATTGCCCACACCCTTAAAGGACACGTCGCGGAAAGAAATACCACAACATATATTTAGTCTCCAAGTTCTATGCAAGCAAATACTCACAATGCCAACCAAATCTCTAACATGTCTTTACAGACTCCAAAAATGCCTTTGACAGTATGGATCCAGGCATTGTGGGTAAGAATGGACAAATGCAACATGGGTAAGAAGCATTAGTCAGTGTAGGCCACGGTTGTCTTCAGTCCCCTACGCCCTTTAACATCTTCCTTGAGCGCATCATGAATGACGACCTTAGGGAATACGACGGCACAGCCAGTATCGGAGGTCCTAACATCACAAATCTCCGCTTAGCAGACGACACGGCGGTTTTAGCTGGCGACGAAGAGGAACTCGTCAGTGTGGAGAAGAACATGGATGAAACATCGTTCAAATATGAAGATTAATGCCAGA
>OZ038517.1:31163289-31203289 GCA_964036315.1 Acanthosepion esculentum | reverse complement strand
AAGAAAGAGAAAGAAAGAATGGGTAGAAAGGAAGAAAAGATGACTGAAAAAATAGAGAAAGAAAGAGAAAGAAAGAATGGGTAGAAAGGAAGAAAAGATGACTGAAAAGAATAGAAAAAGAAAGAGAAAGAAAGAATGGGTAGAAAGGAAGAAAAGATGACTGAAAAGAATAGAAAAAGAAAGAGAAAGAAAGAATGGGTAGAAAGGAAGAAAAGATGACTGAAAAAATAGAGAAAGAAAGAGAAAGAAAGAATGGGTAGAAAGGAAGAAAAGATGACTGAAAAGAATAGAAAAAGAAAGAGAAAGAAAGAATGGGTAGAAAGGAAGAAAAGATGACTGAAAAAATAGAGAAAGAAAGAGAAAGAAAGAATGGGTAGAAAGGAAGAAAAGATGACTGAAAAGAATAGAAAAAGAAAGAGAAAGAAAGAATGGGTAGAAAGGAAGAAAAGATGACTGAAAAGAATAGAAAAAGAAAGAGAAAGAAAGAATGGGTAGAAAGGAAGAAAAGATGACTGAAAAAATAGAGAAAGAAAGAGAAAGAAAGAATGGGTAGAAAGGAAGAAAAGATGACTGAAAAGAATAGAAAAAGAAAGAGAAAGAAAGAATGGGTAGAAAGGAAGAAAAGATGACTGAAAAAATAGAGAAAGAAAGAGAAAGAAAGAATGGGTAGAAAGGAAGAAAAGATGACTGAAAAAATAGAGAAAGAAAGAGAAAGAAAGAATGGGTAGAAAGGAAGAAAAGATGACTGAAAAAATAGAGAAAGAAAGAGAAAGAAAGAATGGGTAGAAAGGAAGAAAAGATGACTGAAAAGAATAGAAAAAGAAAGAGAAAGAAAGAATGGGTAGAAAGGAAGAAAAGGTGACTGAAAAGAATAGAAAAAGAAAGAGAAAGAAAGAATGGGTAGAAAGGAAGAAAAGATGACTGAAAAGAATAGAAAAAGAAAGAGAAAGAAAGAATGGGTAGAAAGGAAGAAAAGATGACTGAAAAGAATAGAAAAAGAAAGAATGGGTAGAAAGGAAGAAAAGATGACTGAAAAGAATAGAAAAAGAAAGACAAAGAAAGAATGGGTAGAAAGGAAGAAAAGATGACTGAAAAGAATAGAAAAAGAAAGAGAAAGAAAGAATGGGTAGAAAGGAAGAAAAGATGACTGAAAAGAATAGAAAAAGAAAGAATGGGTAGAAAGGAAGAAAAGGTGACTGAAAAGAATAGAAAAAGAAAGAGAAAGAAAGAATGGGTAGAAAGGAAGAAAAGATGACTGAAAAGAATAGAAAAAGAAAGAGAAAGAAAGAATGGGTAGAAAGGAAGAAAAGATGACTGAAAAGAATAGAAAAAGAAAGAATGGGTAGAAAGGAAGAAAAGATGACTGAAAAGAATAGAAAAAGAAAGACAAAGAAAGAATGGGTAGAAAGGAAGAAAAGATGACTGAAAAGAATAGAAAAAGAAAGAGAAAGAAAGAATGGGTAGAAAGGAAGAAAAGATGACTGAAAAGAATAGAAAAAGAAAGAATGGGTAGAAAGGAAGAAAAGGTGACTGAAAAGAATAGAAAAAGAAAGAGAAAGAAAGAATGGGTAGAAAGGAAGAAAAGATGACTGAAAAGAATAGAAAAAGAAAGAGAAAGAAAGAATGGGTAGAAAGGAAGAAAAGATGACTGAAAAGAATAGAAAAAGAAAGAATGGGTAGAAAGGAAGAAAAGGTGACTGAAAAGAATAGAAAAAGAAAGAGAAAGAAAGAATGGGTAGAAAGGAAGAAAAGATGACTGAAAAGAATAGAAAAAGAAAGAGAAAGAAAGAATGGGTAGAAAGGAAGAAAAGATGACTGAAAAGAATAGAAAAAGAAAGAATGGGTAGAAAGGAAGAAAAGATGACTGAAAAGAATAGAAAAAGAAAGACAAAGAAAGAATGGGTAGAAAGGAAGAAAAGATGACTGAAAAGAATAGAAAAAGAAAGAGAAAGAAAGAATGGGTAGAAAGGAAGAAAAGATGACTGAAAAGAATAGAAAAAGAAAGAATGGGTAGAAAGGAAGAAAAGGTGACTGAAAAGAATAGAAAAAGAAAGAGAAAGAAAGAATGGGTAGAAAGGAAGAAAAGATGACTGAAAAGAATAGAAAAAGAAAGAGAAAGAAAGAATGGGTAGAAAGGAAGAAAAGATGACTGAAAAGAATAGAAAAAGAAAGAGAAAGAAAGAATGGGTAGAAAGGAAGAAAAGATGACTGAAAAGAATAGAAAAAGAAAGAATGGGTAGAAAGGAAGAAAAGATGACTGAAAAGAATAGAAAAAGAAAGACAAAGAAAGAATGGGTAGAAAGGAAGAAAAGATGACTGAAAAGAATAGAAAAAGAAAGAGAAAGAAAGAATGGGTAGAAAGGAAGAAAAGATGACTGAAAAGAATAGAAAAAGAAAGAATGGGTAGAAAGGAAGAAAAGATGACTGAAAAGAATAGAAAAAGAAAGAGAAAGAAAGAATGGGTAGAAAGGAAGTAAAGATGACTGAAAAGAATAGAAAAAGGAAGAAAAAAAAAGTAGAACGGAAGGAAAGATCATTGAAAGAATAGAAAACGAAAGAAGAGAAAAATAAAAGGGGAGAAAGAAGATGGAAAAGAAAGACGGAAACAAAGGCAAGAAAGGAAAATAGAGAGAAAAGACAATTGGTAAAAACACATCTACTAAAAAGAAAAAAATATTAACGGAAAACGAGAAGGAAAGAAGATAGGAAAGAACAAGAAAGAGGAAAATAAGGAAGAAAAGAAAAAAAGAATGATTGGTATAAACTAATAGGCAGTAAACAGAAAGAAAGCAAAAGAAAAAAAAAATTAATAATGAGAAAGTAAACAAAGAAATATTTTTTAGCGGATAATCGATAAAAAAAAATGGCGGAATACGAATAAGATAATGAAGATATATCGTATGTTCGCGTTCATTATCTCCTATACTAAATTTGTTACAACTGATCCATATACCGAAGTATTTGAAGTGTTTAATATTTACTAATTCCACGCGCTGATTTTGTAGACAATATAATTGGTGCTGCTAATAAGAATCGAACTCGATTGATTAATGGGCAGCGAAATGATTTGATTCGAATCAGCAACTCTAGGGTGGGCGCCCCGAAAAAAACATTCATTGTTATATAAGCAGAAAAATAATGATAAGTGAATGAAATAAAAAAACAAAAATAAAAAAAAATATATAAAAAAACGACCGAAAAATGGAAAGAGGGTAGTACGTAAAACAAATATCCATAGCAGGCTGGTTGGTTGGTTGGTCGGTCGGTCGGTCGGTAGGGATGAATGTAGGTAGGTAAAAATAAATATTTATGTAGATGTGCAAGAATATTAAGTACTGTGGTTGGCACGGATTCTGGATATCGGGCAGGTGTTTTGGTAATTGTATGGTCATCAACTTGACTAAGTCATTAACCTCACTTGCATACAGGTAGTTAAATATTTATATCCATACCTACTTAAAAACATTTCATTAGCAGAGTTCTTTGACTTCGCCTCATTCAGTTTCGCCTAACACCGAAAATTGCTATAAAACCTGAAAGTACAACAATTCAAACTTTCTGGGAAGTGTTTAAACAGATGATGGAAAGTGCAACACTGAAATCCGAAGGCGCACTGGGACAGCGAAAGATGCCTTCCAAAAGCTAAGCAAAGTATTAAGAAACAGAAAAATTTCGCTAGCAGAAAAAAAGAAATGAGTACTGAACTGTTATGTAATATCGGCCATTCTATATGGCAGTGAATGCTGAACAATCTCCTCACAGAGGAAGAAGAGACGAAGCAACAGAAATGTTGTTCTACAGAAGGATGCTGAGAATACCATGGACCGAACATGTGAGCAACGACGATATTTTAGAGAAAATGGAAACAAAAAGGACATTTATAATTCACATCAAAAAAAGAAAATTGAAATTTCTAGAGCACGTATTGAAAGAGGGCTTGAAAAATTTGATATTGACAGGACAGGTTGAACGTAAGATGGATAGAGGAAAAACAACGCATAACCTTTTTTACAGCGAGGTTCACCTTTACAGGGCCCTAGGGCCACTCGAGGTAGAGGGTTACATTTGGAAGCTGTTTGTGTGTATAAGAGTGGAAGACAACCGTTTACCCCAGCCTTGAACAGATTAAGATTGTAGTGATCGGAGTAACATCTTGTTGGGAGTCGGTTCACGCGCAAATATGACAACAGTACTATATTTTTAGTCTGATTTGGCACTTGTAAAGGTAGAGGGTAGCAGGAGAGGTCAAGTACTGACTGGTGCGGTACAGGGAACCAAACATGTTACCTGCATCCTTAGTAGTGGATTGTATGTACGAGTTCCACTTGAGGGTCGGGTGAGACCCAACAGTCTTTCATCCTGATTGGTGGTAGTTGGGGATCAGATCGGCGATGATGGAATGTATCTCGCTTCGTGACATTGAAGGTAATCATACAGTTCCCGCCCGCTTAGGCAGTTTATGTGTATCGGAGTGGTAGATACCGGTTAACCCTGGCCGTAAACCGGTTAAGATTGTAGTTATCGGAGAAAACATCATGTGGGGTTGTCGGTTCCCCTGGGCAATGGTTTGCGGGAAGAAGCTGTTCAAGTGGAACTTTCTTCTCACCGATGGTATATGAATGGATTTTGTTTGTTTTGCTCTTATGTAAGTGTCATGTCGTGTTCTTGTGGCTTTCGTCGGCGGGACCAGGGAATGTAGTTCGTCCCAGCACTTTCTGTGGAAATAGCGGTAGAGCAATGAGAGGCTTGCCACATCCCGCCTGTGGAAGAAAGGGTGGAGAATAATTCGTCACCCACAAGGGCTCAGATATGCTTTTGATTTCTAGCAAGGTTGGAGAGTGAGATCTGGGTAGCACCCGTCCAAATATCGCAAGGGTACTCCATTTTTGGCCTGATGCATCTCTTTTAAACAGCAAAAGGATAACAGGAGGAGTCAGGTACTTACTGATGCGGTACAGAGAGCCGGCCATTTTACCTGCATCTTTAGCAGTGGATTCTGTGTACGAGTTCCACTTGAGGTCGGGTGTGTGTTTGAGACCCAACAGTCTTTCAAGTCACTGTGCTTCCCCGAGGGGACCTTCGTTCATCCTGATTGGTGGTAGTTCGGGATCAGATCGGTGATGATGGAATGTAACTAGCTTAGTCTTCGAGGCATTGAAGACAACCAGCCAGGCCATTGGGTATTTTGTACAAGATTGGAAGAGAGATCAATCGCCAATCTTTGACTATTAAGAGTTTCAGAGGTGTACCCATATAGTGATTTCCAAAGCTGAAAGTATGGTGCACCCAGTGAGAATCGAACTCACTTCTCAAGGCGTAATTGTTCTAGCGAGACAAGCTTGCTAACCACTACACCGCCTCTAGATGCCCAAAGATGATTTTCCAAGCGTAGCTTAGATGTGGCACAAGGCCGAAAGTATGGGGCACCCAGTGAGAATCGAACTCACTTCTCAAGTCGTAATTCTTCTAGCGAGACAAGCTTGCTAACCATTACACCGCCTCGAGGTGCCCAAAGATGATTTTCCAAGCGTAGCTTAGATGTGGCACAAGGCTGAAAGTATAGAGCACCCAGTGAAGATCGAACTCGCTATTCAGTCGCAATTGTTCTAGCGAGACAAGCTTGCTAACCATTACATCGCCTCGAGGTACCCAAAGGTGTACCCGTATATAGTCGGTATACATGTTTACAAATGATCTGAGTATATTTTAGGCAGTTCGTTTATGTAGATCAAAAAATATAATTTCTTTGTTTATCAAATTTTGACTAGGTACGAAGCTAATTCTTCTCCCCCACCCCTGGGCAATGTGTTAATTAAACTTTTGTATCACTAAATTATTACCATCCTCAAAAATAAAAACAAAAGCCCGATAAACAGGGTGTGAAAAAAAAGAAGCTTAACTTCAATAGCACTGGCTGCTCGGTCAATGAATACGGAATGTTTCCTTTTAAGGAAACAGCTAATATTATCCTGATAGCTGTTTCGCTTTTACTCGGAGAAGTTTAGTCTTTTTAAAAAATTTACAAGCGTCAGTTAACCAGCGTGGGTCAATCTCATTACAATATTAATTGTCTGTACGACTATTTCGCTACCAATTGCTTTCATGACAACGTTCTCTTCATACTTATTCGCTTGTGTCGTCTCCATTTAGGACGGGCGAGATTGATAGGTAGATAGATATTATTTTGTTATAGTTGTACAGGATGAAATACAAAATTATTGGTCAACATGACCATAACTAAGAAGAGACTAGATGCTTAAGTAAGGTTGTAATTCGAGCAGAGACATTGAAATCAGGCATGACTGATCCTATATGCACTATTTACATTATTTGGACTATTGTCCTCATCTTTGTCGCCATATTTATTACAACGTTTCGGACGTTGTACGCTCCGGCCTTCTTCAGGCGGTTGGAGTGTCGAATAAGAAGAATAAGAAAAATTGGAAGAAGAATAAAGAACAGAGGAAGAAGAAAGGAAAGAAGAATAGGAGGAAGAAGAAAGGACAGAAGAAGAAGAAGAAGAAGAAGAAGAAGAAGAAGAAGAAGAAGAAGAAGAAGAAAGAAAGAAAGAAAGAAAGAAAAGAAGAAAGAACAAAAGAAGAAGTAGAGGCAGGAGAAGAAGAAGAAAGGATGGCAGAAGAGGAGGAAGAAGAAGAAAAGGAAAGGAAAGAAGAAGAAGCACATTTTTATCAAGTTTTCTTGAGTGAGCAGGCCGTTAGACGAAATAAATATTGTTTAAAATAATCGGAACGTCTACTCAAATACAAGTATCCACTAAAAATGACGTTTGAAGTAAAAAAATACCTTATGATATTTATGTCTCCCTTGTGAGATGCGTTTATTAGCTTAAGATTATTTCGCAGGAATGGATAACTACTCTTTTCAAAACCATATATGATCAGTCATGCCTGATTTCAATGTCTCTGCTCGAATTACAACCTTACTTTCAGTAAGCATCTAGTCTCTTCTTAGTTATGGTCATGTTGACCAATAATTTTATATTTCATCCTATACAACTATAACAAAATATCTATCTATCTATCTATCTATCTATCTATCTATCTATCTATCTATCTATCTATCTCAGTCTGCCCATTTCTATCTATCTATCTATCTATCTATCTATCTCAGTCTGCCCATTTCTATCTATCTATCTATCTATCTATCTATCTATCTATCTATCTATCTATCTATCTATCTCAGTCTGCCCATTTCTATCTATCTATCTATCTATCTATCTATCTATCTATCTATCTCAGTCTGCCCATTTCTATCTATCTATCTATCTATCTATCTATCTATCTATCTATCTATCTATCTATCTATCTCAGTCTGCCCATTTCTATATATCTATCTATCTATCTATCTATCTATCTATCTATCTATCTATCTATCTATCTATCTCAGTCTGCCCATTTCTATCTATCTATCTATCTATCTATCTATCTATCTATCTATCTATCTCAGTCTGCCCATTTCTATCTATCTATCTATCTATCTATCTATCTATCTATCTATCTATCTATCTATCTATCTATCTCAGTCTGCCCATTTCTATCTATCTATCTATCTATCTATCTATCTATCTATCTATCTATCTATCTATCTATCTATCTATCTATCTATCTCAGTCTGCCCATTTCTATCTATCTATCTATCTATCTATCTATCTATCTATCTATCTATCTATCTATCTATCTCAGTCTGCCCATTTCTATCTATCTATCTATCTATCTATCTCAGTCTGCCCATTTCTATCTATCTATCTATCTATCTATCTATCTATCTATCTATCTATCTCAGTCTGCCCATTTCTATCTATCTATCTATCTATCTATCTATCTATCTATCTATCTATCTATCTATCTATCTATCTCAGTCTGCCCATTTCTATCTATCTATCTATCTATCTCAGTCTGCCCATTTCTATCTATCTATCTATCTATCTATCTATCTATCTATCTATCTATCTATCTATCTATCTCAGTCTGCCCATTTCTATCTATCTATCTATCTATCTATCTATCTATCTATCTATCTATCTATCTATCTATCTGCGCACATAGATCCTCACATAAAGTGTGTGTTCAAAACTTCTTGGCCCATCCGAGTAGTTTTGAACACACGCTTCTTTCATCTCAAATTATTGTTCGGTCATATGACCAGAGAACATTTCAATCTTGTCTCTCTATCTCTCTCTCACACACACAGGCACACACACATAAGTATATATATGTGTGCGTGTGTGTGTGTGTGTGTGTGTGCGTGTGCGTGTGTGTGTGCGTGTGTGTGTGTAAAAGGTAAATCCAACTGTAATCTCTGATAGTCAAGACGCCATCTTTCATTTATGTGGGCTGATAGTGATGTGAGTCAACCACTGTTTTCTCAGTCTAATACGCGCACACACACATATATATATAAATACTTTGAGCAGACGCTAGTACACACACGCACGAGCACACACACACAAACACACACACACATATATATAAGTACTTTAACCACACGCTCGCTCGCACGCACGCACACACACACACACACACACACACAAACACACACACACACACACACACACACACACACACACACGTATATGGCGTAAGAAAGAAAGAAAGTAAAATGTGTCTGCCAGCAGAATTAAAAAGAAATTCTCTGAAGGTTATGTAAATATACATTGATATATAGTCAGAAAAAAAACTCCAGTTTTTGACTGATCAACTATTCATGACTTGCATGAATGCTTATAGCAGTTACTATCAATCCATCGCATTATACATGCATTTATATATATATATATATATATATATATATATATATATATATGTCGACATACACACACAGAGGGGGATATTTATGTACTTGTTTTTAATTTTTCCTTACAGACTTCACATGCATGAACGGAATGAGACATATATGAAGGTAGATAGATAAATAGACAGATAAGTCTGAAGAGACTGAAAAATACACGTACAAACATGGAACAGACTCGCATAGATAGATAGATAGGTAGATAGATAAATAGATAGATAGATAGATAGATAGAATTTCTGTTTAGATACGTGATACACTTATATATCGATTACTCGCAAAAATGTATTCTTAAAGATTACTATATAATAATTTACTCTATTTATCTCAATCTATCTATCTATCTATCTATTCGAGAATTTTTAGCTTGTATTTATTCTTTTCGTACAAAAGTGTGGAGGTATTTTCGACGAGGGTTTTTCTGAATTACGAGTGTGGACAGGTATATTGTTGTAAGTGTTAGAAATATTGGAAGTATTATTCAGGTGAAAACTTAGCCTGCGTGAAAGCGTTGTTGTCGTGTGTCCAACATAGACATCATTTTTATCGATGAAGATGCAGTCTCCCAGATTTATAAACGATGTTGGTATTCTGCAAACTAAAAATTTTCGAAGCTATTTATATAAAAAAATTGTAAAACCAAGCCTCAATAAAATTAATTACGAATACTCCACAAATATTTTAAAATGTGTACAATAGATAGTCTTTAAATGTTAGCGCTTGTCATTAATAGTTTTTCCTTTATCTAGCAACTAACTACTCAAGCCCAGAACTTTTCTACAGCATACCTAGTTACCTCTGCTTAAACGGGGTCTGTTAACCAGCCATGACACAGCGTTCGTGACTCCACATATAAAAATTGTAATCTTCGGATAACCACAACAATTTTTGTCCTTCACAAACATGGACACTACATATTTGGTGTATATTTAACAATAAAGTACTCGGAATAAATACAATATGAGCCAATGTGATATTTTCCTCTCGTCTTTTAACAACCGCCTAAAAAAGCTTATTCGCGAATATGAAAGGATCTTATGGAAAATAAGTAGACAGAACGTGTCTAAATTATTTAACGAAACCTGTCTGAGTTAAAACATGCTGCCGAAATATACGCATATATATATATATATATATATATATATATATATATATATATATATATATATATATATATATATATATATATGCTCATATTTATCTTTTGATCTCAATTTTTCATATCTATCTATCTATCTATCTATCTATGTTTCTTCTCATATCTCTATATCTCATACTCTCCTATCTATGTATCTCAATTTCTTTATATATATATATATATATATATATATATATATATATATATATATATATATATATATCTGTTCATATCTATCGATCTCAATTTTTCATATCTATCTATCTATCTATCTATCTATCTATCTATCTATCTATCTATCTTATTTCTTTTATAATAGGCAATTTCCACTCGGACCTTCCCCAGAACTGTTACTTTCTCCCGAGAGAATGTTTTCCTGACAAGTACAATCTTGGTCTCTTTAAGTCCAAGGTCAAACAGTATCTATCCTACTCGTCTCTCAAAATTCTCTTACTCCCCCCATATTATGCATATCGCTACTAGATGCAAGGATTAAACTCATGACCACTAGATGACTGTACCACTTATATAACCGACTCCTATGTGTAATACGCCACCCAAACGACGTTAGTTGCGTGTTTTTTGGAGCATTTTATGTTCAATGTTGGATGGGCTTTTGAATCCTTTTATGTGATAGTCACGCGTCAATTCAACAGGGACGAACATTAAGTGATATCACAGGGACAATAATATCACAGTAATCAACAGATATCCCATATCAGCCAATCAATGGACACTTGATCCTGACCAGAGGGTACCTGGTCGAAACGTTGTGTTTATAATAAAATGTATATCAACAAAGACGAGAACAATAGTTCGTAAATAATATAAGAATATTGACAATTACTCATCTAAAAAAATTGTTGAATTATGAAAAGCTCTCCGAACTTGCCATAATAAGCAAATAAGCAAATAACATAATCAAAAACCAAAGAACATTTGACTTTGAATACTAAAGACTTCAAAAGCGCACCGCTAATGTTTTCGGGACGGTGACGTAGTTGATATAGAAAGATGGTTATACATTGTAATCTAGTGGTCAAGAGTTCAATCGCTACATCAATAGACCCCTGACGATGAACAGAGAGTACTTGGCCGAAACATTGTGCCTATGTCAACCAAGATGACATGATACAAGAATATTGACAATTACTCGTCTCTGAAATGAAATACCAAAAGCATTTTTCTTTGTATAAAAAATAAAATAAAAAAGAAATCAGTGCCACTGTTGATAGATTTTGGTTAACTACAATATTTTCAATTTCAATTTATGTTCTGCATTCTGATGTTTCGGTAATGTTTCGTTTCTAACTTTTGACATCTCTTTTTACCAGTTTTAACCCGTGAAAATTTCACGGTTTTCCTATTTGAAATTTTTGTTGAATCTTCGTTCTTCAGTTAATGATTGAGTAAGCTCATAATAAGTTCTACGACATGAATTATCTGCAGAAATTCCACTATCGCGTCATTAAATATTTGAGCTTAACAACTTTAACAAGATATTGCAATAACAATCATAAATATGAATGCTGCATGTTATTTTAAGAAGTGGGTACAAATGAAAAGATTTGAAATTGGCAACATTTTTCCATTTCACTGAAACAGCCGTTAAACACTTCTAGCTTCCATTCTTTCTTTTTTTCTATCTTTCATTCTTTCTTTCTTTCTTTCACTGTAACCAAGTAGTGTTTTTAACCCCTTTCCACGCAATGAAAACAGAATAGCCCATTATGTATGAGGTATTGACAGGAGACGTTAAGGGTAGATAAATGTGTTTAACGTCTCCTGCCAATACCTCATGAATAATGGATTATTCCGTTTTGATCGCATGGAAAGATGTGGGGGAAAGACACTAGTTGGTTTCAGTGAGAAAATGAAAGAAAGAAGGGAAGAAAGAAATAAGGGAAGATTCATTCAATCCTGCCCTTTTTTTTTCTTTCTTTCTTTCTTTCTTTCTTTCTTTCTTTCTTTCTTTCTTTCTTTCTAGCTTCTCTTCTGTATTTCTTTCATTTTCTCACTGAAACCAAGTAGTGTTTTTCCCTCTTTCCACGCAATCAAAACGGAATAGTCCATTATTCATGAGGTATTGACGTTAAACACATTTATCTTCCTTATTTCTTTCTTACTTTCCTGTTTTACGAGAATTTCTCTTAATAATAATTTTAAAACAATTCAGAAGACGATGTTATTTTATTTAATTTATTGCAATTGGATTTTTAACGATCGCTGTACTCGGTTTTCATCGTACGCCTGAAAAATGGCGCTTTTATGGCGGTCATCATTCTTCTCGGCCTTTTGGCTAAGATCAAAGTGTAGTATCTGTTCGCGGATTACTCACTGAATGATCGCCTATGGGGCCGGGATTCCTTCTCCGATACAGGCCGGCGGCAGGGATTCGTCCCTGCGCTGGTAGTATCGTGGCTATGTCTGACTAGCTATGACCAGCTTGGACAAGCTATGACCAGCTAAGACCAGCCAAAGACCAGCTATGACTAGCTAAAGCCAAAGCACTGCGACCCGGGTGAAAACTCGGGTCCATTCCCCCTCCCTTCCCACGTTAAACTCCGACCTTGTGTCACAACCTGACCGTGTGGGAGGTCAAGTAAATCCCGTGTAGTATCTGTTCGCAGATTACTCGCTGAATGATCGCCTTTAGGCCGGGAGCGATCACTGATACAGGCCGGTCGCAGGGATTCGTCCCTGCGCTGGTAGTATCATAGCTAGATTAGCTAAAGCCAAAGCTAAAGACCAGCTTGGACAAGCTATGACCAGCTAAAGCCAAAGCACTGCGGCCCGGGTGAAAACTCGGGTCCATTCCCCCTCCCGTCCCACGTTAAACCCCGACCTTGTGTCACAACCTGACCGTGTGGGAGGTCAAGTAAATCCCCGGCCTTTTGGCTAAGATCAAAGTGTAGTATCTGTTCGCGGATTACTCACTGAATGATCGCCTATGGGGCCGGGATTCCTTCTCCGATACAGGCCGGCGGCAGGGATTCGTCCCTGCGCTGGTAGTATCGTGGCTATGTCTGACTAGCTATGACCAGCTTGGACAAGCTATGACCAGCTAAGACCAGCCAAAGACCAGCTATGACTAGCTAAAGCCAAAGCACTGCGACCCGGGTGAAAACTCGGGTCCATTCCCCCTCCCTTCCCACGTTAAACTCCGACCTTGTGTCACAACCTGACCGTGTGGGAGGTCAAGTAAATCCCGTGTAGTATCTGTTCGCAGATTACTCGCTGAATGATCGCCTTTAGGCCGGGAGCGATCACTGATACAGGCCGGTCGCAGGGATTCGTCCCTGCGCTGGTAGTATCATAGCTAGATTAGCTAAAGCCAAAGCTAAAGACCAGCTTGGACAAGCTATGACCAGCTAAAGCCAAAGCACTGCGGCCCGGGTGAAAACTCGGGTCCATTCCCCCTCCCGTCCCACGTTAAACCCCGACCTTGTGTCACAACCTGACCGTGTGGGAGGTCAAGTAAATCCCCGGCCTTTTGGCTAAGATCAAAGTGTAGTATCTGTTCGCGGATTACTCACTGAATGATCGCCTATGGGGCCGGGATTCCTTCTCCGATACAGGCCGGCGGCAGGGATTCGTCCCTGCGCTGGTAGTATCGTGGCTATGTCTGACTAGCTATGACCAGCTTGGACAAGCTATGACCAGCTAAGACCAGCCAAAGACCAGCTATGACTAGCTAAAGCCAAAGCACTGCGACCCGGGTGAAAACTCGGGTCCATTCCCCCTCCCTTCCCACGTTAAACTCCGACCTTGTGTCACAACCTGACCGTGTGGGAGGTCAAGTAAATCCCGTGTAGTATCTGTTCGCAGATTACTCGCTGAATGATCGCCTTTAGGCCGGGAGCGATCACTGATACAGGCCGGTCGCAGGGATTCGTCCCTGCGCTGGTAGTATCGGGGCTACGTCTGACTAGCTATGACAAGCTAAGACCAGCCATGACCAGCTATGACTAGCTAAGACCAGCTCTGACCAGCTTGGACAAGCTAAGACCAGCTAAAGCACTGCGGCCCGGGTGAAAACTCGGGTCCACTCCCCCTCCCGTCCCACGTTAAACCCCGACCTTGTGTCACAACCTGACCGTGTGGGAGGTCAAGTAAATCCACGGCCTTTTGGCTAAGATCAAAGTGTAGTATCTGTTCGCAGATTACTCGCTGAATGATCGCCTTTAGGCCGGGAGCGATCACTGATACAGGCCGGTCGCAGGGATTCGTCCCTGCGCTGGTAGTATCGGGGCTACGTCTGACTAGCTATGACCAGCTCTGACCAGCTTGGACAAGCTAAGACCAGCCTTGACCAGCTATGACTAGCTAAGACTAGCTAAGACCAGCTAAAGCACTGCGGCCCGGGTGAAAGTTCGCGTCCACTCCCCCTCCCGTCCCACGTTAAACCCCGACCTTGTGTCACAACCTGACCGTGTGGGAGGTCAAGTAAATCCACGGCCTTTTGGCTAAGATCAAAGTGTAGTATCTGTTCGCAGATTACTCACTGAATGATCGCCTTTAGGCCGGGAGCGATCACTGATACAGGCCGGTCGCAGGGATTCGTCCCTGCGCTGGTAGTATCGGGGCTACGTCTGACTAGCTATGACCAGCTCTGACCAGCTTGGACAAGCTAAGACCAGCCATGACCAGCTAAGACTAGCTAAGACCAGCTCTGACCAGCTTGGACAAGCTAAGACCAGCTAAAGCACTGCGGCCCGGGTGAAAGCTCGGGTCCACTCCCCCTCCCGTCCCACGTTAAACCCCGACCTTGTGTCACAACCTGACCGTGTGGGAGGTCAAGTAAATCCACGGCCTTTTGGCTAAGATCAAAGTGTAGTATCTGTTCGCAGATTACTCGCTGAATGATCGCCTTTAGGCCGGGAGCGATCACTGGTACAGGCCGGTCGCAGGGATTCGTCCCTGCGCTGGTAGTATCGGGGCTACGTCTGACTAGCTATGACCAGCTCTGACCAGCTTGGACAAGCTAAGACCAGCCATGACCAGCTAGGACTAGCTAAGACCAGCTCTGACCAGCTTGGACAAGCTAAGACCAGCTAAAGCACTGCGGCCCGGGTGAAAGCTCGGGTCCACTCCCCCTCCCGTCCCACGTTAAACCCCGACCTTGTGTCACAACCTGACCGTGTGGGAGGTCAAGTAAATCCACGGCCTTTTGGCTAAGATCAAAGTGTAGTATCTGTTCGCAGATTACTCGCTGAATGATCGCCTTTAGGCCGGGAGCGATCACTGATACAGGCCGGTCGCAGGGATTCGTCCCTGCGCTGGTAGTATCGGGGCTACGTCTGACTAGCTATGACCAGCTCTGACCAGCTTGGACAAGCTAAGACCAGCCTTGACCAGCTATGACTAGCTAAGACTAGCTAAGACCAGCTAAAGCACTGCGGCCCGGGTGAAAGTTCGCGTCCACTCCCCCTCCCGTCCCACGTTAAACCCCGACCTTGTGTCACAACCTGACCGTGTGGGAGGTCAAGTAAATCCACGGCCTTTTGGCTAAGATCAAAGTGTAGTATCTGTTCGCAGATTACTCACTGAATGATCGCCTTTAGGCCGGGAGCGATCACTGATACAGGCCGGTCGCAGGGATTCGTCCCTGCGCTGGTAGTATCGGGGCTACGTCTGACTAGCTATGACCAGCTCTGACCAGCTTGGACAAGCTAAGACCAGCCATGACCAGCTAAGACTAGCTAAGACCAGCTCTGACCAGCTTGGACAAGCTAAGACCAGCTAAAGCACTGCGGCCCGGGTGAAAGCTCGGGTCCACTCCCCCTCCCGTCCCACGTTAAACCCCGACCTTGTGTCACAACCTGACCGTGTGGGAGGTCAAGTAAATCCACGGCCTTTTGGCTAAGATCAAAGTGTAGTATCTGTTCGCAGATTACTCGCTGAATGATCGCCTTTAGGCCGGGAGCGATCACTGGTACAGGCCGGTCGCAGGGATTCGTCCCTGCGCTGGTAGTATCGGGGCTACGTCTGACTAGCTATGACCAGCTCTGACCAGCTTGGACAAGCTAAGACCAGCCATGACCAGCTAGGACTAGCTAAGACCAGCTCTGACCAGCTTGGACAAGCTAAGACCAGCTAAAGCACTGCGGCCCGGGTGAAAGCTCGGGTCCACTCCCCCTCCCGTCCCACGTTAAACCCCGACCTTGTGTCACAACCTGACCGTGTGGGAGGTCAAGTAAATCCACGGCCTTTTGGCTAAGATCAAAGTGTAGTATCTGTTCGCAGATTACTCGCTGAATGATCGCCTTTAGGCCGGGAGCGATCACTGATACAGGCCGGTCGCAGGGATTCGTCCCTGCGCTGGTAGTATCGGGGCTACGTCTGACTAGCTATGACCAGCTATGACCAGCTTGGACAAGCTAAGACCAGCCATGACCAGCTATGACTAGCTAAGACCAGCTCTGACCAGCTTGGACAAGCTAAGACCAGCTAAAGCACTGCGGCCCGGGTGAAAACTCGGGTCCACTCCCCCTCCCGTCCCAGGTTAAACCCCGACCTTGTGTCACAACCTGACCGTGTGGGAGGTCAAGTAAATCCACGGCCTTTTGGCTGAGATCAAAGTGTAGTATCTGTTCTTATCACCTTAATCTGATTCTCTCTCTCTCTGCACTTCTATCTTCCCTTCTTTCTTTCATTTTCTTACTGAAACCAAGTAGTGTCTTTTCCCCTCTTTCCCCGCAATCAAAACGGAATAGTCCATTATTTATGAGGTACTGGCAGGGCGTAAATGTGCTAACTAACGAAAAGAGGGACAAACACTATTATAATAGGGTAATTGTTTTAGTGCTAAATTTGCCAACTCGTTTTGACTGCCTGCACTCTATTTAAAAAAAACAACCTTTGAGAGGTCACCGAGAATGAAGTTCTCAAGTGCACAAGTGAATAAAGATGTAACAGAATAACTACATGGAAGAATCCTGGGAATGATCCTGGCTTTCGATCCGACTTTTCGTTTTTAGAAACATCAATGGAATCTCAAAGCCTTCCAGCTGTTTTACCATTAAACCAAAGTATTAAATGTCTTGGAATCGTTTACGTATTGTAAGACTATAAGTAGAGATTCCTCGCGGGTTAATGGTTAGCAAGCTTGTCTTGCTATATCAATTACGACTGAATAGTGTGATCGACCCTCACTGGGTGCTCTTCTGCCTTGGCCTTGTACCACGTCTAAACTGCTCTTAGAAAATCACTAGGGATCTTCGACGTGGTGCAATGGTTAGCAAGGGTGTCCCACTAGATCAATTACAATTGCGTAGTGTGATCGACCCTCACTGGGTGCTCTTCAGTCTTGGCCTTGTACCACGTCTAAACCTGCTCTTAGAAAATTACTAGGGATCTTCGACGTATGTAATGGTTAGCAATCTTGTCTCGCTAAATCAATTACGACTGAGTAGTGAGTTCATCCTAAGTGCTCCATACATTCGGCCTTGTGCCACATCTCAGCTACGATTAGAAAGTAATTACGAACACTTCTACATATTATAATGATTAGCGAGCTTGCCTTGCTAGATCAATTAAATCTTGAGTGTCTTCACCAACGACACACCTGCCCAAACGCTGCCATCATGGTATTAATTCGATATAAAGTACAACTCATGCTCTTTCTTTGCGACTTCGGGAGGGAACGTTGAACATCTGAACTATCTGTACCCAGAACATTTTTCAAATCGTCCTGCTTCCGATCCTGCAACAGAATGGCGATGTACAGTTCCAGCGGAATAAAGGCCAGTCACATAGTGATGTCTGTGCTACCCGACATGTTCTGGAAGATGTTAGACTCCTTCGCCGGTGGACACGATTACCAGACCGATTCCCTTTTGAACAAATTTGCGGCTCGGGTAAAGGATAGCGACCCGGTATGAGATACCGGACAGTTCGAATTCCAGTCGGGTTCGTTACATTCACTTACGCGAAAATACTCTTGGGATGGTTATAAATCCATCTCTTCTCCCCCCTCCAACCATCGGCTTTGAATTAAACACAAGTATTTGAACCTAAAAAATAATTACCCCCCCCCCCAAATACTCCATCCAAATATCGAAAGTGAAAAAAAACAATCAAAATATGTTTCGACTTTAACCTTGCCTTAGTCACATGGGGGATTTTGTTACCCAACCGTTTTTAAAGTACTCGTAACTGACTGGCTAATTGGCTACTTGTTTCTTTTTCTCCCTCCAAGTACTCTCCTAACTCAACCAGGGTGTGTAGCACACGGTGTGGCGGAGTTGTAGCTCAGTTGTCGTGGGAGGCAGACGCCGGGGAACTTTCCATTTTCAATAATACGAGGGGACTAACAGGGGTTAAAAGTGTCGTTAAGCCGTAAAAAATATAAATCCCGATGTATGAGAAATGATGGGACGATGACAGACGCGTTCAGTTGGCCCGCCTACAACGCTTGCTGTGTTTGTCTCAACAAGCGGTGAATAATTTATCGGAGGAATTATTCAACATCTGTCCGACAGTATGCACCAGAGTGTTTACGCGTAAGTATGTATTAATATGTGGCACGAGTACTATTTATACTCACCTAATATTGAAGCCTGAGAGCTTATTGATCAGTAATCCAGATATATTACCTGTGCATGTAATATTAAGTTAATTGAAACAACTATACAAGGTGTTGCAATTTTCAATATAATCCTCCTTCAGTTTATATATATATATATATATATATATATATATATATATATATATATATATATATATATACTAGCAGTATAACCCGTCTTCGACCGGGTCTTTCATTGCTGGGAATTTTTGCCGTTCAACTGGAGCAATTTAAGTTTAAAGTCAGCCCACACGAAAATCAACATTAGTAACAACATTTGGGTGCAACTGAGGTACATCCCCAAATGGGGAGGGGGTAACAATTTGAAGGGGGGGGTTGAAAAGGGCCGTTTTTGCGTTCTCAATCTTGTTTCAGCCTCACGCGCAGCAGCAGTTGAAGAAGCGTTTCTCCTCCGCCGTTGAGTCCTTTGATCATCATTATCAGCCTCTCGCGCAGAAGCGTTCGGATGAAAACTGTGGAAACTCATAAACAACATCCGATCACACACACACACACACACACACACACACACACACACACACACACACACACACACACACATTTTGAGAATTATAGATATATATAATATTATTGTAATAATTTAAACTATTTTTATTAATTCTTTTATGAAAGATATATATGCAAGAACAGATAGTAAATAGTAAAACGTTGCTGAGAGTTTTAATGGACAGGAAGTAGTGGAGAGTCATTGTCACCAACAGTTTGGATTCAAAACCGGCACTGAAGAATTATCTATCAAACAAAAAAAAAATTCATCGAAATCGGATGAAAACTATGGGAACCCATAAACACCATCCGATCACACACACATACATACACACACATTTTGAGAATTATATATATATATATATATATATATATATATATATATATATATATATATATAATTGTGTGTAAGTAATTGATCGGACTAAAATAATATTTATGTTGATGGAATTACATATCTGTAGGAAGGGGGTGGGGAGTTATAAAAACACAACTTCCGGTTATGATTATGCACCAAGAAGAATCGATAAGGATAAGGGAACGCTGAACTTTTAGATTTAATTCTTTTTCTAGACATATCTGGGCATGCAGACTAGGAGATTATATTCAGTTTTCTTATGTGTCTAAAAAAAAAAAATTAAATTTCAGCATTTCAACATTCCAAGTGCAGATTAACTAAAAACGATAACAGCTATAAGTAATAACCGTCAGTGTCACTATAGACATTTATTTCCCGTTCCGACTTCTCAAGTCTCACCTCGAACTCTGTAAATTTTATCTTGTTGTGGAGTAGCTGAACACCCCCATACGATGGACTGGTCTAAGACTATTTAAACAGCGTTCTCTCTTACTGAGGGGGAGGAGTTAACGATTACAGTTAACTCTGCTTGTCGACTCTTTGCCTCCGGTCGGAGTGGAACCCGAAGGGCAGAGTCTCGTCTGGGGAGGTAAACAGCTACCCGACCCCGTCTATATGGAGTCTTTGGGAAAATTTTGCCCGAGTCTACGGGCTCGGAACGCTCCATTAAAAAAAAAAAAAACGGGCTTCTGCCCCATACCGCCTTGTGGGGAGGTATCGGGTAAATACCGAGGAGTTAACGATTAACTGTTTATTACATTAGTCTGTGTTCTCAATCGTGTGCCGTATTATTCTCCGGAATAAACTACTTCTTATTTTCTATATGCGTGTCAACCTTTCCTATTTACGACACAACGTCTACTAAATATTCAGTTCTCCCTCTTCAAACGTACTAGATAGGTTCATCTATTGCCCGGTTCAAACTCCTCCTTAGTCTTTTGAACGGTAGTAGAGGTGTATCTTTTGCTTCGTGTTCAGGACTAGGTTTCCATTTCTTTCCTTTAACTCTATACTTCTAACATCTTTGTCTGAACTCTGATTATTTTTTGTCCTTTCTTCTCAAATGGAGTAGATAGGTTCGTCTATTGTCCGGTTTACGCTCCTCCTCGTTCTTTTGAAAAGGAGTAGATGTTTATCTCTTGTTTCCTGTTTAGGATCGGGTTTTCGGTTCCTTCTAATATCTTTTCTTTCTCTTTCATTCTCCGTAGCCTCTAGCGTCTCAGTGGCGCTATTGCTTTGCTTGGGTCGAATTGGTTATATATATATATATATATATATATATATATATATATATATATATATATATATATATATATATATATTAAAAAGAAGAGAGAAACCGCAAACGTTTTTGGTTGTGATGTGGATTTAAAAAAAAAAAATGATATATATATATATATATATATATATATATATATATATATATATATATGTATAGGCTCCTGAAAAATTTATTTCGGTTGAGCTCTCTGGGGAGGAAGTGTGGGTTTGTAAACAGTGACTATTACGGCTCATAATGCAAGACTCTTCGGTAAATCGAATCGAGTTCTCTCTGTCACTATGTGTTTATCTAAAAATAAATACGCTTAAATTCTCCATCATTCCTGCCGTGCGTCAACGGCTTAGTGGTAGAATCCCCGACTGACACTAATTCAGTTGGGTTTCGATCCTAGCTAGAGGCAAACGGACGTCTAGCCACACTGATGAGCTGTGATACAGCGAAACAGTCTGTCTGTGTATGACTATATATATATATATATATATATATGATATATACATAATGTGTATATATATATGTGTGTGTATATGATATATACATAATGTATATATATATATATATATATATATCGATCTTCGGCTCTTTCTTTCATTTCGTATTTCCTTTCCCTCGGTCTCTTTTTACCTCCTGTATTTCCAATTTTTTCCTTCTAATTTTCTCTCATTTCTCTCTCTCTCTCTCTCCCTCCGTTCCCACCCACAACCACCAAATCATCTTACCGTCTTCTTCAGACCGACCCATTCGCAGATGCTATCTTAGTTACCTCCGTCCAACCAAAACGAACCTCCATATTTATATCTCACGTTGTCTACCGACACGTGTCTTTCGTAACAGTATCCACTTTTTTTCTTTCTTTTTTCCCCAGTTCGATAAAATAACAGCAAGAAATCTATTACAACAAAATACAAAAATCTATTAAAACAAAATACACCAAGCAAACGCTTTTATATATTCTGGACTCTATCCGAAGCAATAAACTACTTTTACTCCAATTAAGTTGAAAACTCAGCAACAAAGAAATATCTCGCATAATATCTTGTGAGTCGCACTAAGTTAAAAAAAAAAAATAAAGATAAAATAAAAATAAGAGGTTTCCCCTCAAGATATTTCGTTAATAGTTCCAGAACAATCATATTTTTCGTTGTTTATACCATCAACTACGAAATGTCTTAAATCACGAGCCAATTCGTGACGCGTATAAGAGGGTTCAGGACACCGTCTAGGATATGACGATAAACTACATCCGGCAGCAAGGATTCTGATCGGGAAGATTTGAGGAGCGTGGAACCACCTCTTAATTACTGTTGTTCCCAGCTCCACCCTAACTCAGGGTGGTAGCATCTGTTAGGGGTACCAGCTATGAGCAAATAGTGACCCCCAAACAAGACCAAAACATTATGAATGTATAAAAATACATTTTTATAGTAAAAATATGAGTAATATATTTTAATGGTAAAAAAAATTTCAACAATAGATTTTAATAGAAAAAAATAAAATTACACAAGGAAATTAATTTCGGCATTAAATGGCCCATATGGAAACAAAAGAAACGGAAGCAGTATTTCGTCAACGCCCCTAAACAGCCATTGGTTCCACAGCTTTCAGTATTAGAAATATCGGGAAACTTGGATAGTTGAGGAGCGTGGAACCACCTCTTAATTACTGTTGTTCCCAGCTCCACCCTGACTCAGGGTGGTAGCATCTGTTAGGGGTACCAGCTATGGGCAAATGGCCCATATGGAAACAAATGAAACGGAAGCAGTATTTCGTCAACGCCCCTAAACAGCCATTGGTTCCACAGCTTTCAGTATTAGAAATATCGGGAAACTTGGATAGTTGTACCTGCAAAAAAAAAAAAAAAATAGAGTGTCAAAAGAAGAGTTATTCCCTTGACACCGCTATTATTTTAACTACCTTCACTTCTCAGCAATGTTTACTGTTTTTAAGCGACGAGTAGAGTATAATAAAACCTAGACATATGATGAAAATGAATTTTATGCAATTTTTGTTCATGACAATAAAAATATTAAACACTATTGACTTATGAAATTGTTTATTTACAAGAATAATTTTAGATTTATAACATTCTAAAAACTTAACACAATTACAACTAATGCAATACAATATTCATCATTAAACATTTTATAAAGAAATAAATACGAAAGCAATTGATTTATTCATAAATTTATAAACATTTACTAAATTATCAAAATATGTGAACCAACTATAAGGAAATCCTTATTATTTACCATTTTATAAAGTTTGAATGGATTGGCAATTAGGTGATGTTTTACCAACGATTCCAGTAAAAGATATAGTAAATAAATAGTGTAAATAAACAATCTAATAAATAAATAGTGTAAAGAATCTAATAGTGTAAACAATCTAATAAATAAATAGTGTAAATAAGCAATCTAATAAATAAACACTATAAATAATCTAATAAATAAATAGTATAAATAAACAATCTAATAAATAAATAGTATAAATAATCTAATAAATAGTGTAAGTAAGCAATTTAATAAATAAATAGTGTAAATAAACAATCTAATAAATAAATAGTGTAAATAATCTAATAAATAAATAGTGTAAACAGTTTAATAAATAAATAGTGTAAATAATCTAATAAATAAATAGTGTAAATAAACAATTTAACAAATAAATAGTATAAATCATATAATAAATAAATAGTGTAAACAATCTAATAAATAATTAGTGTAAATAATATAATAAATAAATAGTGTAAACAATCTAATAAACAAATAGTGAAAATAATCTAATAAATAAATGGTGTTAATAAACAATCTAATAAATAAATAGTGTAAATAAACAATCTAATAAATAATAGTGTAAATAAACAATCTAATAAATAAATAGTGTAAATAAACAATCTAATAAATAAATGGTGTAAATAAACAATCTAATAAATAATAGTGTAAATAATCTAATAAATAAATAGTGTAAACAATCTAATAAATAAATAGTGCAAATAAACAATACAATAAATAAATAGTGTAAATAATCTAATAAATAAATAGTGGAAACTATCTAATGAATAAATAGTGTATATAAACAATCTAATAAATAAATAGTGTAAATAAACAATCTAATAAATAAATTGTGTAAATAATCTAATAAATAAATAGTTTAAAGAACTAATAAGAAATAGTGTAAATAAACAATCTAATAAATAAATAGTGTAAATAAACAATCTAATAAATAGTTTTATTAATCTAATAAATAAATAGTGTAAATAAACAATGTAAGACAATCTAATAAATAGTTTAAATAATCTAATAAATAAATAGTGTAAACAATCTAATAAATAAATAGTGTAAATAAACAATCTAATAAATAAATTGTGTAAATAATCTAATAAATCAATAGTTTAAAGAATCTAATAAATAAATAGTGTAAATAAACAATCTAATAAATAAATTGTGTAAATAATCTAATAAATAAATAGTTTAAAGAACCTAATAAAATAGTGTAAATAAACAATCTAATAAATAAATAGTGTAAATAAACAATCTAATAAATAGTTTTATTAATCTAATAAATAAATAGTGTAAATAAACAATGTAAGACAATCTAATAAATAGTTTAAATAATCTAATAAATAAATAGTGTAAACAATCTAATAAATAAATAGTGTAAATAAACAATCTAATAAATAAATTGTGTAAATAATCTAATAAATAAATAGTTTAAAGAATCTAATAAATAAATAGTGTAAATAAACAATCTAATAAATAAATAGTGTAAATAAACAACCTAATAAATACATAATGTAAATAATCTAATAAATAAATAGTGTAGATAAACAATGTAAGAAATAATTAGTGTAAATAATCTAATAAATAAATAGTGTAAACAATCTAATAAATAGTTTAAATAATCTAATAAATAAATAGTGTAAACAATCTAATAAATAGTGTAAATAATCTAATAAATAAATAGTGTAAATAAAGCATCTAATAAATAAATAGTGTAAATAATGTAATAAATAAACAGTATAAATAAAGAATCTAATACGCAAATAGTGTTATTTTTGTTGTCAATTCTCCAGAACAAAGAAAAATGTATAAATTCACTTTCTTTGTTTCCTGTTTGGGATTGGGTTTCCGTTTCCTTCTAAAGTGTACTTCAGCTCTATACTCCTAACGCTTGGCCTTTCCTGCGCTAATATAACTCCACTCAGTAACCCTCTACCTTGAGTGGCTCTTGCCTTGTATTGGGTGAACATTAGTAAAAAAAAAAAAGAAAGAAAAATGGTGCTCCCATTGCACTAAAAGGAAGTTCTCGTATTCTGAAGCCTACTTTTCGAGGTATTTCCATGAGAGGAATCCTAATGCAAAATAATGACACTGTGCATTATCTTTCGCTGTCTCCACCGACGGTAGATGGCGCACTAACATGAGATAATTCACTCTAGGTTAACTCGGATTTGAGTGGTTCTATTTAACATTATTAGATGAAGACCGGGTCATTCATGCACATTGATATGACATCAATTTGTTTACCTATATTAGCACTTGTTAAGGGTCCGGAGGTGGCTCCTACCAGTCGGTTTATTCTAGTTTAAGGAAAATTGGAAGTGGGTATGACTACAAGGCAACGTAGGTTAGATATCGAATTTTTTCTTTCGCTTTCGATGAACTATCCTTCTAGATTAACGAGTTCCATGTAGAAGCTTAACTTTAAATGCAAATAATAATATAAAAATATCCAGATCACACGACACGGGATATCGCAGAAATACTCCACATATAAGCGTTTCAAGGCATTTGAAAAAGCTAAAAGCTTGAAAACGGGAATCACTACGGTATTTGGATGCCTCACGACTTAACGGAAAAATGTAATGGACTGTACTTCTATCTGCGATTGTATGCTCAATCGTAACAAAAACGAACTATCTTTTAAAATGACATTTGCAGGTGATGAAAAATAGATTGTTTAGAACAATGTGAAACAAAAAATAATTTAATGAACTGTATTTCTATCTACGATTCTCTTCTCAAACGCAACAAAAACGATCTATCTTTAAAAATAACGTCTGCAGGTGATGAAAAATGGATTGTTTAGAACAATGTGAAACAAAAAATAATTTAATGAACTGTATTTCTATCTACGATTCTCTGCTCAAACGCAACAAAAACGACCTAGCAGTCGATGAAAAATGGATTGGTCACAACAATGTGAAGTGAAAAGAAAAATGTCGTGGGAAAAACGAAAAACTCTTTTGCATCCAAAGAAAGTGGTGATGTGTATCTGGTTGGATTGGAAGGTATTCGAGCATTTCGAGCTCCGTCCGCGGTATCAGACGTTGAAGTCAGACTAGTTACTGGTCCGGCTTTGAATGATTAAAGGCAGAGGTCGATGAAAAGCACCCAGAATTTCCATTACGACAATTAGTTAATAAATAACCGTGGACCTTATCTTGTTAGCAAGTCAATGCATTCTCTGAGGCCCTACAATGAGATTTGATATATTCAGATTTCATAGCTGGTGGGGGCGTCAAATCATTTGAGAGTAAGTCTCGCTTTTTTCCTTTTTTTTTGTTTTTGTTTGCGACTATGACACTAAGGCCTCCCCTCGGAGTGACTTATTAAAACACTCTAGAGTCAGGGATATCATCCACTTAGCACTAGTCGTGTAAAATGGCCCGTGGAGACTACATTTGTAATTGACACACGAAACGTAAATGTGTGTGCATATATATTCGAAACCTGAAACAATTCTTTTACTAATTTTGTTTTGAAATTATATATATATATGTATATATATATATATATATATATATATATATATATATATATATATATATATATATATATATATGTAGAGAGAGACAGAGAGAGAGGGGGCAGAGAGAGAATTAATATAAGTAAAAGTTTGTCACTTAGCTGATGGATATAACCTTCAGCATCCCGACTAAAGAGTTTCGTAGGCAGACCTGTCCGTCTAATCTTCAGGGGGTAACAGCAACGCGCGTGCGCACGCACACACGCATACACACATACACACACGCACACACACACACACACACACACATATAATCGAATCGGCAGGCTATAAGATATAGGTGTTGACTTCAATGTGCACTTTTATATTTACATACGCCATATCCATGATATATATATATATATACCCACAGCCCTATCCACATTTCTCACCCACACAAGACAGACATGCTTGCGGAGGTGTTAAGGTCTCACACTTATACACACACCCATACTAATATATACACTTACACACATCATACCCACTCCTGAAGATCTAAATGATAACATGCACTTAACAAAGAGACATCCCCTTCCCAGGAACCAATAAAACTGTCAAATTGGCCAAGGGAATTCAGAGTAGCATGAATCTATCCAGCCTCTATCATAAATAACAACTTCAAAGAGGCCTTTTGTCCAACACAAAGATTAAGATTAACGATAAAAAAAGCAAAAACAAATGAAAACTACAGATAAAGTTCATTTTCTTCAGAAAGTCTTTGATTCCTGTAGTTTACTGCTACTAACAAGCAGAATTTTATTTCTCTCCTGATGATGGCCATGCTGGCCGAAACTAGTCGAGGAATCGAAATAATAAAACAAAAAAATATTAATATACAACCCAGTGTGTCTGAAAATTTTAATATTTTAATTTCTCAATAATTTTTATTGGACGCAGAGTGCGTAGAAACTGTTCAAATGTTCTGTAATTCCGAGAGCTTCTGGCTATACTTTTATCAAGGATGATTTTTTTCCACTTTTTTCTTAAGGAACTGTGTCCCCGATCAAACCAAACTCATAATTACATCGGTCACACTACTACATGCCTATCCAGTCGACATACGTTACACCTATCCGACCACAGCTGCATTAGAACGCATTTTAACACACACACACACACACACACACACACACACACACACACACACACACCAACCAGACTCCATCCGAAACATACTAGTAAAAAATACAAGTATAATAACCTCTTCCATATGTAAAAAAATAAAAGATTAAAAATAATGGAAGACTTAATAATAAAAAAAGAAAAAGCCAACATTCAATAATATTAACTACGAACACGGCCAGAATGTGCTAACTGTGTTCGGAAAATAAAACATCCCTATAACTGTAGAAACATACACACAATCCTTACATCCAGTGGAAAAAAAAATCACCCCTGATGATGGCTAAAAGACGAAAACACTCGGAATTACAGAACTTTTTGACAGTTTCTACACACTCTGTGTCCAGAAAAGAAAATACTTGTTCAAACTCAAGAAAAATTACATAAAATGCTTAATCGCAGTACCTTGTCTGTCGCTTTTAATGATATATATATATATATATATATATATATATATATATATATATATATATATATATATATATATATATATATATATATATATATATATATATAACATAATCAAGTAAAGTCCATTCTTATTAGAAAAGTGCTGTTGTACTTACTTTAATCCGAACAACTGTGTAAGAGGGCACTTGAGATTGCTATAAACTCTAGATTATGATTTGTGGGAGGGGACAGAAATTGATCTCGTTTTTTTTTTTAAAGCCTTTCGGTTCATTTTGATTGCATATAAGTGCCCAGACGGCGTCGGATGCAAATATTAGAGCACTTAAAGTTAGGCGGGTGAAAAAGACAACACAATAGAGCAAGCCAAGTGAACGCTGGGGCTTGTATAACCGCTAGTGTATCTTTCACGTTTCTCGACTGTTCGGTGCTTACGAAAAACCGGTTCTCGTACGATCGTCGAAGTTAAGCAACATTATGTTTGGTCAGTACTTAGATGGGTGACCGCTTGGGATTACTAGGTGCTATAAGATTGAATATGCTGGTGGTGCCATGTATAAAGGCTCGAAATTGGAAATCTGAGAGCCGAGTTCCAATTCCCGTTGGGTTCGTTATATTATGTGCAAATACCCTTGAGAAGTTAAGCAACGTCGAGCCTGGTTAGTACCTATGGGAGATGGATGTCAGCTTGAGAATTTCCAGGGGCTGTAACATTGGATGTGCGAATTGTGTAATGTATAATTAAAAATCAGAGATTCCAATTCCGGTTGGGTTCCCAAAGGTATTTGCGCGTACTTACTTACGCGCAAATACCTTTGAGAAGTTAAGCAACGTGAGGTGGGTGACCGCTTAGGGATACCAAGTGCTGTAAGATTGGATGTACAAATGGATAATGGTTCAAAACTGGAAATCTGAGAGACTAGTTATATTCTCTTACGTGCAAATAGCCTTGAATCTACCTATTCTCCCCCAGCTATGGGTTAATTAGTAAGACTTGTATCACTAACAATATTATCTCCGCAAAAGGTAAAATTGCGTACAAAATATTTGCATTTCAGCATTAAATAGTCTGCAGATGTTAATATATCGCAAAGTGAAATAAACAAAATCAAAACGACTGTCCGGTGTTCGAAGCCAAACATAAACAAAAAATAATTTTAAATGCTGATTTTCAAGTCAAGCATCATCTATGGCCTTTCATGGCGCAATTGCAGCTATCAAATTATCGCGCCTTTTATACTATGTATATAAATTTGTGTTGTGAGAATTCTTTTGTCCACTTTCTCTTTTGATGACACCCTACACGCAAGCCACCAATCTGCCACTGGGTGGCATGCCACTTGCGTTTACCTCTTGTGACCCACTGTCTCGACAATATTACCACCGGTGGACCGCTAGAGGCCAGTCGGTTACTGCCACCAGAGGACCGCCAGCGTTGCCATCGGCGGCGCGCTAGCTTGTGTGTGTGGCATTTAAAACGTTTTCACTCTTAGCAACCACACACACCCAACGTGTCGGCTTTTTTACTCTCCGGCCTTCTCTCTGTCTTACCTTTTGAGACAAGATGTTTTTATTGTTGTGACCTTCGTAATTTACCTTTAATTTACCTTTAATTTACCTACATAAAGAAGATTCAAAATCTGTTGAAATAGAGGGATGCAACCGCAAGTTCTATTCTAATCGTACCTTCGACTGAGAATATGATGCTCACAGGGCATACTGAAGACAAGAGAGGGAAACAGTGAGTAACCTACCTAACGGGCTTGTGTCAATGGATGTCACAACAGGGACGGATGGTAAACAAAAAAAAAACGAAAATAACTAATAAAAAACAAAACAAATATTGCTTAGAGTTACAAAGAATAGTCAGCCGTGGAGGGCCATAATCGCTCACATTCTGAAGAGACAAAGAAAGCGCCTAAACTCCCCGCCCTGGGATTGAACTCCCAGTTACTACCTCACAAATTCATGAACCAACGCTTTAATCGACTAGCCTTAATGGTTTGGTTTGGTTTGGTTTGTTTTACGGCACATCAACCTCAATGGCATATCCACCTCAATTTAATGCCGACAAGATTTTTATTGCTGGTAATATTTGTTTTGTTCAAAATGTATTGTTGGTATTAAAATGTATTTTCATAGTTTCAAAGTGTTTTGACTCTTTTTGGCAGGGGAGATAACTAGTACCTGTCAGGTGGTAGCACCTGTCAGGGTCCTAGCTACCACCCCGAATTAGGGTGGACCTAGGAACACCAGCAATTAAGAGGTGGTTCCACTCTCCTCCAAACATCCTGATCAGAGGCTTGTTGTTGGATGTAGCTTATCGTCTTACCCATGACTCGGATGTAGTTTATTGTCATATCCATGACGATAGCCTTAGCGGTGGTATAGTAATTGTGAGTTCAATCTCTAGGATGGGCTGTATGTAATTGAACTCACGCAAGAAATTACTGAGCAGTATTAAAAATATAAAAATAATAAAAAAGTCCTCGCAAATTAAATGATGGGTTCAGGTCAGAATTGCCTGTAGGTTACTCTGATCAATATACACCTGATAAAAGCCGTAGAGCGTGATAACAACAACAAAGATGAGGACAACAGATCGAAATGCAAGTATTGTAAATAAAGATTTGAATGTTTTCCAGGACAGTAAGAAATCAGAAGAGGTGAGAAGCGCGGGAGAAGAAACTGTTAGCATAGAACTTCCGGTAACATTTAGCCATTTCAACAATTAAAACATTGATCTTCCAAGAGTTAAACAAATTCTATTCTAAACTTGCTATCTAGAAAAACAATGCAATGGAGCCACTAAGACGCAAGGGGGTTACTGAGTATGAGAGAATATGAGAAAAACATTATTCAGGTGAGAGAAAGAGAGAGAGAGAGAGAGAGAGAGAGAGAGAAAGAGAGAGAGAAAGAGAGAGAGAGAATAAAAGAACAGAAATTAAGGAAACAGAAGTTAACAATTGACATTGGATATAAATATTTAAAGATCAAAGTTGACTGGAAAGCAATAAGTCGGAAGAGAGTTCCACAAGCAAGAATTGCGATAGAAGAAACTGTTAGCATAGAACTTACGGTTACTTCTAGCCAATTCAACTGTAAAAGGATGAGACCTTGTTGTCAATCTAGTACTGTGCTTAAATTCATGAAGTCTAGGTATCACCGATGAAAGTAATATTTATTTTGAAAATGCAAAAAAAACGTGGCACAAGAGCAAAAAGGAAAAACTGGTCTTCAATCTGTCTTATCTTGAACTTAGCTAGCAACAATTACTGCCCCAAGGCTAAGAGGAGTAACAGAGGAAGTGTGGTCTTCAATCTCTTTTATCTTGAACTTAGCTAGCCACAATTACTGATCCAAGGCCAAAAGAGGGTATATGGGAAGGTTGGTCTTCAATCTGTCTTATGTTAAACTTAATAACGAATATTAGGGACCCAAGGCCAAAAGAGGTTATAGGGGAAGGTTGGTCTTCAATCTGTCTTATCTTGAGCTTATGTAGCCAAAATTACTGACCCAACGACAAAAGAGAGTATAGGGGAAGGTTTGTCTTCAATCTGTCTTATCTTAAACTAAGCTAGCCACAATTACTGACTCAAGGCCAAATGAGGATATATGGGAAGGCTGGTCATCAATTTTTCTTATCTTAAGTTTAGTTAGCCACAATTACTGACCCAAGGCTAAAAGAGGGTATAGGGGAAGGTTGGTCTTCAATTTGTCTTATCTTAAACTTAGCTAGGCACAATTACTGACAGAAGGCCAAAAGATGGTATATGGGAAGGTTGGTCTTCAAATTTGTATTATGTTAAACTTAATAACCACAATTACTGACCCAAGGCCAAAAGAGAGTATAGGGGAAGGTTTGTCTTCAATTTGTTTTATCTCAAACTTAGCTAGCCACAATTACTGACTCAAGGCCAAAAGAAGGTATATGGGAAACTTGTTCTTCAAATTTGTATTATGTTAAACTCAGCTAGCTACAATTACTGAGCCAAGGCCAAAAGAGGTTATAGGTGAATGTTGGTCTTCAATTTGAGGGTATATGGGAAGGCTGGTCATCAATTTTTCTTATCTTAAACTTAATAACCACAATTACTGACTCAAGGCCAAAAGAGGGTATATGGGAAAGTTCGTCGTGAAATTTGTATTATGTTAAACTTAATAACCACAATTACTCATCGAAGGCCAAAAGCGGTTATAGGGGAAGGTTGGTCTTCAATATGTCTCATCTTAAACTTAATAACCACAATTACTGAGCCAAGGCCAAAAGAGGATATAGGGTAAGGTGGGTCTTCAATCTGTCTTATCTTAAACTTAGCTAGCCACAATTACTGACCCAAGGCCAAATGAGGGTATAGGGTAAGGTTGGTCTTCAATTTTTCGTATCTTTAGCTTATCTAGCCAATATTACTGACCCAAGGCCAAAAGAGGGTTTAGTGGAAGGTTGGTCTTCAATTTGTCTTATCTTAAACTTAGCTAGACACAATTACTGACCCAAGGCCAAAAGATGGTATAGTGGAAGGTTGGTCTTCAAATTTGTATGATGTTAAACTCAGCTAGCCACAATTACTGATTCAAGGCCAAAAGATGGTATGGGGGAAAGTTGGTCTGGAATTTGTCTTATCTTAAAATTAGCAAGGCACAGTTACTGACTCAAGGCCAAAGGAGGGTATAGGGGAAGGTTGGTCATCAAATTTATATTATGTTAAACTTAATAACCACAATTACTGACCCAAGGCCCAAAGAGGGTATAGGGGAAGGTTGACCTTCTATTTGTCTCATATTAAACTTAATAACCACAATTACTGACCCAAGGCCAAAAGAGGGTATAGGGTGAATTTGATCTTCAATTTGTCTTATGTTAAAATCAGCCATCCACAATTACTGACCCGAGGCCAAAAGTGGGTATAGGTGAAGGTTGGTCTTCAATTTGTCTTTTCTTAAACTTAGCTAGCCACAATTACTGTCTCAAGGGCAAAATAGGGTATATGGGAAGGCTGGTCATCAATTTTTCTTATCTTAAATTTAGCTAGGCACAATTACTGACCCAAACTCCAAAAGAGGGTATAGGGGAAGGCTGGTCTTCAATCTGTCTCATCTTAAAATTAGCTAATCACAATTACTGATCCAAGGCCAAATGAGGGTATAGGGGAAGGTTGGTCTTCAAATTTGTATTATGTTAAACTTAATAAGAAAGTTAGTGACCCAAGGCCAAAAGAGGTTATAGGGGAAGGTTGGTCTTCAATTAGTCTTATCTTAAACTTAGCTAGCCACAATTACTGAACAAAGGTCAAAAGGGGGTATAGGGGAAGTCTGCTCTTCAATGTGTCTTATCTTAAACTTAGCTAGCCACAATTACTGACTCAAGGCCAAGAGAGATTATAGGCGAAGTTTGGTCTTCAATTTGTCTTGTCTTAAACTTAGCTAGCCACAATTACTGACCCAAGGCCAAAAGAGGGTATAGGGGAAGGCTGGTCTTCTATTTGTCTTATCTTAAACTTAGCTAGCCACAATTACTGACCCAAAAATGCTACAGCATTCCTTACACCAAAACAACACATTCTTACTTACCATTCTTACTATAGCCACCATAATACCTAAAAGTCGCTATGAAGTCCCAACTAGTTCTAATACGTACTATTGTTGGAGGATTAAAAGTAACAATTTTGAAAATTTAAACTCCAATGAATATTTACAATGATTACAATTTTATGTACAAGGGACTAAAGCAAATAGTGTCATCCATACCCTCCATACTTAATTGTGGTAGAAACATTTGTTAACTGGGCAAAATTAACGCGGGACAAGGTAATAAAGAACAATCAATCTGGCAAACTCTGACTGAAACACATATTCACCCAAGACACAAAAGCAAATACGAAATACACTCTAGAAAAACGAAAAGCGCCCCGCATCTACCAGAGAACTGACATCTCTGTCGCCCAACGAGGGGCGTGCGAATTAAACTAAAGAAAGTGGGGACAGAAATAAAAGAGGCCAATGAGTATACATCACCTAGCTGTTAACTTGATGGCAAAAACTAAGGATAAAACAAACCTAAACTATCCTATTTTGGGTGGGGTTACCAATATTCAACAGAGAGTTCCCAATATCCTGCTGCCGAATTCTGATGGAGAGAGTCGTCATCTTGTCGTCCAAATATTGACTTTAAAATGATGCTTAAAGTACAAGATCAGTTTGGGAGATGAAAATTTTCGTCTTATTAGAATTCCTCCTGTCGCGTCATCCATATCACGACTCTCATAACGCCTAGCAAGCAAAAGAACACAGTGCTCAGCCTTAGTCAACGGCGGTACCACATTGCTACAAACAGAACTGGCCTCGAGGACAAAGGACCTTCAGCATGCAAACCATGATGTCTTCAATAAACTTGCACAACGGGAGTACGACCTGCAATGTAAGAAGGTGTGACCCAGGGTCTCAACCGACTCACCGCATCGAACACAGTTTTGAGATTTTTCCAACATCGAACAAAGTCTTTTGCTGACCCAGAGGGCCTTTCGTATCACGTCAAGTGAGTGATGGTTCATCATTAGTGAGGTATTTCAACCGAGATCGTCTATCAGACCATCTTGAATGGACCCCTAACTTTACACGTGATATAATGCCTTATGAGACAACGCCTGGACATCGGAGAGACCATCCGTTGCCTGTAAGACATTCACAATAGAAGATCGCTGACCTCGGGGTAAACAGGGCGGGACCTCTCCTCCTCGCAGGAGTACACACTTCTCAGAGATAGGAAGTTTTTAGGGACATCTTCCTCCCAGCATTCCCCCTCACCATCCGCTTGCGAACACATTCGATCTCGGAAAGCGATGCGAGATGTATATTAACGAATCTCAACGCTAAGCATACCCAGACCCCAGCCTGCAGAAGGGTGGCAGTAACAGATCTCCTGACATATCTTGGGGAGCCTTGCCTCCCGACTAGAAGGAGAACAACACCCTTACTAAGCCCATTAGTGTCGTATACCGGAGTGGAATCTCGGAAAGTCGGTAAAGGAGAATCAGGTGGATGTCCGAAGTACATACTTCCGCCCTCCCCTTTAACGAAAGAATCCTTCGGGTACACTGCGACCACGGCTTTCTCCCGAAACTTCGAACAATTTATTTCAAAGAGGAGTATCACAGAGGAAAATTCATCAGAAGAATTACCATGAAAGTATTTATAGAAAAGGCACAGAGGGGCAACTTTATGGCGCTAGGCAAGTGACTGAAGTGGAGCCGCTAGATCAGGACCAATAATATTGCTGATTCTTACATTACGGCTGTGGGAAAGTGATTGAAGGCGAGATGCCAGGTCATGACCAATGACACTGCAGATTCTTCTTTGGATGCTAACAAGAATCACTAAATATCTAGCAAGAAGAGTAGAACCAAATGTGGCAGATGTCTTCAAAGCAAGGACAAATGGTAGACTTAGAAATGTGTAAAATAGATTATGACTAGAAAAATTGTCTAGCACAACGCATTGAACCAACTTTCCTAGCGGCAAACCAAGCAATTGATTCAACTTTCCACTTCATGCCAGTTTTCCCGATAAGGCGCAAGGAGTCGTTCTTTCGGGGGATAGCATCAGCCGTTGGGATGGAAGGCAAAAAGCTTAGCGATATACTCATCCTTTAACTTGTGATTGCTTCCTCACGCAGACAAACGTTATTTTAATTCGCATTTGACAGGCGCCCGACCCCTGGAACCATCATAGAATCTCAAATGTCCGAGTTTGAATTACCTCGACAGAATTTTGTTACCTATACATAGTTATTATCTCAGACCGATGGTGCAATGGATAGGGTGTCGAAATGAGAGAACCGAGTTCGAATCTCAGTCGGATTCGTTATATTCAGTTACGGGCAAATACCCTTAAGAAAAGTCCTTTCTTCGTATTTAAGGCTTTTATTAAAACATTCCGGCCGCTGTGCTGTAAGCGCATTTTCAAGTATTTGTAACCAAGATTCTTTTGATTAAGGCAATCAAGCGAAAAAAAAAACGTGTTTGACAGTATCAATGTAAGTCTACACCGCAGAAAATCAGCCAGAAAGAAGGCCGGTGAATATAGCGGCCGAAACGTTGTAATAAAAACAAATTATTAGGGAAATTGATCTGGCACAACCATCGCATAATTAACAAGCTATTGTATAAGAAATTAAGGTAGAAAGAAGACTGGAGAGTATAGCGGCCGGATTTTGTGATAATAAATAATAATAATATAAAGGTTATAAATTGAAGAAATAAATAGAGTCGATGTGATTAAGACAAGAAAATGAGTGACGGTTTTGGCAGAATCAGTGTATAATAATGGAAACACCACGTCTGGGAAATTCAAACAGAAAGAAGACCGTAGAGTATAGCGGTCGGAAGATTGAAATGGCGAGAACAAAATGGAGGCAATGACCTGACAAATCAATGCGTAATTACAAACATCTCCCCCCCCCAAGTAATTACAAACATCTCCCTCCCACCAAGTAATTACAAACAACTCCCCCCACCAAGTAATTACAAACATCTCCTCCCCACCAAGTAATTACAAACATCTCCCCTCCACCAAGTAATTCAGACATAAATGCCTGTCGAATTTTTGTGACCAAGAAAATAAAATGAAAACCTGATTTGACAGAAACAACCTATAATAGTAACAGCTGATATTAAAATGAAGCCCCGCGGATACTTACTTCCCACTGATGGATTACGGAGGGAATGTGAATGGGTTGATATATATATATATATATATATATATATATATATATATATATATATATATATATATATGTGTGTGTGTGTGTGTGTGTGTGTGTGTGTGTGTGTGTGCATTATTTTTCCGAGTACATTCGTATTTGGCCACATTCTTTTTCAAGTATTGTGCTTGATACCGGCGTTCTAACTTTTGCAGGAACCAATTTCAAGTCACTCAAGGCGACGTCATTTAAACGGTCAAACTGGTATTTTTATGCTTTTTAATATTTTTTCTGCCATCACACACACACACACACACACACACACACACACACACACACACACACATATATATATATATATATATATATATATATAATTATTTATTTAAATATTATATGTTATAAAATCACTACATAATAGCCATTTTGTTTCGATACTTCTGGTGTCTTATCAAGTGACGATGTTGAATTATTAGGTTATTGGAATTTACTCCGTATATACCAATCCCACACTTGTATATATATATATATATATATATATATATATATATATATATATATATATATATATATATATATATATATTCGATGATGAATGAAACATATGAGATTGATAAACGTTATAATTGCTATACATTTTCCTTCGGTATCATCCCATGGAAGGCAATAATGCCACTAAGACTAAGGGGGGCTACAGGTTGTGGAAGAATTAGGAACAGAAACATAATAATGAGCAGAACGAGAAGAGAGTAATCAGTAGATAGCGATTGACATTGCATTTAAATTTTTGCAGATTAAAATTGACAGGAAATCATGGAGCTGGAAGGGAGTACCACAAGCGAGAAGTGCGAGAGAAGAAACTGTTAGCATAGAACTTACGGTTACATCTATCTAGTTCAACTGTAAATTGATGAGATCTGCCAGTCTAGTAATTTACTTAAATTAATAAAGTCTAGGTACCATAGCGAAGAGCTCATCCGCAAATTTACCATGAAAGTATTTATAGAAAAGCACAGAGGGGCAACCTTATGGCGCTAGGCAAGTGACTGAAGTGGAGCCGCTAGATCAGGACCAATAATATTGCTGATTCTTCTTTGGATCTTATCAAAGAGCTCAAGGTAAATTGCAGGGTCACCGGACCATATGTGGCAGCAATATTCTAAGCATGGACGAATGGTAGACTTATAGATATGTAAGATAGATTCTGGAGTGAAAAACTTTCTCGCCCGACACAGTGAACCGACTTTCTTAATAGCTGACCTAACATTGGATTCAATATAGTCTTTTCTCTTCATATCAGCAGAGAACATTAGCCTGAGAAGGCGCAACGGTTCACTTTCCTGGAGATTAGCATCATCCATGCAGATGGAAGGCAGCGAGGCGTCTCTCAGATGAATAATGGAGAGAAGTTTAGCTTTGGAGGCGTTAAAATTAACAAACCACATTTTGCAAAAGTTAAAATCGAACTTGAGGTCGTTTCTTTCTTTAGAACTAACAACAAAAGTATTAAAAACTATTCTTCTAAGTAAACAGTCTAACAGACTAGAGAGATCCGTGACAATTTCACGGTTTTAATATTTGAATTTTCTGATGAATCTTAATTCTTAAGTTTATGATTGAGTAATCTCCTGACGAGTTCTACGACAATAAAATATCCGTAGAGATTCCCCTATCGCATCAATAAATATTTGAGCTTAACAACTTTAACAAAATATTAAAATATTGCAATAACAGTTATAAATATGAATGTTGGTCGTTATTTTAAGAAGTAAGGGGGTACAAATGAAAAGATTCGAAATCCACAACTTTTTCATTTCACTGAAACAGACGTCAAACACATGAGTGTATCATCACCTTTTCTTTCTTTCTTTCTTTCTTTCTTTTTCTCACTGAAACTAAGTAGCGTCTCTAATATGCTTTTTACATCTTTCCACGCGATGAAAACGGAATAGTCCATTATTTATGAGGTAACGACAGGAGACGTTAAACACATCTATCTATCTATCTATCTATCTATCTATCTATCTATCTATCTATCTTTTTTTCTCACTGTAACCAAGTAGCATCTCTGATATGTCTTTTCCCCTCTTTCCACGCGATCAAAAGAGAATAGTCCATTATTCGTGAAGTATCAGTAGGAGACGTTAAACACTGCACCCTTTATTTATTTATTTCTTTCTTTCATTCTTTTTCTTTATTTCTTTTTTATTTCACTGAAACCAAGTAGCGTTTCTGATATGTCATTTCTCCTCTTTACACGCGATCAAAACAGAATAGTCCATTATTTATAAAGTATTAGTAGGAGACGTTAAACACTCTATTCTTTCTTTTTTTCTTTCTTTCAATGTCTTTTTCCTCCCTTCTTTTTTCTTTCTTTCTTTCTTCTTTCTTTCTTTCACTGAAACCATGTAGCGTTTCTGATAAGTCTTTTGCCCTCTTTCCACGCGATCAAAAGAATAGTCCATTATTTATGAGGTATTAGTAGAAGACGTTAAACACTCCATTCTTCATTCATTTCTTTCTTTCTTTTTCTTTCTTTCTTTTACTGAAACGAAGTAGCACCCCGATACGTCTTTTCCGTCTCCCCACGCGATCAAAACGGAATAGTCCATTATTCATAAGGTATTAGCAGGTTGTATATCTAAGGGAGTGATAAGCATACTTATAATATAATAGTGCTTGTCATTTTGTTGTCAATTCGCGAGAAAAAAATCGAGATGCTTCCGACCTATTTAAAGTAAAATCATGCCCTGAAAATGAATTTTTTTTTCAAAATTTATAATTTCTGTTACTCGTAGTTATGGGTTTAATTAAATTTTCTTGTTCTATAAACTTACGAATATAACAAGTATTTTCGTTATTATTGCTTTTTTTTTTTTTAATCAATTCACTCCAAGTAAGGAAACAATGCCACTAAGATGTAAGCGGCTACTGGGAGTGAAAGACAATGGATAGACTTTAGTAAAAACCGGAGACCCTATCCTAAACAGGCAACAAGTGATAAACCTATATTCCTTTTCAAAATACCGGGGAGGAGAGTGAACCGGGTGACAGGCGAACCTATCTACTCCTATTGGAAAGAAAAAATAATTAATAAATAAAATTTTAGAGTTTAGACGGCGACACTAGAAGTATATTTTTTATGAACTTGTAAATATAACGATATTTTTATAGACTTGTAAGTGATATACCTATATTCCTTTTCAAAATACCAAGGAGGAGAGTGAACCGGTGATAGGCGAACCTATCTACTCCTAACAGAAAGAAAAAATAATTAATAAATAAATTTCCAGAGTTTAGACGGCGACATTAGAAATATATTTTTTATG
>OZ038517.1:31065789-31158289 GCA_964036315.1 Acanthosepion esculentum | reverse complement strand
TAGATCCAGTGTGAATTCAATACCCGATTAAGGCAGTTGGGAAATTGGAGAGGGGGAATTAACAGGAGATAACTGATAACTGACATCCATTAGACATAGCACATGGAACTAGAACAGTCAAATGAAATAAAGTGTTCAGTTCGATATTCCTACCACCTGAAGAAGGCCGGAGCGTACAACGGCCGAAAAGTTGTGATAAATATGGCAACAAAGACGAGGACAATAGTTCGAATAATGTAAATAGTGTACATAATGCCTTATTTCAGAAATATAGACAGATACCTAGATTAATGAATACCAAATGCTGAATGCGGCGTATCAGGAAAAAATATTAATGTTATTATTTAAGGTTATTAATTATTATTTATTAATGTTATTATTTTAAAAAAAACTAAGACATTCGCATTAAAAAGAATATGTTGAACTTATTGGGCGAGGATTGAATGGACGTGTTCGATTTTTGGAGTCTGTCCATAAAATCATTCTGTAAAAAGTGAATTGCTTCTGAATGGTTTTTTTTTATAAAAGAGATCTGCAGTTCCAGATAATATAGTCTCTGATCATTGCACGCAACTTACTTCGAGTGACTTTCAAAACTTTTGCAACTAGTATGCAGTTGAACATATAACAACGCCCCCCATACCAACCAAAATCAAATGGTCAGGCTGAACGTTTTGTTGATACGTTCAAAGAGGCAATAAAGAAATCAAACGGGAAGGAGACGGAACAAGTAATACTCCAATAGGTTTTAAGAATTTATAGACTGACCCCTGACCCTAATACTGCACCGAGGATGTCAAAAACCGAACTAATGCTTGCCAGGAAAATTAAATCATTGTTTGACAAATTACTACCTGGAAGAAAATTAAAAGTTAGCATTTTACGAGATTAACTATGAAATCTTTCAAAGGTGGAGATAAGTCTTTTCGAGATTTCCAAGGCAGGAAAGGAAAATTTGGGAAGATGGTGAAATAGTAAATCGCATTGGCAGGATTACGTATATGGTACAAGGTATTTGCTTATGGAAGTGCTGTAAGATAATTTTGAATTGCCAACTTCAATTATAACTACTAGAATAGAACGTGTTAGGAAAAGAAAAAAAAAACCATGGGAAATGTTGAAAGTGAACACCAAAAGAAGAAAATACGTATTTAAAAGAGAATACATAGGGAGGCGTTATGTCGAAAGACTATCGAACTACTCTACATTAATTGTTGAATATGTATTCATCCATATAACACTATCTATCTATCTATCTATCTATCTATCTATCTATCTATCTATCTATCTATCTCAGTCTGTTCATATCTATCTATCTATCTATCTATCTATCTATCTATCTATCTATCTATCTATCTATCTATCTATCTATCTATCTCAGTCTGTTCACATCTATCTATCTATCTATCTATCTCAGTCTATCTATCTCAGTCTGTTCATATCTATCTATCTATCTATCTATCTATCTATCTATCTATCTATCTATCTATCTATCTATCTATCTATCTCAGTCTGTTCATATCTATCTATCTATCTATCTATCTATCTATCTATTTATCTATTTCAGTCTGTTCATATCTATCTATCTATCTATCTATCTATCTATCTATCTATCTATCTATTTCAGTCTGTTCATATCTATCTATCTATCTATCTATCTATCTATCTATCTATCTATCTATCTATCTATCTATCTAATGCAGTCTGTTCCTATCTATCTATCTAGTGCACGCATACGCAAACACTCGTGCACGTGAAGAGGCGCGCTGTACACCAGGATTGGTAGAGGTGACCCATTCGTAACATTTGGGATCCTCTCTAAGAATATGTCAGCCACACTCTCAACATATTCACCGAAAAGTTCTCTTGAAACAAAAGCCATCCAGCTTGTATGTGAAGAAGCGAGACATTTTTAGAAAATCCGATTACAAAGGCTGCAAATACTTTTGCACATCAGTGACCTTCTTTATCTTTTGACAAATAAAGAACCTAAGCGTCGACACTTACATAATCTATCTATCTATCTATCTATCTATCTATCTATCTATCTATCTATCTATCTATCTATCTATCTATCTATCTATATTCATTATCTATCTATCTATCTATCTATCTATCTATCTATCTATCTATCTATCTATCTATCTATCTATCTATCTATCTGTTGAGATAATTGGAGTCTGCCGGAGCTATATAACTTCGGTCCATGCGTTTTTATTTAAATACGCACTCCAAGTGTTAAACAATGAAATGCAGCTTGCCTGATCTTACTAAGATGAGAGCCCTCCCCTCCCATCATTTGTGATTGTTTCCCTTTCAGCGTCGATGTCCGCTCAGACGATTCTTGAGACTGGCATGCAATTTCTCATGTATATATAACAGATAGACACTTTATCCTCGATTGCATTGTCCAAGAATTATTCTTTTGTACCACCGTATGTCTTTTCGGTCCAGATGATGATCTGCCAATCTTCTGGCAAACAACACAGGTATTGATGGTAGGACGATGAGGCGGGCTGGCATCGTTGACTTCGCGTTGTAAAGATGACCTTTCAGGTGGTTTACATCACCTGCCCACGACAACACCATATGCTCACGCACACGCACACGCACACGCACACAGAACACATTTCCAAGACTGAATATTAGTCGGCAAATCCGAGTGAGCGCCTCTTCGCTTGTCACGGTTTGATCTCTGCATACCTGAGACATTCATCATCACACATACAGATGTCAATTATTACATTTGTTAAATTGGAAAGCAGAATAAAATCAGATAGAGGCATTAAAATCTAGATGGAATTGATCGATAATTGATCACAACTCTCTCTCTCTCTCCTTCTCTCTCTCTCTCTCTCTCTCACACACATACACACACATATATATGTACATATATGACAATAGTGTATTTGGGCAGCAATACCTCTTCTATACAAGTTTCATTAACGACAAATGAGAAGGTACTGTGATTAAGCTTTTTATTTAATTTTTCTTATATTTGTACAAGTGTTTTCTTTTCATAGCACAAAGTGTGTAAAAAAAGTTTTTTTTACACACTTTGTGTCCAGACCCCCCCCCCCTAAAAAAAAACACCTGTACGAACACAAGAAAAAATTAAATAAAAAACTTAATCGAAATACCTTATCAGTCCTCTTTAATGAAACTTATATATACATACCGATTGTAACAGCAAAATTGTCCAAATTGTGTAACATCATGGGATAATTGTCCATCCCACAAAATTTTTAATACGCAACACCCCCCACCCAAAAAAAACCACTAAACTAATTGAGTTTCTTTTCTCCATCTTTTCAGATAACACGTTTAGCCATCTTGACGCCATTTGTCGTAAGAATCACTGAAAAACCCTTTGTGTTATTCAGCTAGAAATAGAACAAGTTAAAATAATTTTGTGCCAGCCCCACTGTCTTCTCAATTGAGCAATGGTGAGAGGAACAAGATCATTCAGGCCTTCAGTAATGGTGCCAACATTCATACTCTGGCTTCCATCTTCAAAGTCCATTCAAGAACCATCAAGAGAACGGTGAATAAGTTTAAAAAAGAGGGAACGGTAGAAAGGAAAACTGGATCAGTTGGTCACAATAAGAAGAGGTGATCATCATTTCATTTTAGAGCTAAAGAGATCAATTAGAAAAGATCCATCTCAATCCATAAGACGTTTGGCAGACGTGAGAGAGGAGTTTCTGCTATGACAGTCCAACGAGCAATGTAAAAAGACTTGAAAATGATATCGTACGTGAAGCGTCTGAAGCACCATGTTACTCCTGGACAGAAAGTTAGAAGGTTAGCGAGGGTGAAGAAAATGATCCCAGGATAATGTACCTCCACTGAAATTTCGATGCCTAAGGTTTAGAATGAATTTTTAAGAATGAAATTCATTCTTGAAGATTTCATTTTGGCTTTAATTGAAAGTTAAATGATTAAATTTACTATTTCCTGTAAGTAAAATATTCTGGTGTATTTTACATAAAAACCTTACAAGCGACCATTTTCTTAATTTTAAGAAACTTGTAAACAAATCAAAATTATCAGTTTTAAAATCTTCCAAAAATAAAATATATGTTTGGGACACGTTATTTCAGTAAAATTAGCAAATTTAAAGTTAAATTAATCTAATTTGAAATAAGCATTACTTACTTAAAGTAATATACAGGGATTTCTTCACAACAGGTCCCATTTTTCTTTTATCTTTATTGACGTATCAATAAGTTCCAAGGTGATGACAACTAGTATGGATGACCAGAATTGACACAAATTTATGAAATCTAAGTGAAAACATTTTTTAGGGTTTTTAACTACCCAGTAATGTTTACAAGTTAACATTTTCTGCAATTATTTAATATTTTATTGACTTTTGAAGATGCTTTATGAAATTAGGGTTTAGGCTCTTAAGTTTACTAACTTAAACAAATAATGACTTAATTGAAGTATGATCCAAACTAAAATAAATACATAAAATAAAATATTTAGTGAAATAGTAATTAAAAATAAGTAAAAATTACTTTGAAATTTTGAAAGTATGATTTGTAAAGACGTTAATGATGAAAAAAACTGAATAAGGAAAGTGAAATAATTGCAGTGCGTCAGACGACACTTAAATTACGTGATCTTTTTAAGGATTATGTCATGTATAACTTCCCATATATAGAAATTGCGAATGTTTATACACTAACAATTTTTTTTAAATTTAAAAAAAATATTTGGGTACAAAAGACTGTTATGAGTTTTACAATTTTTGATTCATAAATAGACTTTTCACTTAACAATATCACCAACTGCCCGCTTGAAGCAATGCAGAATTTTAAAGGATTCTTTAATATTATAAATTATTTAATAAAATTTTTAAAAAACATAAAATCAATTCTTGTAAAAATTCATTATTCATCGAATAAAATCTTCTTAAGACAATAGTGTCCTTAATAAATCTTATTTATCGAAACAATTAAAAGCATTTCTAATTAAATAATGTCATACTTTTATTGCATTTATTATTTTACAATTCAGAGCAGATTTTTGTTGAATGGGTTAACTGTTTTATAAAAAAAAATATTGATGATTTACTATCTCCAAGGAGTCCTGCTTTTAACTAATAAAAAATTCCCCGCCCTAAAAATTCAATTTCTCGAAAGTTCATGAAATCATGCAAGTGGGTGGGTAACATATGTAAAAAACATTTTTACCAAGATTTTCTAAAAAAAAAAAAAACAACGGTTCAAAAATAATTTAATTCATTTCTGAATAGGTCCTGAAAGTTTCATTAAAATCCGACAATTATTTGATTTTTGCAAGAATTTCCAAATTAATGTGTTTTTCACAGGAAAAAGCGCAAAAAGACAAAAAAAAATCTTTATTATTGGTTCTGCTGCTGATGTAAACAAAACAAGATTTTTAACCAAAATTTCCAACGTGCTACAAAGGATTAAAAAAATTTCAAAAAATAATACAAAGAAAAAATAATTTGGTCTTTCCTCTTAATAATAACATAAACATTTTGGCGATAAAACGTTATTGAGTTTGTTTGTTTTTTCGTCAAGTTTTGTTGTTTTTTTTGTGATAAAGTAGAGGTACCTATATATATATATATATATATATATATATATATATATATATATATATATATATATATATATATATATATGAACTTTATTTCAATCCTTCATGAGCTTCCGATCCTTAGCTCTGATTAATTAATGATGAACATGTCATTTTCGTTTATGATCGATTTCATCACGATTCTTCTGTTAAGCTTGGAGAGTAATTATAAATTCTTATTGCTCAAAGTAGAGTCCAATAATGTGATAAACACATTGGAGAATTCCAGTAAAGATATCATTAATAATCTCTAAGATACAACGGTTCAAAGCTTAATCTAACAAATGGACAATTTTGCTGTTACACGATTTAGTCAATTTTGCTTTTACATCCGGCATATATATATATATGCTACAGTTCAAAAGTTTGAGACCCCCCCCTGGTAATTTTTTGAAATTGGTCCCAAACGTAGTTGTTTTATCCTTTAAATAAGAGAAAATTATTCGTACATGTTTAAAAATGTGAGACATGTTTTATTTATTGGAAATCTTATTATGATAAAAAGAAAAAAAAAACATTCTATGCTAAAAATTTTGTTCTCGTCAAATATCCTCCTTTAGCCTTGATTACAGAAGCACACATTTTTGGCATTGGTTGGAAAAGTTTTTCAAAGTATAAGCTTGATAATTGATTCCATTCTTTTTCCAATGACTCTAAGAGACCTTTTTCATTTTTTTTTTCGCTTTTCTGTCAAGTTCATTACTTGCTAATTCTGGTGGTGGCTCAAACTTTTGAACTGTAGTATATATATATATATATATATATATATATATATATATTACAAAAATTATGTCTGCTTATTTTTATCATAATCCTTTCATATTCACGAATATTTTTCCGCATATTACAATTAAAATATTCGTGAATATGAAAAGATTATGATAAAAATAAGAAGACATAATGTTTGTAATTCATTCAATCAGACATGCCTAAAAGAGAATTTGCTGCCTAAATACACACACACACACACACACACACACACACACACACACACACATATATATATATATATATATACGGGTCCTTTGGTAGACCTTTTGGGGCATGGGGATGGTCATTGAGCAACTGACCTGTGCATATGTTTGCCGGAAGCGCCAGACCCTTACCCCTAAACTGTTTTCATCGTGAAACCTGCGTCGTTTCGATTTTCTGTCGGACTTCTGACAAATTCTTGCTTATTATAACGCAGCTTCCTACTAACTGAAGTCACTGAACGGGATCTTGTTACAAGCCTCTGCATTCTACAGTCTGTACCTCTTCAACAGACTTCATCTTGTCTTCACATGCCTTTCGTCGTTCAGTGCTGGTTCCTTAGCTGAACGTCACCTCTTGGTCTTGCAGGCGGGATGTGACGAGTCTCTCGCTGCTCTATCGCTATTACCATGGAAAGTGCTCGGACGATCTGCATCTCCTGGTTCTGCCAGGAGTAGCCTTCACGACTAGGACCCGCCATGCCACTTACATAATAGCAAACCAACCACATTCCCTCAGTAAGTTCCGCTCAAACGGCTTCTTCCAGCGAACAACTGCCCAATGGAACAGATTCCCAAGAGGATGTTTCCTCGATCACTACAATCTTAACCTGTTCATGTTTAGAGTCAACCGTTATCTTCCCCTCCTATTTATATAAATTATCCCTTATCGTAACCCTCTACCAAATGTTCATCTAATGCAGGGCGTAAGAGCCACTCAAGGTAGAGGATTACTGAATAAGATGGATGTATGAACATAAGAAGAAGAGATAAGAAATACAGATTACAGATTAGGTAACGGTTAAAATTGTAGCGATCGAGGAAGCATCCTTTCGGGAGCCGTTCTAGGGAAGAAGCTGTCTGATTGGTTTGGTTTGGTTTGTTGTGTTTTACGGCATATCAACCTCAATGGGTTATTTAATGCAGACAACGTTTTTTTTTCCTGGTAATATTTGTTTCCTTCAAAAATGTATTGCTGGCAATAATGTATTGCTGGCAATAATGTATTGCTGGTAATAATTATTTACAAAAATGTATTGCTGGTAATATTTTGTTTTGTCAAAAATCTATTTCTGGTAATATTTTTTCCTCAAAAATGTATAGCTCGTAATATTATTTTAAAACATGTATTGCTGGTAATTTTTTTTTTCAAAAACGTATTGCTGGTAAAAAATTTTTTCCAAAATATATTGCTGGTAATAGTTTTTTTTCTTCAAAAATTTATTTCTGGTAACAATTCTTTTACAAAGTATCTCTGGTATTAAAAGCCATTTTTACACTTTTATAATGCTTTTTACGTCAGTTTCAGGGTTAATTATTTGCCCATAGCTAGGACTAACAGGTGCTACCACCCCGGGTCAGGGTGGAACTGGGAACATCAGCAATTAAGAGGTGGTTCCACGTTCCTAAAAAACCTCCTGATCAGAGGCTGTTGGACGTAGTTTGTCGTCTTACCCAGGACGCGGATGTAGTTTATCGTCTTATCCAGGACGCGGATGTAGTTTATCGTCTTACCCAGAACGGAAGAAGCTGTCTGAATGGAACCTGCTTATTACTAGTAGTTGCAAGCCGTGTCCCAGTTGTGAAGCTCTGACCTAGTGAGAATAATGAATATAATCTCATTCCTTAATCCAAGATGCTATCCGTATATATGGAAGCACGGTACATATATATGGAAGCACGGTATATATATATATATATATATATATATATATATATATATATATATATATATATATATGAATCCTCATCTTTTTTTCCCGCTATGGGTAAATAGCAGACTTGGTTCTATAGCCATGTGTGACAACCGCCGTAGGAGAGGGAAACTCTGAATTTCAAATCGGTCTGCGAGAGGGTTGGGCTCTGTTATGCAATCTTGACCAATAAACACCACCTCTACTGCGGCTGTGGCACATGTAGTGATGCTACGACACTGATGAGTCACGAGATTCGTGATCACGAATATAACGAACCCGAACTGAATTGGATCTTGGTTCTCTGATTTATTAATCCGAACCATTATCCATTACAGCACCCGCACATCCAAGCTTACGGCACCTGGTATTTCCAAGCGTGATGAATGTAGTTCATCAGAACATTTTCCATAGAAAGATACTCTCACCATATTGGAAAAGCCAGACAGATTCGCCACTTGTCTTGTAGGCTCTAGTTGAAGTTTTATTGCCCTGATCAACTTCCTTACCAACCAAGGCTGCAACTTTCAACGGTGAAAATGTATTCGCCGATCTGAAATATTTCCAGTGCCTTGAAATTTCGTGAGCATTTCTGAAATGGCGCTTGTTGAAATTCTGGGTTCCTTATCTACAGCTCGCTGGTGCCTTTTCTTCACCATCTTCACAATCTTCATCCTGGTTTCCTTGGAGATAACCTTCATGATTTCAGTCATTGAAAGCATGTAGGAATTCAAGAACGTTGGAAAATTCGGTCCTGCGAAAAAAAAAAAACAATACATTTTGCTATGAGAGAAAAGAGGAAATAAAAATGTGTAATGTAGCCAAAACGTTTTGCATTGTCATTTTTTTGTGGGGTGTGGGGTCTAAAGAAATCCTTGATACAAGATATGATTAGTAGGCATGGAAATTACGCGAATAGGATCAATCTTTAGAATATGCTAAGCAAAATATGCACTTTTCAGATGATACTTAATAGTTTGGTTTGGTTTGTTTTACGACATGTCAACCTCAACGGGTTATTTAATGCCAACAAGATTTTTATTGCTGGTAATATTTTTTATCTATCTATCTATCTATCTATCTATCTATCTATCTCAGTATATATTGGTTTGTTTTGTTTTGTTTTACGGCAATGGTTTATTATCTCAATGGGTTATTTAATGCCAGGACGTTTATTGTTGGTAATATTTTTCATCTATCTATCTATCTATCTATCTATCTATCTATCTATCTATCTATCTATCTATCTCAGTCTGCCCATTTCTTTCTATCTATCTATCTATCTATCTATCTATCTATCTATCTATCTATCTATCTATCTATCTATCTCAGTCTGCCCATTTCTATCTATCTATCTATCTATCTATCTATCTATCTATCTATCTATCTATCTATCTACCTCAGTCTGCCCATTTCTATCTATCTATCTATCTATCTATCTATCTATCTATCTATCTATCTGTCTATCTATCTCAGTCTGCCCATTTCTATCTATCTATCTATCTATCTATCTATCTATCTATCTATCTATCTATCTCAGTCTGCCCATTTCTATCTATCTATCTATCTATCTATCTATCTATCTATCTATCTATCTCAGTCTGCCCATTTCTATCTATCTATCTGTCTATCTATCTCAGTCTGCCCATTTCTATCTATCTATCTATCTATCTATCTATCTATCTATCTCAGTCTGCCCATTTCTATCTATCTATCTATCTATCTATCTATCTATCTATCTATCTATCTATCTATCTCAGTCTGCCCATTTCTATCTATCTATCTATCTATCTATCTATCTATCTATCTATCTATCTATCTATCTATCTATCTCAGTCTGCCCATTTCTATCTATCTATCTATCTATCTCAGTCTGCCCATTTCTATCTATCTATCTATCTATCTATCTATCTATCTATCTATCTATCTATCTATCTATCTATCTATCTCAGTCTGCCCATTTCTATCTATCTATCTATCTATCTATCTATCTATCTATCTATCTATCTATCTATCTATCTATCTATCTATCTATCTCAGTCTGCCCATTTCTATCTATCTATCTATCTATCTATCTATCTATCTATCTATCTATCTATCTATCTCAGTCTGCCCATTTCTATCTATCTATCTATCTATCTATCTATCTATCTATCTATCTATCTATCTATCTCAGTCTGCCCATTTCTATCTATCTATCTATCTATCTATCTATCTATCTATCTCAGTCTGCCCATTTCTATCTATCTATCTATCTATCTATCTATCTATCTATCTATCTATCTATCTATCTATCTCAGTCTGCCCATTTCTATCTATCTATCTATCTATCTATCTATCTATCTATCTATCTATCTATCTATCTATCTCAGTCTGCCCATTTCTATCTATCTATCTATCTATCTATCTATCTATCTATCTATCTATCTATCTATCTATCTCAGTCTGCCCATTTCTATCTATCTATCTATCTATCTATCTATCTATCTATCTATCTATCTATCTATCTATCTCAGTCTGCCCATTTCTATCTATCTATCTATCTATCTATCTATCTATCTATCTATCTATCTATCTATCTATCTATCTATCTCAGTCTGCCCATTTCTATCTATCTATCTATCTATCTATCTATCTATCTATCTATCTATCTCAGTCTGCCCATTTCTATCTATCTATCTATCTATCTATCTATCTATCTATCTATCTATCTATCTATCTCAGTCTGCCCATTTCTATCTATCTATCTATCTATCTATCTATCTATCTATCTATCTCAGTCTGCCCATTTCTATCTATCTATCTATCTATCTATCTATCTATCTATCTATCTATCTATCTATCTATCTATCTCAGTCTGCCCATTTCTATCTATCTATCTATCTATCTATCTATCTATCTATCTATCTATCTATCTATCTATCTATCTATCTATCTATCTCAGTCTGCCCATTTCTATCTATCTATCTATCTATCTATCTATCTATCTATCTATCTATCTATCTATCTATCTATCTATCTCAGTCTGCCCATTTCTATCTATCTATCTATCTATCTATCTATCTATCTATCTATCTATCTGCGCACATAGATCCTCACATAAAGTGTGTGTTCAAAACTTCTTGGTCCATCCGAGTAGTTTTGAACACACGCTTCTTTCATCTCAAATTATTGTTCGGTCATATGACCAGAGAACATTTCAATCTTGCCTCTCTCTCTCTCACACACAGACACACACGCATAAGTATATATATGTGTGCGTGTGTGTGTGTCTCAGCATATATTTTTTTGGTTTGGTTTGTTTTACGGCATATCGACGTGAATTTGCTTATTTAATGCCGACAAGATTTTTATTGCTGGAAATATTTGTTTCCTCAATAATGTGTGACTAGTAATATTTTTGTTTTTTCAAAAATGGTAATTTTTTTTTTAAATGTATTGCTGGTAATATTTAGCAATATTTTTAAAAAGAAGAAGATACTTTTCTGCTAATAATTTTTCCTTACAAAATTTATTTCTGGTAATAATTTTTACAAAGATCTATTGCTCGTATTAAAACCTATTTTTACACTTTCATAGTGTTCTGATCAGATTGGGGGTTAACTATTTACCCATAGCTGCGACACTAACAGGTCCTACCAACCCATATCAGCGTGGTCCTAGGAACACCAGCAATTAAGAGGTGGTTCTACGCTCCTCAAAACCTCCTGACATCTATATGATTATTGTTATTATTGTTTATTTTATATTATAAATTATATTATATATTACATTATAATATATTATATATTTATATTATATATTATATTATAATATATTATATATTATATTATATATTTATATTATATTATATATTATATTATATATTATATTATAATATATAATTATATTATATATTATATTATTATATTTTATTATATATTATATTTTATAATTATGTTATATATTATATTATATTATATATTATATTATAATATATTATATACTTATATTATATCATATATTATATTATTATATTATATTACATATTGTATTATAACATATAATATATATATTTATATTATATATTAGATTATTATATTATATATTATATTATAATATATTATATATTTATATTATATTATATATTAGATTATTATGTTATATTATATAATTGGTATTATTGTTTTTAGCAACAGAGTATCTTTCGTCTTCAAACTATCTTTTAACTCCACTTTCGGCTAATTTGCTACATCGTCTCGCGTCCTCCTCTCACGTTCGGGACCCCTGCAACAAAATATGATAATTTGGTACAGAAATGACTCAGAGTAACTTTTCTGAAAGTACTTTACACCTTTTGGACTTTAATGTTGCGATGTGGACGTCAGCTCTTTAATGTTGTCGAAACCACCGTAGAGCCCGGCATATTTTAAAACATTCATCCACATTTTCTTTATGTAAGACTATTGAAAACCCAGGCCGGTTGACGACTATTATACTGTTTAAAAAGCAAGCTAAAAACAGAGATGACTACAGAAACTCGAGTGTCCACTGTGGCGTAGTTTATGTGTATTAAATTACAGAAGGGGGAAAGAAGAGAAGATAAAGTCTTTCACTGTTTTAAATTGTTTCTTTCCCCATTGATGCTCCGTTTTTATAGCGAAGGAAGATACCATTTCTTGACAAGGGAGATAACCGTGGATTACTTCACATTAACTAAATATATACACATGACTGTTGAGCGTTTTTGTAACACGCTGGGAATATGGTCGGGTCCTTGTACTGCTACTGTCATGCTTTATGTTTACAAAACCTTATAGCTGTTCCACACTTCTTGCTCACAATCCTCTCCCCCCCGATCCATAATGCTTTTCCTTTTTCAGCCTATTTTTTTTCTTTCTTGACTAGATAACTTGCCCATTGTATGCCACCGCCCTTGTAACCATATACTATATTAATTCAAATAGGGGTATGGGGATGCACAAGCATCCCTGAGCAACCCTCGTTACCCCCACATTCTCCCAATGGGTCTTTTAGCGCTCACGTACAGGAGCGAGTTTCTCACTGTGGATTTAGGTCTCGGACTAGTACGATGTTTATGACACAAGGAGGAGTTCTGTTTTGACTTCTAGGCAGACGTGACATGTCCACTCGGAGCATCATGTATGTATCTTCTTTCTATGATTGATTGGGAGCCGAAACTTAGAGTAACTCCGAAGAAGGCCATCCTATCACCAGGTGTATAATATCGGGGCTATTGTACTGCCATTTTGTGAATGGTTTCTGGACCCCGAAAATGGAGTATTGCTTGAGACGCCCAATCCTCACTTTCCACTTTCCAGTCTTGACAGAGTTCAATATTGTTTACGCTGTCTTGTGGACTGATGACCTATTCTTCATACTACAACCTGCAAGACTGTCGCTATTCTATCGCTATTTCCAAAGTAAATGTTCAGATGAGACATAGTCTATAATTTCACCAGTTTTGCAGCTAAAACTCTCCATGCCAAATCCATGGAGCCGAATCACCCAAATTTCCCCCAATTTCATTTGTACGGAGGATGTTCCAATTAGATAGCTTTATCCTGAGAACTCTTAACTAGTGGAACAGATTACTGTGTGGATGCATTCCTAAACATCTCAAGTCCAGAACTAATTTTTATCTATTCTTTTTATTTATTTTTTTACTACTGTTCACCCAGTACAAGGCCCAAGAGCCACTCAAGGTAGAAAGTTACTGAATGATGTTGTTAGTAAGGCGTAAAGTCAGTAAGTAAGAAGTGCATATTAGGAGGATATGTCGGATAGACAATATAGATTTGAAGAGGTTAAGATCGTAGTAATCGGGGAAACATCCTCTCGGGTGTCTGTTCCACAATGTAATAGTTCTGGGGAAGAAGTTGTCTGAGTGGAACTTCCTCCTTACAAATGGAATACGATGGGAATGAGGATGAGATAACTCTGTGTATGCGGCTTCACTTCCATTTACCCACACTTATGTTCATCTCATACACTTCCTACTGAAACCCTATAACTTGAGTGGCGCCTGAGCGTTGTGTTGGACAAATTTTAGTATATATATATATATATATATAAATATATATGCACCACTGTTCAAAAGTTTGAGATCACCACTGATAATTTTTTAAACTGACCCCAAAAGTAGTTTTGTAGTTTAAATAAGCGAAAATTATTATAGATAGTTAAAAATTGAGAGATGATTTTTTATTAAACATTTTATGACAAAAAGAAAAAAAAGCATTTTATGATTAAATTTCGCTCTCGTCAAAATATCCCCCCTTAGCCTTGATTACTGCATTCCTTGCAAAAGGTTCTCAAAGTATAAGTTTGGTAATTGATTCCATTCTTTTTTCAATGAATCTAAGAACAATTTTTCATCTTTTTTTTCACTCATCTGTCAAATTCATCCAATGCTAATTTTGGGAGTGGCTTCAAACTTTTGAACGGTAATATATATATATATATATATATATATATATATATATATATATATATATATATATATATATATATAGTTAAAGTCCACATTGTTACCATTTAGATGTTGTAGAAATATGCTACATTTTAATATTTTTCTTTTCTTTACAGATAATTGTTAGTGAGTTGAAATTTCTTAACCCATAATGTCTCGCCCAGAAGAAACTTCAACTGGAAGAAAAAAAAAAGGAAAAGAAATCATTCACGTTATGTCATAAATTAGAGATTATTGAAAAACAGCACAATGGCACAAGCTCATCTGAGATAATGAAGAACGCAACACTGAAATTTGATGATGATCCACAGAATCCTCTCACTTCGGATGACATAAAAGAATGGACAAAAGAAGACGCTAATAAATTATAAAAGAATTCAACGGTAGAATCGCTTCAAAACGGTTTGGATTGGCAAGAAATTATGGTTTAGGTTTGGTTTATTTTACGGCATATCAACCTCAATGAGTTATTTAATGCCCACAAAATTTTTATTGCTGGTAATATTTGTTCTTCAAAAATGTATTGTTGGTAATATCATTTTTTTTCCCAAAAATGTATTGTTGGTAATAATTTTTTTTACAAAGTATTTCTCGTATTAAAACCTATTTTAACACTTTCATAGTATTTTGACCCCAATTTGGGGGTTAACTATTTACCCATAGCTGGGAACCTAACAGGTTCTACAACCCCGGGTCAGGGTGGACCTGGGAACACCAGCAATTAAGAGATGGTTCCATGCTCCTCAAAACCTCATGACCAGAGGCCATGCTGTTGGACTTAGTTTATCGTCTTACCCAGGACGCGGATGTAGTTTATCGTCGTACCCAGAAGGCGGATGTAGTTTATCGTCTTACCCAGGACGCGGATGTAGTTTATCGTCATACCCAGGGCGCGGATGTAGTTATCGTCATACCCAGGACGTGGCAAGAAATTATGATGACGACTGGGGCTCAGTAGGAAAAAAAAACTATTGATGAGGTCATCAAATTCATAGAGAAAAAATTCTTTGTTTTTACAGAAGGTAAAAGTGCACATAATTTGCAAAAATGCCTTACTTAAAAAAACGAAAAATAGAACAGCGAAAAGTAAGCGAAATGAGAAAAAGTAAGAAAGACAATTGAAAATAAAACTTATTGAGAATTGAACATTGCAAATTAATATTTACTTTTTTGAGACATTTAATTTTTCATCGATTGCGATAAGTTCTTGTGTTTTGTTAAGTTGTAGTTATATTACACATGCCACATTATATCGGAACCCGTCCTCATATCCGAACTACTCTGAAATCCGTATACGAGGACTTCTCGTGTATATATAAAAACGTTATTCTTCATTCTCATATTAGATCTTTTCATGGTTGTGCTTGTAGCAATGACATCGAAATAGTTGCTAGTTACTTTCTGGCGCAGTGAATCTTATCTGCTGTTACGAATCCGGAATCCGTGATAGTTGGAGCTATGCCGAAACTTATTTAATAGTGTTGACGGTGGCGGTGGAGCGTGTGGGAGGTACCAGCAACGAGTGGAGAAGGAGTATAAATGAATTTGAGGAGAAGAAAAAAAAGTTCGCTTATTTATTTGTTTGTGTGTGTTGTGGCAATTTGATATCACCTTTCTTGGGCAAACGTGCTTAGTGTCATAAAGGGTGGGGGTTAGAAAAAAGAAAGAAAGAAAGAATAAAGGAAAGAAAGAAAGCTGTAAGATTGAAGGAATGGTATGAAGAGAGTAATGGACAATGACGAAACAAGAAGACAAGAAGAAGAAGAACGATGAGGAGAGGGAGGATGGCGAGAAGAAGAAGAAGAAGAAGATGATGATGATGAAGAAGAAGATGATGATGATGAAGAAGAAGATGAAGAAGAAGATGATGAAGAAGAAAAAGAAGATGATGAAGAAGAAAGAGATGAAGAAGAAGAAGAAAAAGAAGATAAAGAAAAAGAAAAAGAAAAAAGAAGATGAAGAAGAAGAAGAAGAAGAAGCAAAAGAAGATAAAGAAGAAGATGAAGAAGAAGAAGATGATGATGATGAAGAAGAAGATGATGATGATGAAGAAGATGAAGAAGAAGAAGATGAAGAAGAAGAAAAAGAAGATGATGAAGAAGAAGAAAGAGATGATGAAGAAGAAGAAAACGAAGATAAAGAAGAAAAAGAAAAAAGATGAAGAAGAAGAAAAAGAAGATAAAAAAGAAGAAAAAGAAAAAAGATGAAGAAGAAGAAGATGAAGAAGATAAAGAAGAAGATGAAGAAGAAGAAGAAAAAAGAAGAAGATGATGAAGAAGAAGAAGATGAAGAAGAAGGAGTCGTCGTAGAGACGTTAAAATGCGAAGTAAGAGGGAAGGACTGAATAAAAATCGTGATAGAAAGGAGCAATGAAAGAAAAGCAAGAGGCAGAAAAAATGACAGAAGAAAGAAACAATAAAGAAAGATGAGCAGAAGGAGACAACGAAAGAAAGAAGTAAAGGAGAATAGAATCGAGGAGAGAAGGAAGCGAAAAGCAGTAGAAAGAAAGAAGCAAAGGGGAAGGGAGCAAAAACTATTGAAATGTTTTGAAAGAAAGAAAATAGAAATAACAAAAGGTGGAAGCAATTGGAAAAGAAATGAAAAAGTTGTTTAAAGAAAGAAAGAAAGAAAAGCAAAGTGAAAGGAATAATAAAGAGTTGAGGAAAGAAAGGAAGAAAGAGAGGAACTCAAATGGAAAAGTAATAGAAAAGGTGGTGTAAGATTCGTAGGGCCCAGATATTAAATTGTGTCCAATCCTGGTTAGATGACCCATACGCCTGTCCTTGTGTCAGAATAAGCCAAGTTTAGCATATGGCAAAATGAATACGTAGATGGGGAAATGGGCGAAATCCCGATGCTCTTATCAAACTGGCTGTGTCGATCATTGCCCCTGGTGGTAGTTCTCACCTAAACAGGCTGGCCCCACACTTTTGACCTTGCCTTATGAGAAACTAAGTATAGAGCAATACACTGAGGCGGATTTTGATGATATGCTAGCAGAGCTTGAACCTTCTCGGCAATAACCTATATTACACTTTTCGTATCGAGTTAGTTTGCGATCCAACGCACAACTGGAGCCGAAAAACCAAACTGACATTTAAAAAATACACTACTAATCACCTAACGGTTTCTGTCTGAATTTCTGAGGCACAAATTCTTGTTGTTGTTGTTGTTGTTGTTGTTGTTGTTCTTCTTCTTCTTCTTCTTCTTCTTCTTCTTCTTCTTCTTCTTCTTCTTCTTCTTCTTGTTCTTCTTAATATTCTTGTTGCTGTTCTTGTTGTTCTTTTTTTTGTTGTTCTTTTTCTTCTTCTTCTCCTCCTTCTTATTCTTGTTGTTCTTGTTCTCCTCCTTATTCTTGTTGTTGTTGTTCTTTTTGTTGTTGTTATTGTTGTTGTTGTTGTTGTTCTTCTTCTTCTTCTTCTTCTTCTTCTTCTTCTTCTTCTTCTTCTTCTTCTTTATATTGTCTGTCTTTCTTTCATTTTTCGTGATGTGTTGTTCAATACAATTCGTACCATTTTTCTTTTAAACCTGAGACTGAGAGCAGAGAAAGTTCTTTTCATACTTTTCTTTCTCAACTTACTGAACATCATACATTGAGAGAGTTTTTCTAAATATTTGAGCGGTACTCGTGAACTTAATCTTTTGTATCTCAGATAGTGAGGGCTTTTCTGGGATTTTCTTAATGCTTTCATCAGTGACCTTTTTAATCATTCCAGGTGTTCCTATTATTATTGGAATACTGCCTGTGTTTAAATGTCAAGTTCTTGCAATTTACATACCATAGGTCATATATTTTGAAAGATTGTCAGATTCTTTTTTCTGGGATGTTTTTATCAAACGGGATTGAGATGGCACTAATGTTTATTATTATTATCATCATTTTATTTCAATTTCTGCTATGGTCACACTGCCTATCAAGCCTGCGGAAAGACCTAAGGCAGGTAGTGGTGCGTTATTATAGCTACATTTCATGATTTGTTTTTATAACTCCCATCATATCACTAGTGTTACATGAACAAAGTTCTTCTTAGTGTATGGGCTGTGCTTATCGATAAATGTATTTATCTTAAGGTGGGATTTCCAGGGAATTTTTTCAATGTGTTGTTGGGTTCCTTTTTTATCATTCCAAGCGCACCTACTATGACTGGTACAATTCTTGTTTTCAATTTCCACATTATTATTATTATTGTCTGTGTGTTATCTTTCCTCCTTTGTATCCTGTAGAGCCGGGTCCAAACTATGTTCCTTGGGCCCTACAGGAGAATTGTCACTTAATTGATGGCAATTTTCTTAGTATATAGGATGTTCATATTAGGGCGATCTTCTAGGCAACTTGTATGTTGATGTTAGCTGAGAAACTGTTAGTAAAATTGTACATTCCTTTTCTCACAAGGCCCAGTACTCTGATTACTACAGTTTCAGTCTTCATTCCCTACATCCTGTTAATCTCGATCTCCAGGTCCTTGTAGTTGGACAATTTCTCGATAATTTTCATGGAGGTGTTTCTCTCAGATGGCACTGCTATGTCAATAAGTATACACTTCCTGAATTTCTTGTCTTTTTTATATTATTATTATTTCTTTTGTATGCACATTTCCTTCCGAGTCCCAGCCAGAGACTTAAGGTCAGAAATGACTTCACGGTGTCTAGGCGATTAACTTTGATTGTTCTGTCTGTGTGTATTGTAAAATCTCATAAAATTGTTACAGGTCTTATCTCCATAACAAGATCTGGGTGATATTCATACCAGTTTCTTATAGTTTCCTTCCTGTAAAAGTTGCATATTTTCCAGAGCAGATATTAGCCACTCTATCATACCAAGTTTTATATTCAGTGGGTAACCTGATACAAGATGGTCAATTGTTTCTGGATATTTATCACAGAATCTGCATTTGGACTCAACAGAATTTGTCAGTATGTGTGCTTGGTAATTTCCAGTTAGCAAGCATTGGTTCTGTGTAGCAAGAATAAAACCTTCGGTTTTAGCTTTTAACCCTGCACAACGTAGCCACTGATTTGCCTACATCAATTTGGTACGGGCAGAGTATTGACCATAAAGAGGCTTATCTTGCCACTCATTTCTTCTTCTTCTTCTTCTTCTTCTTCTTCTTCTTCTTCTTCTTCTTCTTCTTCTTATTATTATTATTATTATTATTATTATTATTATTATTATTAGTGTGTGTGGTATCATTTGACTGGGGCTTCAGAATTCGCCGATTACACCTCTGCAGAGGAGTAAGACCCCTACGCAATGAAGCGTCCTGGGTATGACAATAAACTACAACCGCGTCCTGGGTATGACGATAAACTACATCCGGCAGTCATGACTTCTGATTGAGAGGTTTTGAGGAGCGTGGAACCACCTCTTAATTGCTGTTGTTCCCATGTTCACCCTGACCCCGGGTGGTAACACTTGCTAGAGTCCAGCTAGGGCAAATAGTTAACCCCCCAAAACTGGAGTCAAAAGACTATGAAAGTATAAAAACGTATTTTTATAGTAACATATCAGCAAGAGATCTTTGAAAAAATATTACCAGCAATACATTTGACTTTTGAAAAAAATCCACCTAACAAAAAGATGTCGTTGAAAACTGATCTACAAGCTGATTTCTTTCAAAGAATACATATTATATTCATACGAATCTATCCTAAAAATATTGTTGGCACTAAATAGCCCATTGAGGTTGATATGCCATAAAAGAAAGTACACCTAAACCCTCTTGTAAATCACATGGTTAGCAAGTTCGATCGTAAGTGTTCTATAATTTTAGTCCACATCAAACTCGACCCTTCGTCAAATTTAGCCTCGTGAATAAGTGAACAGGTAATTTAGATAAAATAAAAAAAAGCTTTTATTGAACACAAAAGAATGTAAAAATTATTAATATTACTATTTTTATTTCATTTGATTGCTGCTGTATATTCATTTCGTTCTGGGTCCCAAGCAGAGATCTAAGGTCAGAAATGGCTTCATGACAGTTTCCACTCTTCATATTTTATAAAAAGAAAAAAGAAAAAGACGTTCAGTAGATAAAGCTATTTCGTAATGTGTGAGCGGAACTTGTAAGTATTATTTTTTTTATCTCTTTAAAGCTTGGACTACCAGGAATCCCTTCAATGAGTCCATCGGAAACTTTTCCGATCAAATAATTTTCTTATAATAATTTTCGTATTCTTTTTTTTATTTAATAAAACATTTTATTACTTTTAGTATGTGGTGTCACCTATTATATTTGATGACATATAAGATTAAGATCAGCTTTTCATTCAAATTTAATATTACAATACTGTAAGACTTCCAAGTTGCGTAACGGTTATTCGCGACGAAAATGTAAATTTGCGAAGCGAGTCCGAATTCGGCCATAGACTGTTGGATTCACTGTCGCATTAAGATTCTTATAATACGGTAAAAGCGACGTTGTTTGCAAAAGTGGGATCAACAAATAGCTATTAAACGCTAGCATTAGCTATATTATAGTAGCTTGTGGGTTTTGGGAGGCTGCCTTTTTAGCAAGCTAGAGATAGAAGCTGTTGCAAGTAAGTTTTAATTTCACAAGGCAACATATTATCGTGGCTAAATGCCAGAGTTTTTTTCAGTTTCAATCTATTCATATCTATCTATCTATCTATCTATCTATCTATCTATCTATGTAATCCTATTGAATATCTGTCTATCTAAATAAATCTATCTATCTATCTATCTATCTATCTATCTATCTATCTATCTATCTATCTATCTATGTGAGCCTATTGAATATCTATCTATCTAAATCTATCTATTTACCTATCTGTCTATCTCTCTCAAAATCTGTTTTTTCTTTCTTTCTTTCTTTCTTTCTTTCTTTCTTTCTTTCTTTCTATGTAAGCCTGTTGAGTATCTATCTATCTATGTAAGCTAAGCCTGTTGGATATCTATCTGTCTGTCTGTCTGTCTATCTATCTATCTATCTATCTCAGTTTATTCGTATCTATCTATCTAAGTCTGTTCATATATATATATATATATATATATATATATATATATATATATATATGCAATCACATGCAAAAGTAATGACAAAGTTTCACTGAAATGTGTTCCAAGAATATTTCCAGCAATGACATTATCATCTAATGAAACACGTGGGGTAGTTTGACGGAGATAGCAGCTGATAGTGGCCAGTTAATTCATATCTATCTGTCTGTTTATATCTATTTCATATATATATTTCATAGCATCTCTATTTCACCATATCTGTCTATCTATCTATCTATCTATCTATCTATCTATCTATCTATCTATCTATCTATCTATCTATCTATCTATCTACTTCAGGCTATCTATCTATCTATCTATCTATCTATCTATCTATCTATCTATCTATCTATCTATCTATCTATCTATGTCTCTTTATTATCTATCTATCTATCTATCTATCTATCTATCTATGTCTCTTTATTATCTATCTATCTATCTATCTATCTATCTATCTATCTATGTCTCTTTAATATCTATCTATCTATCTATCTATCTATCTATCTATCTATCTATCTATCTATCTATCTATCTATCTCAGTCAGTTCATATCTATCTATCTATCTATCTATCTATCTATCTATCTATCTATCTATCTATCTATCTATCTATCTATCTATCTATCTATCTGCTTCCACACAGTCGGTATTCTGTATTGATATTCTCATTATTGCTGGTCTGAGTACCCGTAGAAATTTGGACATTCAATACGTTCTAAGGCGGAATTGTAGAAACAATACAGTTTTTCACTATTTTTCAATACAGCCCCCACCCCCGACATCAATGCATTTGGTTCAATCATTCTTAAGCATTGTAATCCCATCACGGAAGAAGATGGGGTCCTGGTCCTCCAAAAACTTCTCCACAGCACACATGATCTCACCGTTGTTTCCAAAATAGCGACCTCGCAAGTGGGTATTGAGTTTAGAAAAAAAGGAAGAAGTCAGATGGAGCTAAGTCTGGTGACGAAGGGGGATGAGGTAGCAATTCACAGTTGGCTGCTTCAGCTTCTGCAACCTGAGCAGTGTGAACGGGCGCATTATCCTGTAGCAAGAGCACATCTGCCCTCAGCTTCTCTCTGCGTTTCGACTTGATTACTTCCTTCAGTTGTCTCCTTTCTAATGCATAGTACTGTATAGTAGTTTTTACTTTTCTAGGTAGTATATCATAATCATGCCTTCAGAATAAAAAAAAAAATGAAGCCATCACCTTGTCAACAGATGATGTCTATTTGAATTTATTCGGAGTGAAGAACCAGAGTGTTTCCATTGGTGGAAATTCTCAGGGTCTGGAAGTGAGTTAAAAGTGTCATGGAAATGTCAACATTTATTTACATTTTTGCTCTGGGGTCAGCATTCTTGGCACCCATCTTGCAGACATCTTCCTCATCCCCAAGTTCTCAGTTAATACAGTAGAGATGGAATTAGAACTAATGCCTATGGACTTAGTTATCTGCTGGACAGGAAGACGTCTATCGTCCAAAAAATATACGGTGAATGGCAACAACTTGTTCATCAGTGGTTGAGGTTTTTGGATGACCTGATCGAGGGTCAACTTCCGTGCTGTCCCTGTCCCACTTGAAATCCGTAGCCCAATTCTTCACACTCGCATAGGAAGGGAAGTCCACAGCAAGTGTCCGTACCATGCCCTCATGGATTTCCTTGGGTTTCATAACTTTCTTTTACACACACTTTATAACTTCCCAAAGCTGTGTTTTGTCCATTTTTAGATGTGCACACCTCTCACATTTTTATGGGCCACACTTGCACAGAAATTAAGATAGAAATATGAATTAGTTTTTCTAGTTTTATAAGAAGTGTTAGTATGTTGCCACAACAAAAATGTTCAGCTATGGCTCTTCTTTCTGGGTGAGGCTTAGAACTTATTGAACCGACATCGTATCAACGACAACATATATAGAAAACCGGAAGTCAAATATTAACAATTAAAAAAAAGAAGACGAAAAGAGAGACAAGGATAAGAAGTGAGTGGAGAGTAAAAAAGACGAAAAGGACAAATAATCACGACATTCTACACGTAGGCACATACGCGCAGACAGGCGAATGAGAGCAAGCGCACACATACACTATGAAAGAAAAAAAACTTGCACCAATGAAAAAATCATATAAAACGATAAATCGAGAAGTATAAGTAGATATCCCCAGATGAGTGGATGATGTAAATCCCAGAGGCTTCGCTACGAAACTCTAGCGTCGAGATGCTGAAAGTGCCATCAATCAGCTAAGTGACAGACCTTTTACTTATATATATATATATATATATATATATATATATATATATATATATATATATTTACAAACGTTGGCATATGTTTATTAATTAATATATATATGTGTGTGTGTGTGTGTGTATATATATATAAATATGAGACCTGAGAAACTGTTAGTAAAATTGTACATTCCTTTTCTCACAAGGCCCAGTACTCCGATTACTACAGTTTCAGTCTTCATTCCCTACATCCTGTTAATCTCGATCTCCAGGTCCTTGTAGTTGGACAATTTCTCGATAATTTTCATGGAGGTGTTTCTCTCAGATGGCACTGCTATGTCAATAAGTATACACTTCCTGAATTTCTTGTCTTTTTTATATTATTATTATTTCTTTTGTATGCACATTTCCTTCCGAGTCCCAGCCAGAGACTTAAGGTCAGAAATGACTTCACGGTGTCTAGGCGATTAACTTTGATTGTTCTGTCTGTGTGTATGGTAAAATCTCATAAAATTGTTACAGGTCTTATCTCCATAACAAGATCTGGGTGATATTCATACCAGTTTCTTATAGTTTCCTTCCTGTAAAAGTTGCATATTTTCCAGAGCAGATATTAGCCACTCTATCATACCAAGTTTTATATTCAGTGGGTAACCTGATACAAGATGGTCAATTGTTTCTGGATATTTATCACAGAATCTGCATTTGGACTCAACAGAATTTGTCAGTATGTGTGCTTGGTAATTTCAAGTTAGCAAGCATTGGTTCTGTGTAGCAAGAATAAAACCTTCGGTTTTAGCTTTTAACCCTGCACAACGTAGCCACTGATTTGCCTACATCAATTTGGTACGGGCAGAGTATTGACCATAAAGAGGCTTATCTTGCCACTCATTTCTTCTTCTTCTTCTTCTTCTTCTTCTTCTTCTTCTTCTTATTATTATTATTATTATTATTATTATTAGTGTGTGTGGTATCATTTGACTGGGGCTTCAGAATTCGCCGATTACACCTCTGCAGAGGAGTAAGACCCCTACGCAATGAAGCGTCCTGGGTATGACAATAAACTCCAACCGCGTCCTGGGTATGACGATAAACTACATCCGGCAGTCATGACTTCTGATTGAGAGGTTTTGAGGAGCGTGGAACCACCTCTTAATTGCTGTTGTTCCCATGTTCACCCTGACCCCGGGTGGTAACACTTGCTAGAGTCCAGCTAGGGCAAATAGTTAACCCCCCAAAACTGGAGTCAAAAGACTATGAAAGTATAAAAACGTATTTTTATAGTAACATATCAGCAAGAGATCTTTGAAAAAATATTACCAGCAATACATTTGACTTTTGAAAAAAATCCACCTAACAAAAAGATGTCGTTGAAAACTGATCTACAAGCTGATTTCTTTCAAAGAATACATATTATATTCATACGAATCTATCCTAAAAATATTGTTGGCACTAAATAGCCCATTGAGGTTGATATGCCATAAAAGAAAGTACACCTAAACCCTCTTGTAAATCACATGGTTAGCAAGTTCGATCGTAAGTGTTCTATAATTTTAGTCCACATCAAACTCGGCCCTTCGTCAAATTTAGCCTCGTGAATAAGTGAACAGGTAATTTAGATAAAATAAAAAAAAGCTTTTATTGAACACAAAAGAATGTAAAAATTATTAATATTACTATTTTTATTTCATTTGATTGCTGCTGTATATTCATTTCGTTCTGGGTCCCAAGCAGAGATCTAAGGTCAGAAATGGCTTCATGACAGTTTCCACTCTTCATATTTTATAAAAAGAAAAAAGAAAAAGACGTTCAGTAGATAAAGCTATTTCGTAATGTGTGAGCGGAACTTGTAAGTATTATTTTTTTTATCTCTTTAAAGCTTGGACTACCAGGAATCCCTTCAATGAGTCCATCGGAAACTTTTCCGATCAAATAATTTTCTTATAATAATTTTCGTATTCTTTTTTTTATTTAATAAAACATTTTATTACTTTTAGTATGTGGTGTCACCTATTATATTTGATGACATATAAGATTAAGATCAGCTTTTCATTCAAATTTAATATTACAATATTGTAAGACTTCCAAGTTGCGTAACGGTTATTCGCGACGAAAATGTAAATTTGCGAAGCGAGTCCGAATTCGGCCATAGACTGTTGGATTCACTGTCGCATTAAGATTCTTATAATACGGTAAAAGCGACGTTGTTTGCAAAAGTGGGATCAACAAATAGCTATTAAACGCTAGCATTAGCTATATTATAGTAGCTTGTGGGTTTTGGGAGGCTGCCTTTTTAGCAAGCTAGAGATAGAAGCTGTTGCAAGTAAGTTTTAATTTCACAAGGCAACATATTATCGTGGCTAAATGCCAGAGTTTCTTTCAGTTTCAATCTATTCATATCTATCTATCTATCTATCTATCTATCTATCTATCTATCTATCTATCTATCTATGTAATCCTATTGAATATCTGTCTATCTAAATAAATCTATCTATCTATCTATCTATCTATCTATCTATCTATGTGAGCCTATTGAATATCTATCTATCTAAATCTATCTATTTACCTATCTGTCTATCTCTCTCAAAATCTGTTTTTTCTTTCTTTCTTTCTTTCTTTCTTTCTTTCTTTCTTTCTTTCTTTCTATGTAAGCCTGTTGAGTATCTATCTATCTATGTAAGCTAAGCCTGTTGGATATCTATCTGTCTGTCTGTCTGTCTATCTATCTATCTATCTATCTCAGTTTATTCGTATCTATCTATCTAAGTCTGTTCATATATATATATATATATATATATATATATATATATATATATATATATATATATATATATGCAATCACATGCAAAAGTAATGACAAAGTTTCACTGAAATGTGTTCCAAGAATATTTCCAGCAATGACATTATCATCTAATGAAACACGTGGGGTAGTTTGACGGAGATAGCAGCTGATAGTGGCCAGTTAATTCATATCTATCTGTCTGTTTATATCTATTTCATATATATATTTCATATCATCTCTATTTCACCATATCTGTCTATCTATCTATCTATCTATCTATCTATCTATCTATCTATCTATCTATCTACTTCAGGCTATCTATCTATCTATCTATCTATCTATCTATCTATCTATCTATCTCTGTCTCTTTATTATCTATCTATCTATCTATCTATGTCTCTTTATTATCTATCTATCTATCTATCTATCTATCTATGTCTCTTTAATATCTATCTATCTATCTATCTATCTATCTATCTATCTATCTATCTATCTATCTCAGTCAGTTCATATCTATCTATCTATCTATCTATCTATCTATCTATCTATCTATCTATCTATCTGCTTCCACACAGTCGGTATTCTGTATTGATATTCTCATTATTGCTGGTCTGAGTACCCGTAGAAATTTGGACATTCAATACGTTCTAAGGCGGAATTGTAGAAACAATACAGTTTTTCACTATTTTTCAATACAGCCCCCACCCCCGACATCAATGCATTTGGTTCAATCATTCTTAAGCATTGTAATCCCATCACGGAAGAAGATGGGGTCCTGGTCCTCCAAAAACTTCTCCACAGCACACATGATCTCACCGCTGTTTCCAAAATAGCGACCTCGCAAGTGGGTATTGAGTTTAGAAAAAAAGGAAGAAGTCAGATGGAGCTAAGTCTGGTGACTAAGGGGGATGAGGTAGCAATTCACAGTTGGCTGCTTCAGCTTCTGCAACCTGAGCAGTGTGAACGGGCGCATTATTCTGTAGCAAGAGCACATCTGCCCTCAGCTTCTCTCTGCGTTTCGACTTGATTACTTCCTTCAGTTGTCTCCTTTCTAATGCATAGTACTGTATAGTAGTTTTTACTTTTCTAGGTAGTATATCATAATCATGCCTTCAGAATAAAAAAAAAAATGAAGCCATCACCTTGTCAACAGATGATGTCTATTTGAATTTATTCGGAGTGAAGAACCAGAGTGTTTCCATTGGTGGAAATTCTCAGGGTCTGGAAGTGAGTTAAAAGTGTCATGGAAATGTCAACATTTATTTACATTTTTGCTCTGGGGTCAGCATTCTTGGCACCCATCTTGCAGACATCTTCCTCATCCCCAAGTTCTCAGTTAATACAGTAGAGATGGAATTAGAACTAATGCCTATGGACTTAGTTATCTGCTGGACAGGAAGACGTCTATCGTCCAAAAAATATACGGTGAATGGCAACAACTTGTTCATCAGTGGTTGAGGTTTTTGGATGACCTGATCGAGGGTCAACTTCCGTGCTGTCCCTGTCCCACTTGAAATCCGTAGCCCAATTCTTCACACTCGCATAGGAAGGGAAGTCCACAGCAAGTGTCCGTACCATGCCCTCATGGATTTCCTTGGGTTTCATAACTTTCTTTTACACACACTTTATAACTTCCCAAAGCTGTGTTTTGTCCATTTTTAGATGTGCACACCTCTCACATTTTTATGGGCCACACTTGCACAGAAATTAAGATAGAAATATGAATTAGTTTTTCTAGTTTTATAAGAAGTGTTAGTATGTTGCCACAACAAAAATGTTCAGCTATGGCTCTTCTTTCTGGGTGAGGCTTAGAACTTATTGAACCGACATCGTATCAACGACAACATATATAGAAAACCGGAAGTCAAATATTAACAATTAAAAAAAAGAAAAAGAAGACGAAAAGAGAGACAAGGATAAGAAGTGAGTGGAGAGTAAAAAAGACGAAAAGGACAAATAATCACGACATTCTACACGTAGGCACATACGCGCAGACAGGCGAATGAGAGCAAGCGCACACATACACTATGAAAGAAAAAAAACTTGCACCAATGAAAAAATCATATAAAACGATAAATCGAGAAGTATAAGTAGATATCCCCAGATGAGTGGATGATGTAAATCCCAGAGGCTTCGCTACGAAACTCTAGCGTCGAGATGCTGAAAGTGCCATCAATCAGCTAAGTGACAGACCTTTTACTTATATATATATATATATATATATATATATATATATATATATATATATATATATATATATATATATATATATATATATTTACAAACGTTGGCATATGTTTATTAATTAATATATATGTGTGTGTGTGTGTGTGTATATATATATATATATATATATATATATATATATATATATATATATATATATTATGAAATGGACAAAGTCCGGCAATTATTTAAAGACATTTTTATGTTTATACATTCTTTTTATAGATACAAATATTTAAGTAAATGCTCTATTTATAATAAACAGTATTAGACAACATTTACCGGCCTGAATGTCCGAGAAATTTTCATAGAAAATATTCGTCCTCCGACAGGAATCGAACCTGTATCCTATACTAAACCGTCATATAGCCTGACGTGCCTTTAACCGATTTGGCCACAGATATGAATGTACGTGATAGAATCATGGAAAATTGTAGTTTAAAGACAGTAAAATCGACCTTGCTAACCAAACGCTCCTCTGTGGCCCATATCATATCTAAGCTTTCGGCTTACATAAGCCATTATCAAAGATGACAATTACATTTCAATATATTAAACAATACACGTACAGAACAATAATGATAGCCTGTTTTTGTTGCATGGAAGATTTCCAAGCAACGACAAACTCGTATATACGAGATGCGGTAGAGAAAATCGCATCACAGCTCGTGACGTCACACATGACCACTCGAGTTTGTCGTTGCTTGGAAATCTTTCATGCAACAAAAACAGACTTATTATATTGTTTTGTCCGTGTATTGTTTAATATATTGAAATGTAATTGTTATATTTGATGATGGCTTATGTAAGCCGAAAGCTTAGATAGGATTAAGAAATATGTATCAATATTGTGATTTTCTTTCATCTTTCAATGATAATGTTATTAAGCTTATCAGACGATATGAAAGGAATTTACTTAAAATAAATAGACAAAACTTTTTTATATTATTTAATGAAACATGCATCAATGAAAAAATGCTGTCTAAATACACACGCAATATATATATACATACATATATATATATATATATATATATATATATATATATATATATATATATATATATATATATATATGTAAGAGATATGTACGCAAACATTAGGCTGCTATTTGCGTCTCGATTTTCAAGGAGCTTCCTATTTCATGCAGTAACGCCTGAAATATATTGCGTTTTGATAGTAACATAAATATGTTGACGTTATATGGTATATACCCACATAAAATGCTCAGTTCTAGCCTCCCATTTACTGCGATATTTCACTTCAGGCTTAAAATAACTCGAGGCCTTGGCGCCGACCAACAAGCTGAGGTGATTGAAAGGCATACATCCCCACTCGTCTCTTGATGGAGAATGTCATAATTCTAAATAAATATCGGTTGCGCAGTCTTGTCAGTTGATTTTTAGAATAATTAGCATCTGAGCAGATGCAAGCAGCGGTATTCACCCGAGAGGCTATCCCCCAGAAGAGGCTCTGCTGATGGGCAGAGTCTCGTCCCGGGAAACTGACTCCGTTTTTATGTGGTCTATAGGGAATTTTTGCCCGAGCCTACGTGCTCGGATGCCCCACTTTAAAACTCGGCCTTGTGCCACATCTTGCAGCGTGGGGCAGCGGGTAAATAAATAATTACCTGAGAAGACAACCAGAACAAAAAAGTAATAACCAACTCCCTTCCCCCGGGAGTTAGCTTATGTAAATACAGTATCGGCAAACGTAAGTATATAAAGATATCACTAATTACAGAAACAGCAAAACGAAGATGCAGAATAATTATCATGCTCATTGCGAAAGCGAAACAATTTCCTCCATTGCAGGCTAACTTCAAGATGGCTGCGGAAACAAAATGTCGAAATACTTAGTGTGTTTTTTGTCGTAGACTGGCGCAAAGCCAGAAGTTGATATTCCTAAGTGATCACCCATGCACATGCTTATCAGGTTCAAGGCTGCTTAAATTCGCTGATTAGGAGGGAACAGGTGCTTCTTGCGCGAACAGATCGTAAACTCGAAATGGTCGGAAAACAGTTTGACAATCGCATGGTTAAATATTACGAAAAAGTGATGCTTGAAATATCCGGTTAGCGTAACGGCAAGGGAATTGGAATTGGCGTAGCTCATTTCATACTAATGACTTTGGGAAGGTATGAATACATTTTCCTCGATATATGGATTAAATAGCAGAACTGCCTCAGTTCTCTTGACTTGTCTGGCAACCAAACTAAGAGAAGGACAATGGGATCTTTGGCCCTGAATGGGGCAACTGATCGAGGAGAAAGAAGACATTCAAAATATCGTAAATAATAGGGGTAAACAACGCTTTTAGCCCTAGCAGGGCAACCGATATCGGTAAAAGACAACACTGAACTAAAAAAAAAAAAAATCAGCCTGAAAAGAAAAGGGCTCCGTCACTCCTGCCTTAGGCGCACCTACTTTTGTTATGCTAATGGTGAGATTGGCCGTTTCACACAGGGAACATTCAGTATTCATTAGCCGAACAGTTTTCATTACTGTCGGTTGAGATTTATAAAAAGAAATTTCTTAAAATAGTTTTTCAGAAAACAAATTCCTCAAGTTCACTAAATGTTATAGCTCCTTCTAGTAATGACGGGAATTACCTTCCTAACCTTTTGTTTACGGTAGTGTGGATTGTCAACATCTTCGTTATGCCAGTGTGCTATTCATTTTAGTTGTTGCTGAAGGAATAAAATTCTGCTAGAAGGCATACAGTTACTCCCTCGTTCCGGAGATTGACAACTCTGTCTTCGATGATGATGGCGGCATTGACCCCAATGCCCTGCGGCAAGAAATAGAGTGGCATGACATAACCTTGTGGTATACGACTCTCATCACAGATGACATGAACTTCGTGTTCATTACCGTGACTACCTACTACGTGAATCCGCGTAGAAGCTATTTTTCGTTCCTCCTCTTCACCTGGATACGTTCTAGTATCAGTTTCATACCGCGTAACACTACGTTAGGTCATCTTAGCTACGGAAACAATTTTGTTAAACATTATAACTGAGTAATGAACTCGATACTCACTGGGTGTCCTACACTTTTGACCTTGTGCCAATCTGAGTAGAGCTTAGTATTAAACAACAATGACTAAAGAAAGAAGTCACAGGATGGAGTGGTAGTTAACGAGCTAGTTTGGTTGACAATTCTTACTGAGTAGTAAGTTCGATACTCACTGGGCGCCCTATACTTGTAGCCTTGTGCCAAACTAAGCTAAGCTTAGAAATTAACAACAAAGACAAAATAAAGGCGCCTCAAGATGATGTGATGGTTAACGAGCAATTTGGTTGATCGTTATTAATATGTAACGGGCTCGATCTTTACTGGATGCCTCGTGCTTGTGGCCTTGTGTCAAATTAATTTATGCTTAGTAAGTAAGCAACAATGACAAAAGAAGGGAGTCATGGGATGGAGTGATAGTTAACGAGCTAGTTCGGGTGGCCATTCTTACTGAATTGTGAGTTCAATTCTCATTGGGCGCCCGTTATTTGCGGGCCTTGTTCCAAACTAAGTTCATTATTTTAAGTAACTTGTTTACAAGTAAGAGACCGTTTTTCAAGATTAAGTACTTGTAATTGTTCTCCAGACGTTTGGGATTTAGCATTTTCGGCCATACACTTGTCGATAATGAAAATGGATATTTATTGTATATAAGAATACAATTATGGCACAAGGCCGATAAAGGAAGGGGGTTGAGGCTGGTCTTCACTAACTATCCTATACCTAGCTAATCCGATTCACGACCCATTCACTCATTACAATTTGTCATTCACCACAAAAACTCGTCCGTCGCCAACCAATCCTCCATACACCACAATACCACGTCCTCTCATTCTAAAAACGCGCCCCATACCATAAAAATTCAATGATCATAAATTATGTATAAAAATCAAAAGATGAAAAATAGTGGGAAGGGAGATGAACCCAATAACAAACTAAACATGAACACAAAGTAAACTAAACATAACTGATGTTAGTAGGGCCCGTTCAACCCTCAAAAAAAGAGAGGCCGCTGTATTCTGCCCATTGGACAGAATCCAGAAGCTCTCTCGTTTAAGGAGTGGGAAAATGAGAAAATATACACGGGCATGGGAAATAATGAAAATGAAAATGTCGATAATGAAACTGTGGTATCTCAGAGTTATGGAAAAGCTGTAGTTTTTATTTAATATTAAAATTTAAAAATTCGGCGTTAGAGCATTTGTGCGTTATTATGACATCACGAACAAGATGATGCCTAAGCAAAATTGAGTATCGAGTAATTGGCGCGAGATCAATGTGTAATATCTGTTCACCTCATTTTGCACTGGAGAAGGCGCCTGGTGGTCACTGGGATTCCAACCATGCTGCTGAACCTCCCAGTCAGAGGAGTATCGACGCCAGCGTGACAGTGATCGCGAGGACTGAGACAAAGATGTATTGAAAGTGTGCTGATCTCTGACCCATCTCCCTTGATTAATATACGACCGGATCATTTCAGTTTGTCGCTTGACCCCTCTGGATTAGTACTAGAAACAGTGTGGGATACCTAAAAATTAAAAAAGAAAAGAAAAGATAGGTTGAGATGGTAATATTATCTGTTTCCTTATAAGGAAACATTTAGCATTTATTGACCAAGCAGCCAGTACTGCCGGCGGTCGAAATTTATAAAATATTTTTTTTTTCAGGAAAATAGATTTCTCAAGTCCAGTAGCTGTTATCGCCCTTTCCAGTATTGATGGGGGTTTCCTTCCTAACCTTTTGTTTGAAGTGGTGTGGAATCAATATCTTGATTGTGTCAGCATTTTCTCTTCGAGTTTTATGTGCTATCCATTTTAATTGTTGCTGCTGTTAGAAGTTCTCGAGTGATCTTATTTGGTAGAATTCTTCGTTTGTGATTCTGCAGCGCCAGTCCACAAGGCTAAAAAAAGAATGGTCATTGACAAGATTAGGCTTCCCTCGCTCAAAGCCATTTTTAATGATTGATCTTAGAAATCGGTTGTATAAATATGGTGGCTGTCACTTCGCTGTCGAGTACGACGATTCTATGGTGTCATTGTAAGACTCAGTTGACCCTTGAACGAATATGGCTCTTTAAATCGGACAAACTTTGGCACAAAGTTAGTAGACATGGGACACACACATATATTGTTGTCACTAGCTTGTCTTTTTAATCCACCAGCTGATTTCGGTATTTTATAGTTGGTCGGTGTTCTGTTGTGATGAATTCTCATATAACTTAATTTTCCTTCTTTAGTCAAGCGAATCCTACCAAACACATTGCATGTGAGGTCATATATGATGACCCCATTCTCGTTATCAGGCATGGCCATCATACAACATCCCGCAAAGATTCACCGGTGCCACGAGATTGACACTGATTTCCATTGTTTTCCACTGACTCGGCAGTTATCACTAGTCACAACCTTAAGTCGCTGTTGCGTGATGACAACAGGGTGCAGGCTGCAATTCCTTGGAACACCCGTCAGGCCCGCACACTTCCACCACGTACAATGTCAAAGGTCATACATGCATACATACATGTGTATATAGAAAATAGAGCAAAAATTTGGTTCCTTCTTCTGGATTTAGCAACATACTAGGGACACCCGCCGGGTCACATTCTCCCGCCGGGTATAGTTTCAGATGTTATACATACATACAGCACGAAGTCACAAGTCATCGTGGCCGAGGGTTTAAGCGTGCTGACCTTGTTCAAATTGTTGATCTTGCTAGATAACACGCTCTTTCCCAAAAACTTTAACTAAGGTCTGGTCAGCATAGTTGCAGTATAAACCAGGTGGGCTCTGTGGGTGTTGAGCAAACACAAATGCGACTGAGCAAGCGTCTGCAATAGGGATTGGCTAGCCGCCCTCGTAGACAGGTATCCTCGATTACGAGTGGCCAGATGTACATACATACATACATATACACCACAGGGCGAAAGTTTAATACCTTCTCTGGTTTAATAAACTCCTACAAAGCTTGATTGCTGATACTATTTGATACATTAATGTATGGCGTTAAAATATTTTAGAGGCGGGTCACTTAGTATTCTAAACCCGCGAACACTAAGATTACCCTTAGCTAGAAAGGTAGATTAGTCCAAAAGTTCTACATTTTTAAGAAAACTTTACGGGAATGGTTTAATTACGTTATTATTATTGAATATATAATAAAATCCTTCAGGAAGAGTAAGTCTCTCTCACCTGAAGTGAGCTAGTAAATTACTTTTGTAAAAGACATGCAACCTTCAATTTTTACATGATTCTTCGAAATCTAAAATTTGGCACCAAACATTTGGCATATATATATATATATATATATATATATATATATATATATATATATATATATATATATATATAAGACAATAGGAAAACTGTAATAGTTGCCGACGCGTTTCGTCCAATGTGGACTTTTTCAAGGCAAAAACGAAATGAATTTACTAAACAAAATACCTAATAATAACAAAACAAAATGCCCTTAGCAACTGGAAGAATTTAGAGAACGCTATTTTCATACTGTTACCTGAAAATTACGTTAATTATACGTTCATACTATTAACTGAAAATTACGTCAATATATATATATATATATATATATATATATATATATATATGTATGTGTGTGTGTGTGTGTGTGTGTGTGTGTGTGTGTGTGGAGAAATATAGTTTTAAGGTGTGCTATATTTACGGGATAAAGTGCTCAATACCAGAGATAGAGCGTATGTAAATATAAATATAAAATGAACATTGAAGTCAACACTCAGAGGCGACAGGCAATGACGATTGCGTCCAGCATGAAACAGCCTGTCGCCTCTGAGTGTTGTCTTCAATGTTCACTTTTATATATATATATATATATATATATATATATATATATATATATCATTGTTTATTTAAAAATTATAACATAAATATGTTATAAAATCACTACAAAAATAGCCATTTTGTTTCAACACCTCCGGTGTCTTATCAAGTGATGATATATACTATCAAACAAACTGGTTTATTTTTTAAAATTGGATCTATTTATGTCTGTTTGACTATGTTTAATGGTGGGAGGGGGAATCTACTTCAGTGTTTGTTTGGAGTGACATTCTCATACGCATAGACACACGTACATACAGGTGTACGCATTTTGGTTCACACAAACACAGACATACAAACAACCCGAGGCTAGGCGCAGATACATAGTCATGCATTCGGGCATACATACATACATACGCAGTTGTAATTCTATTTCGGTGTCGAGACTGTAGCTTTTATTATATGTAGCGATGTTCTTTTCAACAAGGAACGGGTAGGGGTGTTCTTGACGCTTTTCAGATGTACCGCCGGCGCTGTCAGAGAAACTTACATTTCTTCACACATACATACACACATGTAGACGCGCACATACACTCCTATTGGTCTGGCTCTTTGATTAAGCTGGTTCCTGTTTATGGTCATGATGATGATGTTTGTATTCAACGCTACTGCTTGTGTGTTGTTGACGATTGTGATTATGTTGATAGTGATAATAACTGTGATATTAATTATTATTAATCAGTTATGTGCCATGCGTGATACACGCTTAGGCGATCATGAATATTTCGATACATGACTGACGAGGCAGATTTTTTCCAACAGTATGTTGCCATTTCTTTCTGCGGTAGACCAGTTCCCATCTGAGGCTATAGAACCCGGTCTGTCCTGTTATTTACCCATAGCTGGGGGAGCAGAAGAGGATTCATACCTTCCCCAATGGAATTAGCACGTAAGTGAATGTAATGGATTCGATTGGAATTCGGACTCGGCTCTCCGATTCCTCAATTCGAGCGGCTCGGATTGAGGAATTCAAGTCGAATTCATTACAGTGCGGTCTTCATGATTTCCCAGCTTATTTTTGGTATGATGTTTCTGTCTTTTAGTTGCCATATGTATGTGGATAGTGTGATTGGAGAATGAGAGGTCGTGGGTGTATTTTCTTTGTTTGAATGTTCCTTCTATGGCGCCTATGTAGTACTTTGTAGTGTATTTTGCATTTACCTTAGCTTTGTATATTATGTTCGTTTGTAGGCAATTTCCTTGTCGTGGGCATGTAGTTTTGTCTCTGCAGTTGCATTGGGGTTTTTTGTTTGCGCTATTGCAAATTAGTATTTTTTGTGGCTTTTTATTATTTGTGTTATGTTTTTAGTGCAGCTGTAGCTAATTTTTACGGTGTTTTTGTTAAATATTTTTGCTTTTGTTACGGGGAAGTGACATTTTTTATTAGGAATGTTTGTTCCAGCCGATGTTTGTTCTGACGGTTTTATTGTATGGTAGGATAAACCAAATTGTATTTCTTTTTCTGTTTTTTATCCGTTTTGCTTGTGGTGATGTGTATTCAAGCTGATGGTTGTAACCGCTTTTCTTTAGTGCGTTGTAATACGGCGTTATTTGTCGTTAAAAGTTTCTATGTTGGATGAGTTGTCTGATAGCCTGTGGCTGATGGATTTGGATATGACTGGAGGATGTGTGTATGTATGTACACAAGGCAAATGATAAAGTCCATCGGAACACGAAACGCGTCGTCTAAGTTTTCCTTTCGTCTTTATTCACTTTGTCTTTTTACAAATATACTCTATTTGAATTTTATGCACACACACACATAGGCACACACACACACACACACACACACACACACACACACACACACACACACACACACACACACATATATATATATATGTATTGTGGAGAAAAGAGAAGTCGTAAAAGCTTTAACCATTTAAACCGCCTTCTAACTTCTCTTTAGAATTTCTCTCTGTTAATTTTTAATACCCCACCTTCACTTTTAGGCCTTCCTGTCCTTCTCTATTCCGTTACCCGTCTCTAGAGCTTTCATTTACTTCTCACATTCGTCTCCCACTCTCATACATACACTCTCACTAACTTTTAGTTAGTTTTTATTCCCGGAGTTATTTTTTCTGATTTCTTTTTTAATTTGTAGGTCTGATGAATCGGATTGTATTTACGATTCCAATGTAATAAATTATAACCATGGAATATTAGTGTTTAAGCCTTTTTATTATATATATATATATATATATATATATATATATATATATATATATATATATATATATATATATATATATGTGTGTGTGTGTGTGTGTGTGTGTGAGTGTATCTATATATATATATATATGTGTATATATATATATATATATATATAGTACAATTGATTAAGGCTATCCATGATAATTTTTTTAATTTGTTCCCTAAAGTAATTGTTTTGTACTTTAATAAGAGAAAATTATTATACGCGGTTGAAAAAAGTGAGACATGATTTATATTATGACAAATGGAAAAAAAAATTCATGATTAAATTTTGCTCGCGCCAAAATATCCTCCTTTAATCTTGATAACTGAACATATATATATATATATATATATATATATATATATATATATATATATTCTACTCTCGACTATCCCGTCGAATTCGACGTACGAGAGTCAAGAAGATCAGTTCCTAGGAAACCGACAGCCCGACACCAGCACATGTGATTTGATTATAGTGGTGAAGGTTTTGTGCAAAAAAAAAAACTTTTTGAAGTGCAGAGACCGGGTGTACGTTTTTTAAAATTCAGAGTTGTTTTTCTCCTAGATCAGTTGCTATCCAAGGCTATAGAACCCAGTCAGTCGTCCTATTTACCCATAGCTGGAGAGGATTCACACCTTTCCCAAGCGTATAAGCACGTAAGTGAATGTAATGGATTTGACTAGCATTTGAACTCGGCTCTCCGATTCCTCAATATATATACCAAAGGATACATTGTCATTTTCTGGTCGAAATACTATTACAAATAATTATAATAAATGCTAAATCTAAGGTATTTATAGGAATTATTAAGTGATGTGTATCAGGGAATTATATTCTTCATTACCTTTTCATCTTAATGACCTTAATGACCTTTTTAATCGTGTTTATAGTTACAATGCATCTGGTTGCAAAAGCTTACGTTAATGATATTTTTCTGTTTTTATTTATGCTGCGATGATTGCCTTATTTTTTTTTACAAAATTCTTCAAGGCTAATTTTATTTCCTCGTCAATTTATCGCAACGCAACCAGATGTACCCAACCTATAAACAGGATGAAAAAGCTATTAAGAAATATATTTCACCAGTACATATCAATTCATGATTGCCATATATATATATATATATATATATATATATATATATATATATATATATATATATATATATATATATATATGCCTCATATTTGCCGTTTACTCAAAATAAAATGTTCAAACCATTTAACATAGTTATTACCAATAATTCGGCGCTTCAAAATTCCCCCTATATATATATATATATATATATATATATATATATATATATATATATATATATATATATAAATTGGATTCATTTAGTTGATTGCATCTCGAATGGCAATAATAAAATACAGCATAAGATTCTTACACTGGCTACGCAATCGCCATACGCTCTCGGAGGTTAGATTATCAAAAACTAGGGAAGTTCGTGCGCATATCATTCATCGCATAAGAAACAACCAAAGTACTACTATTTAGTATCCTATAATAATTCTGCATGTCCGCACGACCGTTACACCCGGCCAATACATCATGAATAATGGACTATTCCGTTTTGACTGCGGAGAAAGAGGGGAAAAGACACTACATGGTTTCAGTGAGAAACTGAAATAAATAAATAAAGAAAGAAAGAAAGAAAGAAAGAGAAGATAGAATGTTCAACGTCCCGTGCTAATATCTCATACATGATGGACTATTCCATCTTGATTGCGTAGAAAGAGGAGAAAAGATACGATTTGCTTTCAGTGAGAAAATGAAAGAAAGAACTAAAGAAATAAAGGAAGGAAGGAAGTAAGGAAGAAAGAAAGAAAGATAGAAAAAAAGAGAAGAAAAGTAGATGTGTTCAACGTCTCATGCTAATATCTTATACATAATGGACTATTCCATTTTGATGGCGTGGAAAGAGGAGGAAATATACGTCTTGCTTTCAGTGAAAAAATGAAAGAAATAAAGAAAGAAAGAATGAAAGAAAGAAGGGTGGGAGGGCAGATAGAAGTGTTCAATGTCTCGTACCAATACCTTATAAATAACAGACTCTTTTCATTTGTACCCACTTCTTAAAATAACGACCAGCATTCACGTTAAACATTATTGCAATATCGTTTTAAAGTCGTTAAGCTCAAATATTTTAACGATGCGACAGGGGAATTTCTACTGATATTTTATTGTCCTACATCTCGCCTCCAGCTTTCTTAACAATTAAGATTCATCAGAAAATTAAAATTGGAAAACCGTGAAATTTTCACGAGTTAAAGCCGGTTAATGTTAATATACAATACCAAAATGCTCAACAGCACTCTCTGCGTGGAAAGGCTCAACATTTCGAAGGTAGTATTATATAAAAAGAAACAATAAAGAAATTTAATTTCTCTTAGAGTTTTTCTGACACTGCCGCTTGCGCATTTATGTCGATATCACAACTGCATGTATCCCTTTTTTATTCAAAGAAAAAATAAAACCCTTAAAGTTCTTCCCATCCTGGGAAAACGAGCCGTAATAAACTCCCATATAAAACTAGTTCGTGTTTGTCTTATAAATAAAATCCGTTTTTTTTACTTTTGTCATTTGTTGACGCTTGCGCGTTTGTCTTTTGCAATTGCAGACGACACCTTGTAACTATCAAGCTCTTCTTCAAAATTGATGGGCGGGAAATCTCATGCATGCATGGAGTGTAGGGCGGGAAACAAAGCTTCAGTCTTTCTATTTGATGACGAACCTGGAGAGGCCCACGGTTCGAAAACAGTTTTACGCTTATTTTTCGTTACTATTCGACAGAGAAAATCCTGTAAGAAGTCAGTTTTAAACACGGTGTACAGAGATCGTATATTGGCTATGATAAAATTTCATAATCTAGCCTCATGGGCCACTAGAGAGACCCAGACTGTGATTAATGATGGAATGAAAGGGTTAAAATAAAATAATCAAAGAAAGGGTTAAAGGAATTGCAATCAAGCTATGATACATTACTATAGAGGATCTAAGGGAAAATAAAGGCTTTATATTGACTATTGTTAAAATGTCATATTTTAGCCTTATGTGCCACTAGGGAGAGCCAGGCTATGATGAATGATGGAATGAAAGAGTTAAAAGAAAGTAGCAATATTAAAGGAATTGCAATCAAGCTATGATGCATTACTATAGAGGATCTCAGGGAAAATAAAGGCTTTATATTGACTATAGTTAAAATGTCATATTTTAGCCTTATGTGCCACTAGGGAGAGCCAGGCTATGATGAATGATGGAAGGAAAGAGTTAAAAGAAAGTAGAAATATTAACGGAATTGCAATCAAGCTATGATACATTACTATAGAGGATTTAAGGGAAAATAAAGGCTTTATATTGACTATTGTTAAAATGTCATATTTTAGCCTTATGTGCCACTAGGGAGAGCCAGGCTATGATCAATGATGGAATGAAAGGGTTAAAAGAAAGTAGCAATATTAACGGAATTGCAGTCAAACTATGATGCATTACTATAGAGGATCTCAGGGAAAATAAAGGCTTTATATTGACTATTGTTAAAATGTCATATTGTAGCCTTATGTGCCACTAGGGAGAGCCAGGCTATGATCAATGATGGAATGAAAGGGTTAAAAGAAAGTAGCAATATTAAAGGAATTGCAATCAAACCATGATGCATTACTATAGAGGATCTCAGGGAAAATAAAGGCTTTATATTGACTATTGTTAAAATGTCATATTGTAGCCTTATGTGCCACTAGGGACAGCCAGGCTATGATAAATGATGGAATGAAAGGGTTAAAAGAAAGTAGCAATATTAACGGAATTGCAGTCAAATTATGATGCATTACTATAGAGGATCTCAGGGAAAATAAAGGCTTTATATTGACTATTGTTAAAATGTCATATTGTAGCTTATGTGCCACTAGGGAGAGACAGGCTATGATGAATGATGGAATGAAAGGGTTAAAAGAAAGTAGCAATATTAAAGGAATTGCAATGAAGCTATGATGCATTACTATAGAGGATCTCAGGGAAAATAAAGGCTTTATATTGACTATTGTTAAAATGTCATATTTTAGCCTTATGTGCCACTAGGGAGAGCCAGGCTATGATGAATGATGGAATGAAAGAGTTAAAAGAAAGTAGAAATATTAACGGAATTGCAATCAAGCTATGATACATTACTATAGAGGATCTAAGGGAAAATAAAGGCTTTATATTGACTATTGTTAAAATGTCATATTTTAGCCTTATGTGCCACTAGGGAGAACCAGGCTATGATCAATGATGGAATGAAAGGGTTAAAAGAAAGTAGCAATATTAACGGAATTGCAGTCAAACTATGATGCATTACTATAGAGGATCTCAGGGAAAATAAAGGCTTTATATTGACTATGGTTAAAATGTCATATTTTAGCCTTATGTGCCACTAGGGAGAGCCAGGCTATGATGAATGATGGAATGAAAGAGTTAAAAGAAAGTAGAAATATTAACGGAATTGCAATCAAGCTATGATACATTACTATAGAGGATCTAAGGGAAAATAAAGGCTTTATATTGACTATTGTTAAAATGTCATATTTTAGCCTTATGTGCCACTAGGGAGAGCCAGGCTATGATCAATGATGGAATGAAAGGGTTAAAAGAAAGTAGCAATATTAACGGAATTGCAGTCAAACTATGATGCATTACTATAGAGGATCTCAGGGAAAATAAAGGCGTTATATTGACTATTGTTAAAATGTCATATTGTAGCCTTATGTGCCACTAGGGAGAGCCAGGCTATGATCAATGATGGAATGAAAGGGTTAAAAGAAAGTAGCAATATTAACGGAATTGCAGTCAAACTATGATGCATTACTATAGAGGATCTCAGGGAAAATAAAGGCTTTATATTGACTATGGTTAAAATGTCATATTTTAGCCTTATGTGCCACTAGGGAGAGCCAGGCTATGATGAATGATGGAATGAAAGAGTTAAAAGAAAGTAGAAATATTAACGGAATTGCAATCAAGCTATGATACATTACTATAGAGGATCTAAGGGAAAATAAAGGCTTTATATTGACTATTGTTAAAATGTCATATTTTAGCCTTATGTGCCACTAGGGAGAGCCAGGCTATGATCAATGATGGAATGAAAGGGTTAAAAGAAAGTAGCAATATTAACGGAATTGCAGTCAAACTATGATGCATTACTATAGAGGATCTCAGGGAAAATAAAGGCTTTATATTGACTATTGTTAAAATGTCATATTGTAGCCTTATGTGGCACTAGGGACAGCCAGGCTATGATCAATGATGGAATGAAAGGGTTAAAAGAAAGTAGCAATATTAACGGAATTGCAGTCAAAGTATGATGCATTACTATAGAGGATCTCAGGGAAAATAAAGGCTTTATATTGACTATTGTTAAAATGTCATATTGTAGACTTATGTGCCACTAGGGACAGCCAGGCTATGATGAATGATGGAATGAAAGGGTTAAAAGAAAGTAGCAATATTAACGGAATTGCAGTCAAACTATGATGCATTACTATAGAGGATCTCAGGGAAAATAAAGGCTTTATATTGACTATTGTTAAAATGTCATATTGTAGCCTTATGTGCCACTAGGGAGAGCCAGGCTATGATCAATGATGGAATGAAAGGGTTAAAAGAAAGTAGCAATATTAACGGAATTGCAGTCAAACTATGATGCATTACTATAGAGGATCTCAGGGAAAATAAAGGCTTTATATTGACTATTGTTAAAATGTCATATTTTAGCCTTATGTGCCACTAGGGAGAGCCAGGCTATGATGAATGATGGAATGAAAGAGTTAAAAGAAAGTAGAAATATTAACGGAATTGCAATCAAGCTATGATACATTACTATAGAGGATCAAAGGGAAAATAAAGGCTTTATATTGACTATTGTTAAAATGTCATATTTTAGCCTTATGTGCCACTAGGGACAGCCAGGCTATGATCAATGATGGAATGAAAGAGTTAAAAGAAAGTAGCAATATTAACGGAATTGCAGTCAAACTATGATGCATTACTATAGAGGATCTAAGGGAAAATAAAGGCTTTATATTGACTATTGTTAAAATGTCATATTGTAGCCTTATGTGCCACTAGGGAGAGCCAGGCTATGATCAATGATGGAATGAAAGGGTTAAAAGAAAGTAGCAATATTAAAGGAATTGCAATCAAACTATGATGCATTACTATAGAGGATCTCAGGGAAAATAAAGGCTTTATATTGACTATTGTTAAAATGTCATATTTTAGCCTTATGTGCCACTAGGGAGAGCCAGGCTATGATCAATGATGGAATGAAAGGGTTAAAAGAAAGTAGCAATATTAACGGAATTGCAGTCAAACTATGATGCATTACTATAGAGGATCTCAGGGAAAATAAAGGCTTTATATTGACTATTGTTAAAATGTCATATTGTAGCCTTATGTGGCACTAGGGACAGCCAGGCTATGATCAATGATGGAATGAAAGGGTTAAAAGAAAGTAGCAATATTAACGGAATTGCAGTCAAACTATGATGCATTACTATAGAGGATCTCAGGGAAAATAAAGGCTTTATATTGACTATTGTTAAAATGACATATTGTAGACTTATGTGCCACTAGGGACAGCCAGGCTATGATCAATGATGGAATGAAAGGGTTAAAAGAATGTAGCAATATTAACGGAATTGCAGTCAAACTATGATGCATTACTATAGAGGATCTCAGGGAAAATAAAGGCTTTATATTGACTATTGTTAAAATGTCATATTGTAGCCTTATGTGCCACTAGGAAGAGCCAGGCTATGATCAATGATGGAATGAAAGGGTTAAAAGAAAGTAGCAATATTAACGGAATTGCAGTCAAACTATGATGCATTACTATAGAGGATCTCAGGGAAAATAAAGGCTTTATATTGACTATTGTTAAAATGTCATATTTTAGCCTTATGTGCCACTAGGGAGAGCCAGGCTATGACGAATGATGGAATGAAAGAGTTAAAAGAAAGTAGAAATATTAACGGAATTGCAATCAAGCTATGATACATTACTATAGAGGATCTAAGTGAAAATAAAGGCTTTATATTGACTATTGTTAAAATGTCATATTTTAGCCTTATGTGCCACTAGGGAGAGCCAGGCTATGATCAATGATGGAATGAAAGGGTTAAAAGAAAGTAGCAATATTAACGGAATTGCAGTCAAACTATGATGCATTACTATAGAGGATCTCAGGGAAAATAAAGGCTTTATATTGACTATTGTTAAAATGTCATATTGTAGCCTTATGTGGCACTAGGGACAGCCAGGCTATGATCAATGATGGAATGAAAGGGTTAAAAGAAAGTAGCAATATTAACGGAATTGCAGTCAAACTATGATGCATTACTATAGAGGATCTCAGGGAAAATAAAGGCTTTATATTGACTATTGTTAAAATGACATATTGTAGACTTATGTGCCACTAGGGACAGCCAGGCTATGATCAATGATGGAATGAAAGGGTTAAAAGAATGTAGCAATATTAACGGAATTGCAGTCAAACTATGATGCATTACTATAGAGGATCTCAGGGAAAATAAAGGCTTTATATTGACTATTGTTAAAATGTCATATTGTAGCCTTATGTGCCACTAGGAAGAGCCAGGCTATGATCAATGATGGAATGAAAGGGTTAAAAGAAAGTAGCAATATTAACGGAATTGCAGTCAAACTATGATGCATTACTATAGAGGATCTCAGGGAAAATAAAGGCTTTATATTGACTATTGTTAAAATGTCATATTTTAGCCTTATGTGCCACTAGGGAGAGCCAGGCTATGACGAATGATGGAATGAAAGAGTTAAAAGAAAGTAGAAATATTAACGGAATTGCAATCAAGCTATGATACATTACTATAGAGGATCTAAGTGAAAATAAAGGCTTTATATTGACTATTGTTAAAATGTCATATTTTAGCCTTATGTGCCACTAGGGAGAGCCAGGCTATGATCAATGATGGAATGAAAGGGTTAAAAGAAAGTAGCAATATTAACGGAATTGCAGTCAAACTATGATGCATTACTATAGAGGATCTCAGGGAAAATAAAGGCTTTATATTGACTATTGTTAAAATGTCATATTGTAGCCTTATGTGGCACTAGGGACAGCCAGGCTATGATCAATGATGGAATGAAAGGGTTAAAAGAAAGTAGCAATATTAACGGAATTGCAGTCAAAGTATGATGCATTACTATAGAGGATCTCAGGGAAAATAAAGGCTTTATATTGACTATTGTTAAAATGTCATATTGTAGACTTATGTGCCACTAGGGACAGCCAGGCTATGATGAATGATGGAATGAAAGGGTTAAAAGAAAGTAGCAATATTAACGGAATTGCAGTCAAACTATGATGCATTACTATAGAGGATCTCAGGGAAAATAAAGGCTTTATATTGACTATTGTTAAAATGTCATATTGTAGCCTTATGTGCCACTAGGGAGAGCCAGGCTATGATCAATGATGGAATGAAAGGGTTAAAAGAAAGTAGCAATATTAACGGAATTGCAGTCAAACTATGATGCATTACTATAGAGGATCTCAGGGAAAATAAAGGCTTTATATTGACTATTGTTAAAATGTCATATTTTAGCCTTATGTGCCACTAGGGAGAGCCAGGCGATGATGAATGATGGAATGAAAGAGTTAAAAGAAAGTAGAAATATTAACGGAATTGCAATCAAGCTATGATACATTACTATAGAGGATCTAAGGGTAAATAAAGGCTTTATATTGACTATTGTTAAAATGTCATATTTTAGCCTTATGTGCCACTAGGGACAGCCAGGCTATGATCAATGATGGAATGAAAGAGTTAAAAGAAAGTAGCAATATTAACGGAATTGCAGTCAAACTATGATGCATTACTATAGAGGATCTAAGGGAAAATAAAGGCTTTATATTGACTATTGTTAAAATGTCATATTGTAGCCTTATGTGCCACTAGGGAGAGCCAGGCTATGATCAATGATGGAATGAAAGGGTTAAAAGAAAGTAGCAATATTAAAGGAATTGCAATCAAACTATGATGCATTACTATAGAGGATCTCAGGGAAAATAAAGGCTTTATATTGACTATTGTTAAAATGTCATATTTTAGCCTTATGTGCCACTAGGGAGAGCCAGGCTATGATCAATGATGGAATGAAAGGGTTAAAAGAAAGTAGCAATATTAACGGAATTGCAGTCAAACTATGATGCATTACTATAGAGGATCTCAGGGAAAATAAAGGCTTTATATTGACTATTGTTAAAATGTCATATTGTAGCCTTATGTGGCACTAGGGACAGCCAGGCTATGATCAATGATGGAATGAAAGGGTTAAAAGAAAGTAGCAATATTAACGGAATTGCAGTCAAACTATGATGCATTACTATAGATGATCTCAGGGAAAATAAAGGCTTTATATTGACTATTGTTAAAATGACATATTGTAGACTTATGTGCCACTAGGGACAGCCAGGCTATGATCAATGATGGAATGAAAGGGTTAAAAGAAAGTAGCAATATTAACGGAATTGCAGTCAAACTATGATGCATTACTATAGAGGATCTCAGGGAAAATAAAGGCTTTATATTGACTATTGTTAAAATGTCATATTGTAGCCTTATGTGCCACTAGGGAGAGCCAGGCTATGATCAATGATGGAATGAAAGGGTTAAAAGAAAGTAGCAATATTAACGGAATTGCAGTCAAACTATGATGCATTACTATAGAGGATCTCAGGGAAAATAAAGGCTTTATATTGACTATTGTTAAAATGTCATATTTTAGCCTTATGTGCCACTAGGGAGAGCCAGGCTATGATGAATGATGGAATGAAAGAGTTAAAAGAAAGTAGAAATATTAACGGAATTGCAGTCAAACTATGATGCATTACTATAGAGGATCTCAGGGAAAATAAAGGCTTTATATTGACTATTGTTAAAATGTCATATTGTAGCCTTATGTGCCACTAGGGAGAGCCAGGCTATGATCAATGATGGAATGAAAGGGTTAAAAGAAAGTAGCAATATTAACGGAATTGCAGTCAAACTATGATGCATTACTATAGAGGATCTCAGGGAAAATAAAGGCTTTATATTGACTATTGTTAAAATGTCATATTTTAGCCTTATGTGCCACTAGGGAGAGCCAGGCTATGATGAATGATGGAATGAAAGAGTTAAAAGAAAGTAGAAATATTAACGGAATTGCAATCAAGCTATGATACATTACTATAGAGGATCTAAGGGAAAATAAAGGCTTTATATTGACTATTGTTAAAATGTCATATTTTAGCCTTATGTGCCACTAGGGACAGCCAGGCTATGATCAATGATGGAATGAAAGGGTTAAAAGAAAGTAGCAATATTAACGGAATTGCAGTCAAACTATGATGCATTACTATAGAGGATCTCAGGGAAAATAAAGGCTTTATATTGACTATTGTTAAAATGTCATATTTTAGCCTTATGTGCCACTAGGGTGAGCCAGGCTATGATGAATGATGGAATGAAAGAGTTAAAAGAAAGTAGAAATATTAACGGAATTGCAATCAAGCTATGATACATTACTATAGAGGATCTAAGGGAAAATAAAGGCTTTATATTGACTATTGTTAAAATGTCATATTTTAGCCTTATGTGCCACTAGGGACAGCCAGGCTATGATCAATGATGGAATGAAAGAGTTAAAAGAAAGTAGCAATATTAACGGAATTGCAGTCAAACTATGATGCATTACTATAGAGGATCTCAGGGAAAATAAAGGCTTTATATTGACTATTGTTAAAATGTCATATTGTAGCCTTATGTGCCACTAGGGAGAGCCAGGCTATGATCAATGATGGAATGAAAGGGTTAAAAGAAAGTAGCAATATTAACGGAATTGCAGTCAAACTATGATGCATTACTATAGAGGATCTCCGGGAAAATAAAGGCTTTATATTGACTATTGTTAAAATGTCATATTTTAGCCTTATGTGCCACTAGGGAGAGCCAGGCTATGATGAATGATGGAATGAAAGAGTTAAAAGAAAGTAGAAATATTAACGGAATTGCAATCAAGCTATGATACATTACTATAGAGGATCTCAGGGAAAATAAAGGCTTTATATTGACTATTGTTAAAATGTCATATTTTAGCCTTATGTGCCACTAGGGACAGCCAGGCTATGATCAATGATGGAATGAAAGAGTTAAAAGAAAGTAGCAATATTAACGGAATTGCAGTCAAACTATGATGCATTACTATAGAGGATCTAAGGGAAAATAAAGGCTTTATATTGACTATTGTTAAAATGTCATATTGTAGCCTTATGTGCCACTAGGGAGAGCCAGGCTATGATCAATGATGGAATGAAAGGGTTAAAAGAAAGTAGCAATATTAACGGAATTGCAGTCAAACTATGATGCATTACTATAGAGGATCTCCGGGAAAATAAAGGCTTTATATTGACTATTGTTAAAATGTCATATTTTAGCCTTATGTGCCACTAGGGAGAGCCAGGCTATGATGAATGATGGAATGAAAGAGGTAAAAGAAAGTAGAAATATTAACGGAATTGCAATCAAGCTATGATACATTACTATAGAGGATCTCAGGGAAAATAAAGGCTTTATATTGACTATTGTTAAAATGTCATATTTATCCTTATGTGCCACTAGGGACAGCCAGGCTATGATCAATGATGGAATGAAAGAGTTAAAAGAAAGTAGCAATATTAACGGAATTGCAGTCAAACTATGATGCATTACTATAGAGGATCTAAGGGAAAATAAAGGCTTTATATTGACTATTGTTAAAATGTCATATTGTAGCCTTATGTGCCACTAGGGAGAGCCAGGCTATGATCAATGATGGAATGAAAGGGTTAAAAGAAAGTAGCAATATTAAAGGAATTGCAATCAAACTATGATGCATTACTATAGAGGATCTCAGGGAAAATAAAGGCTTTATATTGACTATTGTTAAAATGTCATATTGTAGCCTTATGTGCCACTAGGGACAGCCAGGCTATGATCAATGATGGAATGAAAGGGTTAAAAGAAAGTAGCAATATTAACGGAATTGCAGTCAAACTATGATGCATTACTATAGAGGATCTCAGGGAAAATAAAGGCTTTATATTGACTATTGTTAAAATGTCATATTTTAGCCTTATGTGCCACTAGGGAGAGCCAGGCTATGATGAATGATGGAATGTAAGGGTTAAAAGAAAGTAGCAATATTAAAGGAATTGCAATCAAGCTATGATGCATTACTATAGAGGATCTCAGGGAAAATAAAGGCTTTATATTGACTATTGTTAAAATGTCATATTTTAGCCTTATGTGCCACTACGGACAGCCAGGCTATGATCAATGATGGAATGAAAGTGTTAAAAGAAAGTAGCAATATTAACGGAATTGCAGTCAAACTATGATGCATTACTATAGAGGATCTCAGGGAAAATAAAGGCTTTATATTGACTATTGTTAAAATGTCATATTGTAGACTTATGTGCCACTAGGGACAGCCAGGCTATGATCAATGATGGAATGAAAGGGTTAAAAGAAAGTAGCAATATTAACGGAATTGCAGTCAAACTATGATGCATTACTATAGAGGATCTCAGGGAAAATAAAGGCTTTATATTGACTATTGTTAAAATGTCATATTTTAGCCTTATGTGCCACTAGGGAGAGCCAGGCTATGATGAATGATGGAATGAAAGAGTTAAAAGAAAGTAGAAATATTAACGGAATTGCAATCAAGCTATGATACATTACTATAGAGGTTCTAAGGGAAAATAAAGGCTTTATATTGACTATTGTTAAAATGTCATATTTTAGCCTCATGTGCCACTAGGGAGAGCCAGGCTATGATCAATGATGGAATGAAAGGGTTAAAAGAAAGTAGCAATATTAACGGAATTGCAGTCAAACTATGATGCATTACTATAGAGGATCTCAGGGAAAATAAAGGCTTTATATTGACTATTGTTAAAATGTCATATTTTAGCCTTATGTGCCACTAGGGAGAGCCAGGCTATGATGAATGATGGAATGAAAGAGTTAAAAGAAAGTAGAAATATTAACGGAATTGCAATCAAGCTATGATGCATTACTATAGAGGATCTCAGGGAAAATAAAGGCTTTATATTGACTATTGTTAAAATGTCATATTGTAGCCTTATGTGCCACTACGGACAGCCAGGCTATGATCAATGATGGAATGAAAGGGTTAAAAGAAAGTAGCAATATTAACGGAATTGCAGTCAAACTATGATGCATTACTATAGAGGATCTCAGGGAAAATAAAGGCTTTATATTGACTATTGTTAAAATGTCATATTTTAGCCTTATGTGCCACTAGGGAGAGCCAGGCTATGATGAATGATGGAATGTAAGGGTTAAAAGAAAGTAGCAATATTAAAGGAATTGCAATCAAGCTATGATGCATTACTATAGAGGATCTCAGGGAAAATAAAGGCTTTATATTGACTATTGTTAAAATGTCATATTTTAGCCTTATGTGCCACTACGGACAGCAAGGCTATGATCAATGATGGAATGAAAGTGTTAAAAGAAAGTAGCAATATTAACGGAATTGCAGTCAAACTATGATGCATTACTATAGAGGATCTCAGGGAAAATAAAGGCTTTATATTGACTATTGTTAAAATGTCATATTGTAGACTTATGTGCCACTAGGGACAGCCAGGCTATGATCAATGATGGAATGAAAGGGTTAAAAGAAAGTAGCAATATTAACGGAATTGCAGTCAAACTATGATGCATTACTATAGAGGATCTCAGGGAAAATAAAGGCTTTATATTGACTATTGTTAAAATGTCATATTTTAGCCTTATGTGCCACTAGGGAGAGCCAGGCTATGATGAATGATGGAATGAAAGAGTTAAAAGAAAGTAGAAATATTAACGGAATTGCAATCAAGCTATGATACATTACTATAGAGGATCTAAGGGAAAATAAAGGCTTTATATTGACTATTGTTAAAATGTCATATTTTAGCCTCATGTGCCACTAGGGAGAGCCAGGCTATGATCAATGATGGAATGAAAGGGTTAAAAGAAAGTAGCAATATTAACGGAATTGCAGTCAAACTATGATGCATTACTATAGAGGATCTCAGGGAAAATAAAGGCTTTATATTGACTATTGTTAAAATGTCATATTTTAGCCTTATGTGCCACTAGGGAGAGCCAGGCTATGATGAATGATGGAATGAAAGAGTTAAAAGAAAGTAGAAATATTAACGGAATTGCAATCAAGCTATGATACATTACTATAGAGGATCTAAGGGAAAATAAAGGCTTTATATTGACTATTGTTAAAATGTCATATTTTAGCCTTATGTGCCACTAGGGACAGCCAGGCTATGATCAATGATGGAATGAAAGAGTTAAAAGAAAATAGCAATATTAACGGAATTGCAGTCAAACTATGATGCATTACTATACAGGATCTAAGGGAAAATAAAGGCTTTATATTGACTATTGTTAAAATGTCATATTGTAGCCTTATGTGCCACTAGGGAGAGCCAGGCTATGATCAATGATGGAATGAAAGGGTTAAAAGAAAGTAGCAATATTAAATGAATTGCAATCAAACTATGATGCATTACTATAGAGGATCTCAGGGAAAATAAAGGCTTTATATTGACTATTGTTAAAATGTCATATTGTAGACTTATGTGCCACTAGGGACAGCCAGGCTATGATGAATGATGGAATGAAAGGGTTAAAAGAAAGTAGCAATATTAACGGAATTGCAGTCAAACTATGATGCATTACTATAGAGGATCTCAGGGAAAATAAAGGCTTTATATTGACTATTGTTAAAATGTCATATTGTAGCCTTATGTGCCACTAGGGAGAGCCAGGCTATGATCAATGATGGAATGAAAGGGTTAAAAGAAAGTAGCAATATTAACGGAATTGCAGTCAAACTATGATGCATTACTATAGAGGATCTCAGGGAAAATAAAGGCTTTATATTGACTATGGTTAAAATGTCATATTTTAGCCTTATGTGCCACTAGGGAGAGCCAGGCTATGATGAATGATGGAATGAAAGAGTTAAAAGAAAGTAGAAATATTAACGGAATTGCAATCAAGCTATGATACATTACTATAGAGGATCTAAGGGAAAATAAAGGCTTTATATTGACTATTGTTAAAATGTCATATTTTAGCCTTATGTGCCACTAGGGAGAGCCAGGCTATGATCAATGATGGAATGAAAGGGTTAAAAGAAAGTAGCAATATTAACGGAATTGCAGTCAAACTATGATGCATTACTATAGAGGATCTAAGGGAAAATAAAGGCTTTATATTGACTATTGTTAAAATATCATATTGTAGCCATATGTGGCACTAGGGACAGCCAGGCTATGATCAATGATGGAATGAAAGGGTTAAAAGAAAGTAGCAATATTAACGGAATTGCAGTCAAACTATGATGCATTACTATAGAGGATCTCAGGGAAAATAAAGGCTTTATATTGACTATTGTTAAAATGTCATATTGTAGACTTATGTGCAACTAGGGACAGCCAGGCTATGATCAATGATGGAATGAAAGGGTTAAAAGAAAGTAGCAATATTAACGGAATTGCAGTCAAACTATGATGCATTACTATATAGGATCTCAGGGAAAATAAAGGCTTTATATTGACTATTGTTAAAATGTCATATTGTAGCCTTATGTGCCACTAGGGAGAGCCAGGCTATGATCAATGATGGAATGAAAGGGTTAAAAGAAAGTAGCAATATTAAAGGAATTGCAATCAAACTATGATGCATTACTATAGAGGATCTCAGGGAAAATAAAGGCTTTATATTGACTATTGTTAAAATGTCATATTGTAGCCTTATGTGCCACTAGGGACAGCCAGGCTATGATCAATGATGGAATGAAAGGGTTAAAAGAAAGTAGCAATATCAACGGAATTGCAGTCAAACTATGATGCATTACTATAGAGGATCTCAGGGAAAATAAAGGCTTTATATTGACTATTGTTAAAATGTCATATTTTAGCCTTATGTGCCACTAGGGAGAGCCAGGCCATGATGAATGATGGAATGAAAGGGTTAAAAGAAAGTAGCAATATTAAAGGAATTGTAATCAAGCTATGATGCATTACTATAGAGGATCTCAGGGAAAATAAAGGCTTTATATTGACTATTGTTAAAATGTCATATTTTAGCCTTATGTGCCACTACGGACAGCCAGGCTATGATCAATGATGGAATGAAAGGGTTAAAAGAAAGTAGCAATATTAACGGAATTGCAGTCAAACTATGATGCATTACTATAGAGGATCTCAGGGAAAATAAAGGCTTTATATTGACTATTGTTAAAATGTCATATTGTAGACTTATGTGCCACTAGGGACAGCCAGGCTATGATCAATGATGGAATGAAAGGGTTAAAAGAAAGTAGCAATATTAACGGAATTGCAGTCAAACTATGATGCATTACTATAGAGGATCTCAGGGAAAATAAAGGCTTTATATTGACTATTGTTAAAATGTCATATTTTAGCCTTATGTGCCACTAGGGAGAGCCAGGCTATGATGAATGATGGAATGAAAGAGTTAAAAGAAAGTAGAAATATTAACGGAATTGCAATCAAGCTATGATACATTACTATAGAGGATCTAAGGGAAAATAAAGGCTTTATATTGACTATTGTTAAAATGTCATATTTTAGCCTCATGTGCCACTAGGGAGAGCCAGGCTATGATCAATGATGGAATGAAAGGGTTAAAAGAAAGTAGCAATATTAACGGAATTGCAGTCAAACTATGATGCATTACTATAGAGGATCTCAGGGAAAATAAAGGCTTTATATTGACTATTGTTAAAATGTCATATTTTAGCCTTATGTGCCACTAGGGAGAGCCAGGCTATGATGAATGATGGAATGAAAGAGTTAAAAGAAAGTAGAAATATTAACGGAATTGCAATCAAGCTATGATACATTACTATAGAGGATCTAAGGGAAAATAAAGGCTTTATATTGACTATTGTTAAAATGTCATATTGTAGCCTTATGTGCCACTAGGGAGAGCCAGGCTATGATCAATGATGGAATGAAAGGGTTAAAAGAAAGTAGCAATATTAACGGAATTGCAGTCAAACTATGATGCATTACTATAGAGGATCTCAGGGAAAATAAAGGCTTTATATTGACTATTGTTAAAATGTCATATTGTAGACTTATGTGCAACTAGGGACAGCCAGGCTATGATCAATGATGGAATGAAAGGGTTAAAAGAAAGTAGCAATATTAACGGAATTGCAGTCAAACTATGATGCATTACTATATAGGATCTCAGGGAAAATAAAGGCTTTATATTGACTATTGTTAAAATGTCATATTGTAGCCTTATGTGCCACTAGGGAGAGCCAGGCTATGATCAATGATGGAATGAAAGGGTTAAAAGAAAGTAGCAATATTAAAGGAATTGCAATCAAACTATGATGCATTACTATAGAGGATCTCAGGGAAAATAAAGGCTTTATATTGACTATTGTTAAAATGTCATATTGTAGCCTTATGTGCCACTAGGGACAGCCAGGCTATGATCAATGATGGAATGAAAGGGTTAAAAGAAAGTAGCAATATCAACGGAATTGCAGTCAAACTATGATGCATTACTATAGAGGATCTCAGGGAAAATAAAGGCTTTATATTGACTATTGTTAAAATGTCATATTGTAGCCTTATGTGCCACTACGGACAGCCAGGCTATGATCAATGATGGAATGAAAGGGTTAAAAGAAAGTAGCAATATTAACGGAATTGCAGTCAAACTATGATGCATTACTATAGAGGATCTCAGGGAAAATAAAGGCTTTATATTGACTATTGTTAAAATGTCATATTTTAGCCTTATGTGCCACTAGGGAGAGCCAGGCCATGATGAATGATGGAATGAAAGGGTTAAAAGAAAGTAGCAATATTAAAGGAATTGTAATCAAGCTATGATGCATTACTATAGAGGATCTCAGGGAAAATAAAGGCTTTATATTGACTATTGTTAAAATGTCATATTTTAGCCTTATGTGCCACTACGGACAGCCAGGCTATGATCAATGATGGAATGAAAGGGTTAAAAGAAAGTAGCAATATTAACGGAATTGCAGTCAAACTATGATGCATTACTATAGAGGATCTCAGGGAAAATAAAGGCTTTATATTGACTATTGTTAAAATGTCATATTGTAGACTTATGTGCCACTAGGGACAGCCAGGCTATGATCAATGATGGAATGAAAGGGTTAAAAGAAAGTAGCAATATTAACGGAATTGCAGTCAAACTATGATGCATTACTATAGAGGATCTCAGGGAAAATAAAGGCTTTATATTGACTATTGTTAAAATGTCATATTTTAGCCTTATGTGCCACTAGGGAGAGCCAGGCTATGATGAATGATGGAATGAAAGAGTTAAAAGAAAGTAGAAATATTAACGGAATTGCAATCAAGCTATGATACATTACTATAGAGGATCTAAGGGAAAATAAAGGCTTTATATTGACTATTGTTAAAATGTCATATTTTAGCCTCATGTGCCACTAGGGAGAGCCAGGCTATGATCAATGATGGAATGAAAGGGTTAAAAGAAAGTAGCAATATTAACGGAATTGCAGTCAAACTATGATGCATTACTATAGAGGATCTCAGGGAAAATAAAGGCTTTATATTGACTATTGTTAAAATGTCATATTTTAGCCTTATGTGCCACTAGGGAGAGCCAGGCTATGATGAATGATGGAATGAAAGAGTTAAAAGAAAGTAGAAATATTAACGGAATTGCAATCAAGCTATGATGCATTACTATAGAGGATCTAAGGGAAAATAAAGGCTTTATATTGACTATTGTTAAAATGTCATATTGTAGCCTTATGTGCCACTAGGGAGAGCCAGGCTATGATCAATGATGGAATGAAAGGGTTAAAAGAAAGTAGCAATATTAAATGAATTGCAATCAAACTTTGATGCATTACTATAGAGGATCTCAGGGAAAATAAAGGCTTTATATTGACTATTGTTAAAATGTCATATTGTAGACTTATGTGCCACTAGGGACAGCCAGGCTATGATGAATGATGGAATGAAAGGGTTAAAAGAAAGTAGCAATATTAACGGAATTGCAGTCAAACTATGATGCATTACTATAGAGGATCTCAGGGAAAATAAAGGCTTTATATTGACTATTGTTAAAATGTCATATTGTAGCCTTATGTGCCACTAGGGAGAGCCAGGCTATGATCAATGATGGAATGAAAGGGTTAAAAGAAAGTAGCAATATTAACGGAATTGCAGTCAAACTATGATGCATTACTATAGAGGATCTCAGGGAAAATAAAGGCTTTATATTGACTATGGTTAAAATGTCATATTTTAGCCTTATGTGCCACTAGGGAGAGCCAGGCTATGATGAATGATGGAATGAAAGAGTTAAAAGAAAGTAGAAATATTAACGGAATTGCAATCAAGCTATGATACATTACTATAGAGGATCTAAGGGAAAATAAAGGCTTTATATTGACTATTGTTAAAATGTCATATTTTAGCCTTATGTGCCACGAGGGAGAGCCAGGCTATGATCAATGATGGAATGAAAGGGTTAAAAGAAAGTAGCAATATTAACGGAATTGCAGTCAAACTATGATGCATTACTATAGAGGATCTAAGGGAAAATAAAGGCTTTATATTGACTATTGTTAAAATATCATATTGTAGCCTTATGTGGCACTAGGGACAGCCAGGCTATGATCAATGATGGAATGAAAGGGTTAAAAGAAAGTAGCAATATTAACGGAATTGCAGTCAAACTATGATGCATTACTATAGAGGATCTCAGGGAAAATAAAGGCTTTATATTGACTATTGTTAAAATGTCATATTGTAGACTTATGTGCAACTAGGGACAGCCAGGCTATGATCAATGATGGAATGAAAGGGTTAAAAGAAAGTAGCAATATTAACGGAATTGCAGTCAAACTATGATGCATTACTATAGAGGATCTCAGGAAAAATAAAGGCTTTATATTGACTATTGTTAAAATGTCATATTGTAGCCTTATGTGCCACTAGGGAGAGCCAGGCTATGATCGATGATGGAATGAAAGGGTTAAAAGAAAGTAGCAATATTAACGGAATTGCAGTCAAACTATGATGCATTACTATAGAGGATCTCAGGGAAAATAAAGGCTTTATATTGACTATTGTTAAAATGTCATATTTTAGCCTTATGTGCCACTAGGGACAGCCAGGCTATGATCAATGATGGAATGAAAGGGTTAAAAGAAAGTAGCAATATTAAAGGAATTGCAATCAAACTATGATGCATTACTATAGAGGATCTCAGGGAAAATAAAGGCTTTATATTGACTATTGTTAAAATGTCATATTGTAGCTTTATGTGCCACTAGGGACAGCCAGGCTATGATGAATGATGGGATGAAAGGGTTAAAAGAAAGTAGCAATATTAACGGAATTGCAGTCAAATTATGATGCATTACTATAGAGTATCTCAGGGAAAATAAAGGCTTTATATTGACTATTTTTAAAATGTCATATTGTAGACTTATGTGCCACTAGGGACAGCCAGGCTATGATGAATGATGGAATGAAAGGGTTAAAAGAAAGTAGCAATATTAACGGAATTGCAGTCAAACTATGATGCATTACTATAGAGGATCTCAGGGAAAATAAAGGCTTTATATTGACTATTGTTAAAATGTCATATTGTAGCCTTATGTGCCACTAGGGAGAGCCAGGCTATGATCAATGATGGAATGAAAGGGTTAAAAGAAAGTAGCAATATTAACGGAATTGCAGTCAAACTATGATGCATTACTATAGAGGATCTCAGGGAAAATAAAGGCTTTATATTGACTATGGTTAAAATGTCATATTTTAGCCTTATGTGCCACTAGGGAGAGCCAGGCTATGATGAATGATGGAATGAAAGAGTTAAAAGAAAGTAGAAATATTAACGGAATTGCAATCAAGCTATGATACATTACTATAGAGGATCTAAGGGAAAATAAAGGCTTTATATTGACTATTGTTAAAATGTCATATTTTAGCCTTATGTGCCACTAGGGAGAGCCAGGCTATGATCAATGATGGAATGAAAGGGTTAAAAGAAAGTAGCAATATTAACGGAATTGCAGTCAAACTATGATGCATTACTATAGAGGATCTCAGGGAAAATAAAGGCTTTATATTGACTATTGTTAAAATGTCATATTGTAGCCTTATGTGCCACTAGGGACAGCCAGGCTATGATCAATGATGGAATGAAAGGGTTAAAAGAAAGTAGCAATATTAACGGAATTGCAGTCAAACTATGATGCATTACTATAGAGGATCTCAGGGAAAATAAAGGCTTTATATTGACTATTGTTAAAATGTCATATTGTAGACTTATGTGCCACTAGGGACAGCCAGGCTATGATCAATGATGGAATGAAAGGGTTAAAAGAAAGTAGCAATATTAACGGAATTGCAGTCAAACTATGATGCATTACTATAGAGGATCTCAGGGAAAATAAAGGCTTTATATTGACTATTGTTAAAATGTCATATTTTAGCCTTATGTGCCACTAGGGAGAGCCAGGCTATGATGAACGATGGAATGAAAGAGTTAAAAGAAAGTAGAAATATTAACGGAATTGCAATCAAGCTATGATACATTACTATAGAGGATCTAAGGGAAAATAAAGGCTTTATATTGACTATTGTTAAAATGTCATATTTTAGCCTTATGTGCCACTAGGGACAGCCAGGCTATGATCAATGATGGAATGAAAGAGTTAAAAGAAAGTAGCAATATTAACGGAATTGCAGTCAAACTATGATGCATTACTATAGAGGATCTAAGGGAAAATAAAGGCTTTATATTGACTATTGTTAAAATGTCATATTGTAGCCTTATGTGCCACTAGGGAGAGCCAGGCTATGATCAATGATGGAATGAAAGGGTTAAAAGAAAGTAGCAATATTAAAGGAATTGCAATCAAACTATGATGCATTACTATAGAGGATCTCAGGGAAAATAAAGGCTTTATATTGACTATTGTTAAAATGTCATATTGTAGCTTTATGTGCCACTAGTGACAGCCAGGCTATGATGAATGATGGGATGAAAGGGTTAAAAGAAAGTAGCAATATTAACGGAATTGCAGTCAAATTATGATGCATTACTATAGAGTATCTCAGGGAAAATAAAGGCTTTATATTGACTATTTTTAAAATGTCATATTGTAGACTTATGTGCCACTAGGGACAGCCAGGCTATGATGAATGATGGAATGAAAGGGTTAAAAGAAAGTAGCAATATTAACGGAATTGCAGTCAAACTATGATGCATTACTATAGAGGATCTCAGGGAAAATAAAGGCTTTATATTGACTATTGTTAAAATGTCATATTGTAGCCTTATGTGCCACTACGGACAGCCAGGCTATGATCAATGATGGAATGAAAGGGTTAAAAGAAAGTAGCAATATTAACGGAATTGCAGTCAAACTATGATGCATTACTATAGAGGATCTCAGGGAAAATAAAGGCTTTATATTGACTATGGTTAAAATGTCATATTTTAACCTTATGTGCCACTAGGGAGAGCCAGGCTATGATGAATGATGGAATGAAAGAGTTAAAAGAAAGTAGAAATATTAACGGAATTGCAATCAAGCTATGATACATTACTATAGAGGATCTAAGGGAAAATAAAGGCTTTATATTGACTATTGTTAAAATGTCATATTTTAGCCTTATGTGCCACTAGGGAGAGCCAGGCTATGATCAATGATGGAATGAAAGGGTTAAAAGAAAGTAGCAATATTAACGGAATTGCAGTCAAACTATGATGCATTACTATAGAGGATCTCAGGGAAAATAAAGGCTTTATATTGACTATTGTTAAAATGTCATATTGTAGCCTTATGTGCCACTAGGGACAGCCAGGCTATGATCAATGATGGAATGAAAGGGTTAAAAGAAAGTAGCAATATTAACGGAATTGCAGTCAAACTATGATGCATTACTATAGAGGATCTCAGGGAAAATAAAGGCTTTATATTGACTATTGTTAAAATGTCATATTGTAGACTTATGTGCCACTAGGGACAGCCAGGCTATGATCAATGATGGAATGAAAGGGTTAAAAGAAAGTAGCAATATTAACGGAATTGCAGTCAAACTATGATGCATTACTATAGAGGATCTCAGGGAAAATAAAGGCTTTATATTGACTATTGTTAAAATGTCATATTTTAGCCTTATGTGCCACTAGGGAGAGCCAGGCTATGATGAACGATGGAATGAAAGAGTTAAAAGAAAGTAGAAATATTAACGGAATTGCAGTCAAATTATGATGCATTACTATAGAGTATCTCAGGGAAAATAAAGGCTTTATATTGACTATTTTTAAAATGTCATATTGTAGACTTATGTGCCACTAGGGACAGCCAGGCTATGATGAATGATGGAATGAAAGGGTTAAAAGAAAGTAGCAATATTAACGGAATTGCAGTCAAACTATGATGCATTACTATAGAGGATCTCAGGGAAAATAAAGGCTTTATATTGACTATTGTTAAAATGTCATATTGTAGCCTTATGTGCCACTACGGACAGCCAGGCTATGATCAATGATGGAATGAAAGGGTTAAAAGAAAGTAGCAATATTAACGGAATTGCAGTCAAACTATGATGCATTACTATAGAGGATCTCAGGGAAAATAAAGGCTTTATATTGACTATGGTTAAAATGTCATATTTTAGCCTTATGTGCCACTAGGGAGAGCCAGGCTATGATGAATGATGGAATGAAAGAGTTAAAAGAAAGTAGAAATATTAACGGAATTGCAATCAAGCTATGATACATTACTATAGAGGATCTAAGGGAAAATAAAGGCTTTATATTGACTATTGTTAAAATGTCATATTTTAGCCTTATGTGCCACTAGGGAGAGCCAGGCTATGATCAATGATGGAATGAAAGGGTTAAAAGAAAGTAGCAATATTAACGGAATTGCAGTCAAACTATGATGCATTACTATAGAGGATCTCAGGGAAAATAAAGGCTTTATATTGACTATTGTTAAAATGTCATATTGTAGCCTTATGTGCCACTAGGGACAGCCAGGCTATGATCAATGATGGAATGAAAGGGTTAAAAGAAAGTAGCAATATTAACGGAATTGCAGTCAAACTATGATGCATTACTATAGAGGATCTCAGGGAAAATAAAGGCTTTATATTGACTATTGTTAAAATGTCATATTGTAGACTTATGTGCCACTAGGGACAGCCAGGCTATGATCAATGATGGAATGAAAGGGTTAAAAGAAAGTAGCAATATTAACGGAATTGCAGTCAAACTATGATGCATTACTATAGAGGATCTCAGGGAAAATAAAGGCTTTATATTGACTATTGTTAAAATGTCATATTTTAGCCTTATGTGCCACTAGGGAGAGCCAGGCTATGATGAACGATGGAATGAAAGAGTTAAAAGAAAGTAGAAATATTAACGGAATTGCAATCAAGCTATGATACATTACTATAGAGGATCTAAGGGAAAATAAAGGCTTTATATTGACTATTGTTAAAATGTCATATTTTAGCCTTATGTGCCACTAGGGACAGCCAGGCTATGATCAATGATGGAATGAAAGAGTTAAAAGAAAGTAGCAATATTAACGGAATTGCAGTCAAACTATGATGCATTACTATAGAGGATCTAAGGGAAAATAAAGGCTTTATATTGACTATTGTTAAAATGTCATATTGTAGCCTTATGTGCCACTAGGGAGAGCCAGGCTATCATCAATGATGGAATGAAAGGGTTAAAAGAAAGTAGCAATATTAAAGGAATTGCAATCAAACTATGATGCATTACTATAGAGGATCTCAGGGAAAATAAAGGCTTTATATTGACTATTGTTAAAATGTCATATTGTAGCCTTATGTGCCACTAGGGACAGCCAGGCTATGATCAATGATGGAATGAAAGGGTTAAAAGAAAGTAGCAATATTAACGGAATTGCAATCAAACTATGATGCATTACTATAGAGGATCTCAGGGAAAATAAAGGCTTTATATTGACTATTGTTAAAATGTCATATTGTAGCCTTATGTGCCACAAGGGAGAGCCAGGCTATGATCAATGATGGAATGAAAGGGTTAAAAGAAAGTAGCAATATTAAAGGAATTGCAATGAAACTATGATGCATTACTATAGAAGATCTCAGGGAAAATAAAGGCTTTATATTGACTATTGTTAAAATGTCATATTTTAGCCTTATGTGCCACTAGGGAGAGCCAGGCTATGATGAATGATGGAATGAAAGGGTTAAAAGAAAGTAGCAATATTAACGGAATTGCAGTCAAACTATGATGCATTACTATAGAGGATCTCAGGGAAAATAAAGGCTTTATATTGACTATTGTTAAAATGTCATATTGTAGCCTTATGTGCCACTAGGGACAGCCAGGCTATGATCAATGATGGAATGAAAGGGTTAAAAGAAAGTAGCAATATTAACGGAATTGCAGTCAAACTATGATGCATTACTATAGAGGATCTCAGGGGAAATAAAGGCTTTATATTGACTATTGTTAAAATGTCATATTGTAGCCTTATGTGCCACTAGGGAGAGCCAGGCTATGATCAATGAAGGAATGAAAGGGTTAAAAGAAAGTAGCAATATTAACGGAATTGCAGTCAAACTATGATGCATTACTATAGAGGATCTAAGGGAAAATAAAGGCTTTATATTGACTATTGTTAAAATGTCATATTGTAGCCTTATGTGCCACTAGGGAGAGCCAGGCTATGATCGATGATGGAATGAAAGGGTTAAAAAAAGTAGCAATATTAACGGAATTGCAGTCAAACTATGATGCATTACTATAGAGGATCTCAGGGAAAATAAAGGCTTTATATTGACTATGGTTAAAATGTCATATTGTAGCCTTATGTGCCACTAGGGACAGCCAGGCTATGATCAATGATGGAATGAAAGGGTTAAAAGAAAGTAGCAATATTAAAGGAATTGCAATCAAACTATGATGCATTACTATAGAGGATCTCAGGGAAAATAAAGGCTTTATATTGACTATTGTTAAAATGTCATATTTTAGCCTTATGTGCCACTAGGGAGAGCCTGGCTATGATCAATGATGGAATGAATGGGTTAAAAGAAAGTAGCAATATTAAAGGAATTGCAATCAAACTATGATGCATTACTATAGAGGATCTAAGGGAAAATAAAGGCTTTATATTGACTATTGTTAAAATGTCATATTTTCGCCTTATGTGCCACTAGGGAGAGTCAGGCTATGATCAATGATGGAATGAAAGGGTTAAAAGAAATTAGCAATATTAAAGCAATTGCATTCAAGCCATGATGCATTACTATAGAGGATCTAAGGGAATATAAAGGCCTTATATTAACTATTGTTAAAATGTCATATTTTAGCCTTATGTGCCAAGGTTATGATCTATGATGGAATGAAATTATTTAAAAGTTAATAGCAATATTAAAGTAATTTCATTTTAAGTGCCGTGTTAAAATATATTTATATTGGATTTGTTTCAACCAGAGTAATGTGAATGTGTTGAAAAATCCTTTTAAGAAACCCGACACTCAATAGAACATATGGCGAGAAAAACGGCTTTATATCTACGTATGTTTACAAGTTTTAATACATTTCTTATTTTAAGCGTTTGGCGTCATTAAGAAATCAACAGAATATAACGCACTGAATTAACTGGTTAACATTTGCAACCCTGGCACTCAAAAAATGCCTTAAAAATTACAAAAAAATAAATCAGTGATCTTTAGTCCTTCTGTCGACCCTTGAAATGTATTTTTGGTTCGTTACTCACCTAAAGTTCAACATTAAAAAAAAATACCGACGAGAGTTAGAGGCTTTTCTTCAGGCTGAATAACAGCAGAATATCCTTGGAGTGTAAAGACCTACACTTGACATTTAAGTAAAAACAGGGTTGGTGATTGGGCAAGGATTACAAATTTCATAATAACAACAGCAACAAGATTATAATAATAATAATAATAATAATAATAATAATAATAATAATAATAATGATAATAATAATAATAATAATAATAATAATAATGATAATGATAATGATAATAATAATAATAATAATAATAATAATAATAATGATAATAATAATAATAATAATGATAATAATAATAATAATAATAATAATAATAATGATAATGATAATAATAATAATAATAATAATAATGATAATAATAATAATAATAATGATAATGATAATAATAATAATAATAATAATAATAATAATAATAATGATAATAATAATAATAATGATAATAATAATAATAATAATAATAATAATGATAATGATAATAATAATAATAATAATAATAATGATAATAATAATAATAATAATAATGATAATGATAATAATAATAATAATAATAATAATAATAATAATGATAATGATAATAATAATAATAATAATAATAATAATAATGATGATAATAATAATAATAATAATGATGATAATAATAATAATAATAATAATGATAATAATAATAATAATAATAATAAGTGGCTACGTAGTGCAATGTTGAAAGCTGAAACCGAAGGTTTTATTCTTGCTGCACAGAACCCATACTTGTTAACTAGAAATTATCAAGCACATATACTGAAAACTTGTGTTAGCCCAAAATGCAGATTCTGTGATAAATATCCAGAAACAATTGATCATCTTGTATCAGGTTGCCCTGAATATAAAACACGGAATGACGTAGTGGGCCAATATCTACACTGGAAAATTTGAAACTTTTACGGAAAGGAAACTGCAAGAAATTGGTTTGATCATCGCCCAGACCTGGTTACGGAGATAGGACTTGTAACGATTTTATGGGACTTTACAATACACACAAACAGAACAATCAAGGCTAATCGCACAGACATTGTGATTAGAGACTGCAAACAAAAAAACTGCCTTCTTATTGATATGTCAGTCCCTGCAGACTGCAATGTATTTTTGAAGATTTTTAAAAACTTTTAAAATACAAGGACCTTGAAATCGAAATCTAAAAGATGTGGCACATGAGAATTTCAACAATTCTAGTTGTAGCTAAAGCCGTCGGATTGATTGGAAAATATTCCAGTAGACTCCTTGAAGGGATCCTATGCCTTAAAGAAATACAAAAAAATTGTTCTCACGAGTACAGCCTACACCTTACGAAGGACTTTATCTATGTAAAACATCTGTGATTTTTTAAATTGCACAGTGGAAAATATCATGAATTCATTTCTGACCTTAAGTCTCTGGTTGGGACTCGAAAAGAAATGAGTGCGGGTGTGTAATCGATAACGGCTTGGAATTGGAAATCGGAGAGCCGAGTTCTAATTCCAGTTTGGGTTCGGTATATTTAGAAACTTAATGATGTGCAGTTTTTCATGTAGGCATAAATGGTAAAACCTGGGACGACCCATGCCTTTATGCTTACATGAAAAACTGCACATCATTAAGTTTCTAAATAGTGAAAAGTTATTAATCCACAGACATGAGTTAACGGTTTTCTGCCGACATGAACAAATTTTCGCATTAAATAATTAATAAATAGATATAAACAAATAATGTCTATAGTTTAAAAGCCTTAAAAGCTCAGCCCAATAATTAATGAGAAAAACCCTTTGTTGAAGTAGAAAAAAAGCCATTTGAATAAACAAATAAATAAACTGATTAAACAGATAATAATGAAACACAACCTTCTCGATACTTAACGACCTGCGGCAAAGCCATAAAAAATTGCCGTTTGACCAGCTTAACCTACTATCACTCTTGAAATAGACCCCCCATTGTAACTTGACATACATTTTTCGAAGGGGACTGGTCTGTAGATAAAAATTAACTCTTAGCTCTTTGACCACATAACCAAAATGGCCGACACTAGCCGTTTCCATAGCAACTAATGTTCCAAGAGACCGCACTTATAAACACGCGTTAACCAAAAGATAGCTTATTCCCAAATTCTCGCTTGACGAGGAAGCGTGACCAGACACCTTAACTCAACATAATTTCAAAAATTATATTAGGGTCTCGGCTCTCGCTTTTGAAACATGAGAACTCTTATGCAGCGAAGGAATCATATTTTTAAAACATAAAATATTATAATATAAGCTCTACTTCTATATGGAGCACTGTCTTTTTGAAAATAAAAGCAAAAATACTAAGGAACACCGGATTATTTACCTAACGTGTTCTTTCCTATTTTTCTGCATACCTGCATATATATATATATATATATATATATATTAAAAAGAAGAGAGGTACCGCAAACTTTTTTGGTTGTAATGTGGGTTTTTGTTTTTTCTTTTTTATTAAAAAATATTATTCTTTATTTTTCATAGTTTTACATAGTTTTACAACACGTGTTTCTGGTCTTACGACCGTCTTCAGGTAAAGGGTGGAGATTTCCACATATTATTAAAAATAATTATTAAAAATAATTAATTTTTTTCCTTTATGCTTTTCAATGTTACATCTTCTCTATATGAGACATTCTCTGTTTTTGTGTTGGTCATTCCAATGTCTTTCTTTAAATGGTAGTGAAGAGTTCTGAGGGAAGGGTCATAAAACAATTAAGGTTGGTTTGAGAAGTGATGAATCGGGTTGTCTTATCTTTTAATGTTTTAATGACCCCTGTGTGTTCTTAGATCCCTTAGATCTATTTCCGTTTTCGTGTGTTCCTGTCAGCATGCGTGTATATATGTGTGTGTACATTCCCCCTGAATACATACACTGTTTCACTACGAAGAATTAGTAAACACACTTGTACACATACACACACACACAAACATACACACACACACACACACATACATATGCACACACGTATATTGTCCCACCATAAGGAATCTGTACAAACGCACACACACTCTCATACACAAACACACACATTTTTCCCAAGTTACACGGAACCAGCACGCACACGCACACACACACACACACATATACATATATATACGCATATACATACACACGTATTTCCTAAGTTGTGTGGGGTTTGTGTGAGTAGCTCCCCTGCTTTCGCCAATATGCGTGCATATACACGCATACATACATATACACACACACACACATATACATACACATACACACACATACATACATACATACACATACATACATATATATATATATATATATATATATATACATATACATATATACACACACATATACACACGCATACACACACACATACACACACACACATACACACATATGCGTACATATATACATTTTTCGTGTTCCACAGATACCCGCATGTGAGCTTGCGTGCATGTATAAGAGCGGTTTGATCACTGTATTTGGTCACCATGTGTGCATGCTGTGTGCTTTTGTGTGTGGGGTCATGATCTATTCAGTTCCGGTTTGAATTTATTTATGAAATTTTTTTCCTGTATTTGTAGATAGGAATAATTGTCTGTTTGGTATATCGGCATGATATTAAATTTACCCTGGTTACATTCAAAAATATGTTGTGAAACAAAAAGTTTTCTGTTGTCCGGCAACTTTATGTTGCTTTTGTGTAGGGAGACCCTGTTGTTCAGTTGTTGGCTGATGCCTATATATGATTTCCTGCATTTTGTGCATTTAAGTACATAAATCACATTTTTGGAGTTGCAGTTTAAGTTTTTGTTTATTGTGAACGTTGTTTTGGGGTTTTGAAAAGTGTACGAGTTTCCTTCTATAATGATGTCACAAACCCCACACCTTTTTTTGTTGCATTTTGTGACTCCCTGTATTGTGTGTTGGGTAAATTTAGATGAGGTTAATATGTGTTTTAGGTTTTTAGATTGGCGTTTACTTTTGATTATTTTGGTTGTTTTTATTATATTATTCAGTTTATTATTCTTGCTAAGTCGGTCTAGATTTTTGGTAATTTTTGTGAATATTTCTGGATTGTTTTTGTTGTATGTTGAGACATATGCTATAGTTGGCTCGACATTACGTTTCTTTTTATTTCTGAGTTGGTCTAGAGGGATTTTTTTTGCGAGTTCAAAACCTTTGTTTATTAGAGTTGTGGGGTAGCCTCGTTTTTTTAGAGTTTTATGTAGTTCTTCTAAGCGGGTTTTTCGGAGGTGTTTATCAGTCACTATAGTACAAACTCTACGTGCTAGGGAATAGGGAATAGATTTTAGGCAGTTTTTGGGGTGATGGCTCTTGAAATGAAGGTATTGTTGGGTGTCTGTGGGTTTGTGGTAGATATCTGTGATTATATGGTTGTTTTTATTTCTAATGAGTATATCTAAAAATGGTAATTCGTTAAAATTATATTCTTGCGTGAATTTGATTTTTGGGTGTAAGTTTTGAAGTAGAGTATGAAATTGGTTAATGTCGCCCCATGAGGATTTCCAAAAGATGAAGCAATCATCTAAGTATCTTTTCCAAGATTTAGTGAACTGGGCTTTTATATTTGCCCCATATATTTGTTCTATCTGTTCATAGAGGTTTTCTTCTAGGTAAGCTAATGTTAGGGTGGCATATGTTGGAGCCATTTTTGTTCCCATTGCTGTACCCAGGGTTTGGATATAATTTTTATTGTCAAATTCAAAGGTGTTATTGTTTAAAATTAGATCTATACTATTGATAATGAACTCTTTAGTGAATCTCGGATGTAGTGTTTCTGGATGTTTTTCAATCCAGAATGAGATTGCTTTCTTTCCTAGTTCATGGGGTATGTTGCTGTATAGGCTACTAATATCAAAAGTTGCCATAAGAGTTCCCGGATCCACCTTTTGTGGTATGTAGCTAAGGAAATGTATATCGTCTCTGATATGACTTTTAATTTGTTTCGTATATGGTTGTAATATTATGTCTATCAGGTTACTTAGTTTACTAGTTGGACAGGCTGGTCCTGCTACTATTGGTCTGAATGTAAGGTCACTGGGGTTTGGGATGCTAATGTATTCAGATTTTTGTGTCTCTATAGCTGCTTTTATTTCACGTGATTTGTGAATTTTAGGTAGTCCGTAGAAATTGCTTGTTTTTGGTATAAAGTTTATTAGGAAATCCTTCTCTTTTTTTGTTAATATTTTATTATGTGTTGTGCAGAGTTTTGTAATTTTTGATATAATGTTTTTGTCTATGTTAGTGTCAATTAATTTGTAGTTATTTCTATCCTCTAGTGTTTCTAGAATTTTTGTTTTATAGTATGTTCTGTCCATGATCACTATGGCGCTGCCTTTATCTGCTTCTTTTATAATTATGTTATTATTTTTTCGGATGTTCTCTAAGGCTAGTCTTTGTCTGTATGTGAGGTTGTCGAATGGTTTGGATTTTTCCTCTAGGTTGAGGTTCCAGAGTTTTTCGAAAAACATATTTAGCTCACTGGTATTGCTATTTTTGTTTGGGAAGAAATTAGATTTATTTTTTACTAGTGACTCATCTGTAGTATTTTTGTTATCATTAAACATTTCTATCAGTCTCAGTTTGCGTTCAAATTCCTTAAGGTCTTTTTTTAGGTCTGCTATATTGCTTTTTGGAGCAGGGCAGAATTTTAGGCCCAATTTCAGTAGGTTGATTTCGTCATTTGTAAATGTGTATGTGGATAGGTTTATTACTTTGGGTTTTGTGTCATCTAAACTGTTTTTTTTGTTCGGACTGGGGCTTCTAAAAAATAATGATTGTTTCTTTTAATATATCTTGGGTTTTCTAAAAGATATTCTCTCCCTGTACATTTTGAGTTTTCTTGCCAGTGGGAATTTTTTTGGGGGAAATTGGGGTTGTTGTTTCTCGGTGGTTCTATATAGGTGTGTTTGTTTTTGTTAGGGGGCATGTTCCATACGTTTTTAGATTTGTTGTATTTGTATGGATTGTATGTGGGTTGTGTGTAGAACTTTTCGGGGAATTTTGGTTGTACTTCTGGATACAGGTAATGGTTGTCAGGTTTGGTTTGTTGTGCTAGGTGGTATTTGTAAGTGTTGGGTTTGTGAGTGTGTGTGTATTCTGATCTTTGTCTGTTTGTGTTACAGTGCGGTGGTCTGTGCAGGTTTGTTTTTGCGCTGTTTGGTGTATGTTCATAAATGTATTTGTTATGTGCGTGTGTTTGTGTGCGCTGGTAGTATGTATTATGCTTCCTACCTTGTGGATATGTTTGCATATAGTAGAATGGGTTAAGATATGTATTATGTGAGTTTGTTTTTGGATGTGTTTGCGAAATTCCGCGAAAAAATTAACTCACAAGACACGGAGAAACAAAAACAAATAAAAAACACACTAAGCCTAACAAAAATGCAGGCCCAAATTGAAATACAAGAAGACAAAACAATACACTTTACAAAGAAATATACGGAGATTGATAACGAACTATTTACAAAAATCAAGGAATTATGTCCTAAAGAAACTCACCGATTCCTGTCAGAATTATGGGAATCGAAATGTAAAAAAGAGGAGGAAAAATCTCTGAATATCCTGGAAAGGAAGATAACCTGGTTAAAAGCACTACCAGAAAAAGAAAAATTGGAAAATGAGACAAAACCAAAAAAAACAGTCCAGACTCACCAAAAAACACAATACTCAACGCAAAACAACCACCAGCAAATACAGAGAAAACCACCCAACAGAGTCAAAAACCCAAATACCTATTACCACACACAAACAGACGTGCAAGGTAAGCATTATAACCCATTCTACCATACGCAAACACATCCAAAAACAAACTCACATAATACATATCTTAACCCATTCTACTATATGCAAACATATCCACAAGGTAGGAAGCATAATACATACTACCAGCGCACACAAACACACGCACATAACAAATACATTTATGAACATACACCAAACAGCGCAAAAACAAACCTGCACAGACCACCGCACTGTAACACAAACAGACAAAGATCAGAATACACACACACTCACAAACCCAACACTTACAAATACCACCTAGCACAACAAACCAAACCTGACAACCATTACCTGTATCCAGAAGTACAACCAAAATTCCCCGAAAAGTTCTACACACAACCCACATACAATCCATACAAATACAACAAATCTAAAAACGTATGGAACATGCCCCCTAACAAAAACAAACACACCTATATAGAACCACCGAGAAACAACAACCCCAATTTCCCCCAAAAAAATTCCCACTGGCAAGAAAACTCAAAATGTACAGGGAGAGAATATCTTTTAGAAAACCCAAGATATATTAAAAGAAACAATCATTATTTTTTAGAAGCCCCAGTCCGAACAAAAAAAACAGTTTAGATGACACAAAACCCAAAGTAATAAACCTATCCACATACACATTTACAAATGACGAAATCAACCTACTGAAATTGGGCCTAAAATTCTGCCCTGCTCCAAAAAGCAATATAGCAGACCTAAAAAAAGACCTTAAGGAATTTGAACGCAAACTGAGACTGATAGAAATGTTTAATGATAACAAAAATACTACAGATGAGTCACTAGTAAAAAATAAATCTAATTTCTTCCCAAACAAAAATAGCAATACCAGTGAGCTAAATATGTTTTTCGAAAAACTCTGGAACCTCAACCTAGAGGAAAAATCCAAACCATTCGACAACCTCACATACAGACAAAGACTAGCCTTAGAGAACATCCGAAAAAATAATAACATAATTATAAAAGAAGCAGATAAAGGCAGCGCCATAGTGATCATGGACAGAACATACTATAAAACAAAAATTCTAGAAACACTAGAGGATAGAAATAACTACAAATTAATTGACACTAACATAGACAAAAACATTATATCAAAAATTACAAAACTCTGCACAACACATAATAAAATATTAACAAAAAAAGAGAAGGATTTCCTAATAAACTTTATACCAAAAACAAGCAATTTCTACGGACTACCTAAAATTCACAAATCACGTGAAATAAAAGCAGCTATAGAGACACAAAAATCTGAATACATTAGCATCCCAAACCCCAGTGACCTTACATTCAGACCAATAGTAGCAGGACCAGCCTGTCCAACTAGTAAACTAAGTAACCTGATAGACATAATATTACAACCATATACGAAACAAATTAAAAGTCATATCAGAGACGATATACATTTCCTTAGCTACATACCACAAAAGGTGGATCCGGGAACTCTTATGGCAACTTTTGATATTAGTAGCCTATACAGCAACATACCCCATGAACTAGGAAAGAAAGCAATCTCATTCTGGATTGAAAAACATCCAGAAACACTACATCCGAGATTCACTAAAGAGTTCATTATCAATAGTATAGATCTAATTTTAAACAATAACACCTTTGAATTTGACAATAAAAATTATATCCAAACCCTGGGTACAGCAATGGGAACAAAAATGGCTCCAACATATGCCACCCTAACATTAGCTTACCTAGAAGAAAACCTCTATGAACAGATAGAACAAATATATGGGGCAAATATAAAAGCCCAGTTCACTAAATCTTGGAAAAGATACTTAGATGATTGCTTCATCTTTTGGAAATCCTCATGGGGCGACATTAACCAATTTCATACTCTACTTCAAAACTTACACCCAAAAATCAAATTCACGCAAGAATATAATTTTAACGAATTACCATTTTTAGATATACTCATTAGAAATAAAAACAACCATATAATCACAGATATCTACCACAAACCCACAGACACCCAACAATACCTTCATTTCAAGAGCCATCACCCCAAAAACTGCCTAAAATCTATTCCCTATTCCCTAGCACGTAGAGTTTGTACTATAGTGACTGATAAACACCTCCGAAAAACCCGCTTAGAAGAACTACATAAAACTCTAAAAAAACGAGGCTACCCCACAACTCTAATAAACAAAGGTTTTGAACTCGCAAAAAAAATCCCTCTAGACCAACTCAGAAATAAAAAGAAACGTAATGTCGAGCCAACTATAGCATATGTCTCAACATACAACAAAAACAATCCAGAAATATTCACAAAAATTACCAAAAATCTAGACCGACTTAGCAAGAATAATAAACTGAATAATATAATAAAAACAACCAAAATAATCAAAAGTAAACGCCAATCTAAAAACCTAAAACACATATTAACCTCATCTAAATTTACCCAACACACAATACAGGGAGTCACAAAATGCAACAAAAAAAGGTGTGGGGTTTGTGACATCATTATAGAAGGAAACTCGTACACTTTTCAAAACCCCAAAACAACGTTCACAATAAACAAAAACTTAAACTGCAACTCCAAAAATGTGATTTATGTACTTAAATGCACAAAATGCAGGAAATCATATATAGGCATCAGCCAACAACTGAACAACAGGGTCTCCCTACACAAAAGCAACATAAAGTTGCCGGACAACAGAAAACTTTTTGTTTCACAACATATTTTTGAATGTAACCAGGGTAAATTTAATATCATGCCGATATACCAAACAGACAATTATTCCTATCTACAAATACAGGAAAAAAATTTCATAAATAAATTCAAACCGGAACTGAATAGATCATGACCCCACACACAAAAGCACACAGCATGCACACATGGTGACCAAATACAGTGATCAAACCGCTCTTATACATGCACGCAAGCTCACATGCGGGTATCTGTGGAACACGAAAAATGTATATATGTACGCATATGTGTGTATGTGTGTGTGTGTATGTGTGTGTGTATGCGTGTGTATATGTGTGTGTATATATGTATATGTATATATATATATATATATATATATATGTATGTATGTGTATGTATGTATGTATGTGTGTGTATGTGTATGTATATGTGTGTGTGTGTATATGTATGTATGCGTGTATATGCACGCATATTGGCGAAAGCAGGGGAGCTACTCACACAAACCCCACACAACTTAGGAAATACGTGTGTATGTATATGCGTATATATATGTATATGTGTGTGTGTGTGTGTGCGTGTGCGTGCTGGTTCCGTGTAACTTGGGAAAAATGTGTGTGTTTGTGTATGAGAGTGTGTGTGCGTTTGTACAGATTCCTTATGGTGGGACAATATACGTGTGTGCATATGTATGTGTGTGTGTGTGTGTATGTTTGTGTGTGTGTGTATGTGTACAAGTGTGTTTACTAATTCTTCGTAGTGAAACAGTGTATGTATTCAGGGGGAATGTACACACACATATATACACGCATGCTGACAGGAACACACGAAAACGGAAATAGATCTAAGGGATCTAAGAACACACAGGGGTCATTAAAACATTAAAAGATAAGACAACCCGATTCATCACTTCTCAAACCAACCTTAATTGTTTTATGACCCTTCCCTCAGAACTCTTCACTACCATTTAAAGAAAGACATTGGAATGACCAACACAAAAACAGAGAATGTCTCATATAGAGAAGATGTAACATTGAAAAGCATAAAGGAAAAAAATTAATTATTTTTAATAATTATTTTTAATAATATGTGGAAATCTCCACCCTTTACCTGAAGACGGTCGTAAGACCAGAAACACGTGTTGTAAAACTATGTAAAACTATGAAAAATAAAGAATAATATTTTTTAATAAAAAAGAAAAAACAAAAACCCACATTACAACCAAAAAAGTTTGCGGTACCTCTCTTCTTTTTAATATACACGCTTTTCTCTCGTTGGAACCATTATAACCTCTTCATTTCATTTTATATATATATATATATATATATATATATATATATAACTATGAACCTAAAGAACCAGCCAAACCTACCTAGGTTTCACTTACGCGGATCGTCATATATATATATATATATATATATATATATATATATATATATATATATATATCGTCACACACACACACACACACACACACACACACACACACACACACACACACACACACACACACACACACACATATATATTTATATATATATAAAACTATGAACCTAAAGAGCCTGGCAAACCTACCTAGGTTTCACCTACGCGGATCGTCATATCTGCGATATATGCATGCATATATATATATATATATATATATATATATATATATATATATATATATATATATATATATATATATATATAACTGTATCTAAGGTTCGCTCAGTACAGTTGCAATATAAATCACCAGTGGTCACTTAGGGTGTTTAACAAACACAAATGTAACTGAGCAGGTGCCAGCAATCGGGATTAGCTAGCCGGCCTAGTAAACTGGCATCCTCGGATACTAATAGCTGTGCCATTTATAGTATATTATATATGACCAATTGGTATAAAAATGGCGACTGGAAAGAATCTTAATTTTTGCAGACGTGATTCGTCTTCCGACAACAAAACATTTCACGTTCATTGTTTGCCTTGATAAAGTTGGAAGACGAAACGCGTCGACAAAAACTAAGATTTTTTTCCAGTCGTCATATATATATATATATATATATATATATATATATATATATATATCACATTAATAACGAGTGGCTGCGCAATTTACATATATATATATATATATATATATATATATATATATATATATATATATATATATATATATATAACGAATACACACGAATATACACATCATACTCACTCACTCCATTATGAGCCAAATGATAGCACACACCCATACACGCTTACACAAATCAGACTCACTCACTCCCGAAGAACCAAATAACACACACACACACACAGTTAACAGCGACATATCCCCTTTCCAGGAACCAATAAACCTGTTAAAATGACCAAGGGAATTCAGAGCAGCATGAATCCATCCACCTCTTATCTCAAATAACAACTTAAAAGAGACTGTTTGACCAACACAAAGACTGGCCCAAATTCGCCTTAAAAAGATAAAAAAAATAATAAAACAAATGAAAACTACAGACAAAATTTCATTTTCTCCATCAAGACATTCATTTCTGTAGTTCACTGCTTCCAGCAAGCAGAAAATTATTGTTCTCCTGATGATGGCCATGTTGGCCGAAACTAGTCGAGGAATCTCAATGAAATAATAATAAAAACGAAGAAATATTAATATACAACCCAGTGTCTGTGAAGGTTTTAATTTTTTAATATTTTTTATTGTTCAATATACATATATATATATATACAAGTATAGGATTGGTGTGGACGGAATAAAATTCCAATAACCAAAAATACTATTCTTAAAAGAGTGCTCAATACAGAGTAGAGCAAATATTATTTACTCAAAAATTATAACATAAACATGTTATAAAATCAAAACAAAAATAGCCATTTTGTTTCAAGACTTCGGAATTTTATTCCGTCCACACCAATCCTATACTTGTATATATATATATATATATATATATATATATATATATATATATATATATATATATATATATATATTGAACATTAAAAAATATTAAAAAATTAAAATCTTCAGACACACTGGGTGGTTGTATATTAATATTCCTTCGTTTTTATTATTCAAGTGATAGTGTTGATTCAATACCATCACTTGATAAGTCACCAGAAGTGTTGAAACAAAATCGCTATTTTTGTAGTGATTTTATAACATGTTCATGTTATAATTTTTTAATAAATTATATATATATATATATATATATATATATATATATATATATATATATATATATATATATGTATATTAGCAGGAATATAATATTTTAATATTTATCTTCGCGCTACTGTCCTCATCTTTTTGTTATTATTACAACGTTTCGGCCGTTGTGCCCCGCACTGGCCTTTCTCGGGTATATGGCCTCGTAAATAAAAGCTTTGGTTTGTGAATTTAATGACATAGTAGTTGCCTTGGTTGTCAGCCAGTCTAAGAGAACGAAAATTTTAAACGAAACTAATTTTATGAAGCAGGGTAGCGGCATTACTTGCATCGGTGTTTGTTCTAGCCATTCAATGCTACTGATACTCCAGTGGGAGAAACGGGTCCCACTTTGCCCCTGGATTCTGAAAGAGACTTGAGTCCTGAGCCGTGCAAATCTTTACGCCTCTAAAGTTACACTAACGTATACGTTATTACTTCTTCAATAGAAGAATTGCGATAGACTGTAATAACCAAGCTTAAGGGCACATCCCTGAGACCCCGTCTCCATTGAATCTGGGTTTTAATGAAACTGGGTTATTTCTATTAAAAAAAATGGAGCAGATTCCCCACGCTAAAAAAAGGAGACTATATTTTGTATTCCATTTCCCTGGGAGAGTAAATATTTCTTAGCGTTAAAATATGAAAAATTGAGTAATATCTATAATCATTTTCGTCCCCAAAATATCATCCGTTGATAACTAAAGAAACAGATGAAAGCGCACGATCAAATACGTTTGGACAGTTCCTGTAGACACCCATCACTGATTTGCTTTAATTTTGAAGGTAAAATGTAAATTTAAATCATTTAAAAAAAAAATCAGATACTTGCTTGTGGCCTTTAATCAAACATGTCTTATTGAAGGATTGCTGCTGAAGTACAAATAATATAGATATACAGATATCTACATTTAACAAGAAGTGGACAAATGTTTAACAGCTCAGCCCTCTTCGACATTTTAAAGAAAGAAAAAAAATCAACTTTATAAAGATAGCATATTTAAGAAAGATTCAAAAATCTGTAGAAGCAAAAGTAGAAAAATGAAATAGAAGAGATCGAAGCATTTTGATTGGTTGGGTAGAATTACGTCAATATTGACGTCATTCGACTACCTTTCCAGTCGAACCGATTATGCGTCAGTGCAATACAGACAGTTGTGTGGAAATTATTGAAAGCAAATAATGAGTCGAATAAAATGGAGGCGATGAATACAGGCTAGAGGTAAATTTTCGGATTTAATACATTAATCCGAGATCTGAATCACTTCGGGAGGGTGGGTGAAGATATTTTCTGTCTAGCAAGTGTGTAGAGCGTTGGGTTGATTCCAGAAACCTCAGCTATCAATTTTTACATACGTTAATTTTTTTTTTATTACTGGATTTTATTTATTTATTTATTTCTATTCGTTTATATGGTCGGCTCTTTCTACCGCTCTAGTAAGTACCTGACTCCTCCTGCTATCCTCTTTCTTTACAAGAGCCAGATCAGGCCAAAAATGGAGTACTGTTGTCATATTTGGGCGGGCGCTACCCAGACATCACTTCTCCGAGCCCTTGTGGGTAACGAATTATTCTCCACCCTTCAACCACTCTCCCATAGACGGGATGTGGCAAGCAACTCGCTGCTTTATCGCTACTTCATCGGAAAGTGCTCGGACGAACTACATTGTCTGGTGTCGCTAAGTCAAACCTTCAGGGTAAGGACACGCCATGTCACTTACATAGTAGCAAACCACCCACATTCCTTCCGTATTCCCTCGGTGAGATGTAAGTTCCACTCTAACAGCTTCTTCCAGTGAACCACTGCTCTGTGGAAAGGACTCCCAAGAAAATTTTTCCACGATCACTACAATCTTAACCTGTCCAATGCTAGGGTTAGCCGTTATCTTCCTCTCCTATATGCACAAATTGCCTCTTAAAGTAACCCTTTACCTCGAGTGGCACCCGGGCCTTGTATAGGGTGGACATTATTGTAAAAAATTGTATGTAGCAATATTATATATATATATATATATATATATATTGAAACACAACTAATTTGGTGTCAGCCAGAGCTATCTTCACTCGGTAGAGTTACAAAACTAAATCTAGCATATTGTTTTTACAAATGTAAACAAATGCCCATCAGTCAAAGTGCTCCATTCATTTTACTGAAGAGCTTTGCATTAGTGCAGGTGGCTGTTGTTTATAGAATTAGCTTATCACTCAACAGTGCTCAATTGAAATGTATTTTCAAGAGCTAAATTATGTCATTCACAGACAGTACTGTTTCGCTGTATCACAGCTCCTCAGTGAGACTAGACTTCCGAATGCCTCAAGCCAGGATTGAAACACAAGAAATTTGGTGTCAGCCAGAGCTATCTTCACTATTGTAACCTAGGAAAGCTTACTGAATGAGGAATAACCAAAACGGAAGTTGGAAATGAAAATGGTAATCTTAATAACATCAACAAAATACAATACTCGCCAGCGGCGTGAAGTAGGTAAACCACTGCTAGTGGTGGACTATTTAGAAAACATTATTACCCCCACTTACAATAGTGTCAAACGTATTTATGAGGATTGGGACATACCCATTAGTGTTCCTAATGAGAAGTTCTAATGTTGGAATGTTTGCTTTAATTTCTGGTGAAAATAAAGACAAAAATTTGAATATTCTTTTTATTAAGTTGGTCCTAAGCTTTCGGCTCACATGAGCCGGCCTCAGAGTCGTTATACAGATATGAAACAAAAATGTGCACCGTCAAAGATGATATTTTGTTATTTTGACATAGAAAATTGCTATGCAAAGATAACGGTCTAGATGCAATGTGTTGTGACTAGTTTGAAATGTAATTTTGTTGAGTGTGGGTTTCTTTGTATTAATGTAGATGGCCTCCAATATCTGAAGGTTCTTTTTACTATGTGTATGTGTGAGTATTATTGTGTTATCAACTAATATCTGTCTAATATTATGTACATGGCTATGTTTTTCTAAGAAATGTTGTTTAATAGAACTAAAATCAGAAATGTGACAGGTAAGTCTACGGGAGAGAGTATCTCTAGTAAAACCAATATATGTAGTGGGTTTATTATTAGCATCAGAGATACAATCTCTTAACGGGGATTTAAATTGATACACTACATTAGAAAGGCTCATGATCAGACATAATAGACATTTATTGTCTGCTATATTTATTAATATATGTCTAATTAATGACGACAATTTTTGCTCCCACTACCATAAAACACCGATATACCCAACCATATATAAGCCCAAAATTTTTAAAAATTAATCAATTTGTCTGACGATCGAAAGTAACGTGAAACCCAGGGTCACAAACTCACATCAATCCAACTAAATATGTTTACTCTATCTCTGATATTGAGCACTTTCCAAGAAGTACCGCGCATATATAATATATAAATAATATATATATAAAATTACATACACACACAGACACACACATACATATATAATTTTACATATATATATATATATATATATATATATATATATATATATATATATATAGATAGATAGATAGATAGATAGATAGATAGATAGATAGATCTTGCTACATAGAAATTTTTCCTTAAGATTTTTAAGTTTAGCTCACTCGGGGAGTTGATTGAATATGCTCTGCGAGATTATGTTACTGAAATCTTCCAGCTAAAAGATCGTGTTTGTTTGTAGAAATTAGCGTTCAAAATACTAGCTTCCATCAGGGCTCAATCACCAAGCACTGACTTCTGATATAAGTATGCAACTAATTCATGCATCATGTAGAACATATGCACAATGAATTATAGAAAAGTTCTCGGCCAAACCAAGCAGCTCTTCGACAAAGCAAGAAATAAAATCGAAAAGAATGAAATAAAATAAAAATTAGATTAATACTGATATCTGTTAATATAGGCGAATTAAATGTGAGGAGGATCCAAGGACCCCTCAAAACACACACACACACACACACGCATATATATATATATATATATATATATATATATATATATATATATATATATATATATATATGATAGCCGCGTACAGTACGGCTTGAAATAGAATATCCCATGAGGTAATTTTTAGTTTTTTCTGTAACATATATATATATATATATATATATATATATATATATATATATATATATATATATATATGGGGGTGTACGTCTAGTTATGTGCTACTTAAGTTTCAACTAATTTAGTGCTTTTCCGACTATGATCAGATTATATATATGTGATATAAAATGGGATGACAGGGTCAAGAATAATGTAATACTGAAGAAATCTAACAGCATCACAGGTATTGAAACCATTTTAGTAAATATACAACTTAGGTGGGCTGGTCATTTTTGAGAATGGATGAGCATAGGCTTCCAAAAAGGTATTGTGGGCAACTACCAAACTCCAAGCGTTCAGATGGCCCTCCACTCTTACGCTACAAAGACAAATTGAAAGACAACTTGAAACATCTCAACGTTGATCTGAAAAGCTGGGAAGCCCAAGCATCAAACCGAAAGGAGTGGCGTAAGACATGTTTAAGTTAAAGGGTTTTGAAGACAGTAGACTGAAGCACCGAGATCAGTTTCGTCAAGCTCTGAAACAGAGATGCCATCAAAATCCTGTTTTAACAAATTTCATCTGTCAGTGTGGCTTTGTCGCCTGCAGCAAGGCTGGGTTAGTGTCACACTTAAGAAAGCACAAATGAAATATGCTTTTCCTTATTTTTCCTTGATGTGCATAAGGGTAAAACAAAAAGCACCATCCACTGCTGACCCTCACGAATATATATATACATACCGGGGTTGAAATAAGCCTATTCCCCATAAGAGGTAATCTGGTATTCTATTGGATACTAATTATTTGGTCTGTAATAATAAATACATTGAGATCTTTTTGTGGATCAGTTTTAATATTATTAAGATCCACGTGGATTATATACCAACGGATTTATTACCGTTATTATATATATATATATATATATATATATATATATATATATATATATATATATATATATATATATATATATATATATATATATATATATAGTCATCCACAAGCAGACTGTTTCGCAGCTTATCATTGTGGCTAGAGCTTCCATTGTTTGAAGCCGGGATCGAAACCCGATTGATTCGGCAACAGTCGGAGATTTTTTCCCCCAAGCCATCGGCGCACGGTTGAACGAGAGGCAAATTTCTACGTACTTACTCTGTGAGTAAACACGCCAATGACTGACAGTGCTCAATATATTAATTCATAAACCAGGTCGGCAACGATTCGCCAATACTATATAGTTTCATGTGTTTGCAAACAATCATCAGGTAGCCAGTGAAATTTAATATGAATAATGCCCTATATACAACCGGGCAAGTTCAAATTGACATGCAAACCGAAGCAGTGTTTAGATCACCCAGCCAAGGTCTAAAATGGCAAAAAAATAAATATTTACCCCCTGGAAAGGCTAGCCAGTACAGCAAAAAGCGCTCAGTAAAGTGAAACTAGTTCCACGGCACTGGTCATGTGCTTTCAAACAATCATCAGGTAGACAGTGACTTGTAATAAGATGAATACCCTATATATAACCGGGCAAGTTCAATTTGACAAGCAAACCAAACCCAGACGGTTTATATATATATATATATATATATATATATATATATATATATGAAAGTGAACATTGATGTCAACACTCAGAGGCGACAGGCTGTTTCATGCTGGACGCAATCGCGGCTTGACGACTGCGTCTAGCATGAAACAGCCTGTCGCCTCTGAGTGTTGACTTCAATGTTCACTTTTATATTTGCATACGCTCTATTTCTGACATTGAGCACTTTGTCCCATAAATATAGCACACCTTAAAATTATATTTCCTCATATATATATATATATATATATATATATATATATATATTCCATTAATAATGTTCAAAATTCAGCGTGTAAATATTAAGGAAATTTACTTCATGAATCCTCTAAGATATTTGCTTGATCAGCAAAGCTTCTTCGTGACCAAGTCGGTTAAGGCACCTCAGATCTAACGACGACTTCCGTCTGCCTTTACAGATTCAAATCCTGCCAGTGAACGTATATTTTTTTATCAAATATTTAGACCGGTAGACGAAAATACAATAAATATACTGTTTAATAAATAAACGGGGCGTCTACTCAAATATGAGCATCCACTAAAAATAACGTTTCAAGAGATAAAAATCTGTTGTATTAATAAATTAAAAGAATCCATTACTTCTTTAAAAAATTGCTTTTTTTACGTTTGGATACGAAACTGAAGAATCTACGATGAGAAAGATTTTGCTTAAAGGTACTGTCCAGACATTGTTTCATCAGCAAAACTCTTTTTGTGGCCATTATCATTTTTTTTATTATTTTATAATTTTAGTTTGATATATGTTCGAATTCAATAATATATTATAATTGAAATTATTGATATAAAATATTAAAATAAGTATTTACATTTGTAAATAAACGGTAATTTTGAATACAGCCCGTTTTTACATTTATAGCGATCTACAAGAATATATATAATTGCACGTTCCAATATTATATAACCGTTAATAAATAACACATTCTTAAAAACACATCTTTCAGTCTACAGCACATTTATTTCGTCTTCGAGTTTTGGTTTTAGAGGAAAAAAATTACAGCCTGACGATGGGAACATGAAGTTCTTGAAAGTACTTGCTGCTCTAAAAATACACCAAATCCATCAGACAACAATTTTATACATAAGGATCGCATCATTCAGTGGATTGTTAGTTGGTTAATGCTTATATTAAATCTGTTAGCGAAGAGAATTCGCCATTAATTGCATTAATATTGATAACTGATCCAATGTATGATTATCTCTTTATAATATAAAATATATGCTGCCTTATATAATACGTATATACATACATACACACACACATATATATATATATATATATATATATATATATATATATATATATATGATTCTATCATTACAGTTATAGTTGGAGCCCTCGGATTGATTGGAAAAGTGCTCGATAGACTCATAGAAGAGATTCCTGGTAACCCATGCTTTAAAGAAATACAAAAAATTGTACCCAAAAGTACAGTTCACACCTTACGAAAGGCTTTATCGATGTAATGTGTGTAATCTTAGGGGTTATTTTTTTTATTTAAAAAATGCTCAATAGAAAATGTCTTGAAACCCTTTCTGACCTTAGGTTTTAGGTTGGGACTCGGAAGGAAATGTCTATACAACAGAAATCAAAGGAAATAATAATAATAATAATAATAATAATAATAATAATAATAATAACATTGTCATTAAAGACCACAAACAAAATAAGTGCCTCCTTATTGATATGGCAGTCCCTGCAGACTGCAATGTATCTTTGAAGATATTCGAAAACTGTCAAAATACAAGGACCTTGAAATAGAAATCTCAAAAATGTGGCACATGGGAACATCAACAATTCCTGTTGTAGTTGGAGCCATTGGACTGGTTGGAAAAGATTCCAGTAGGCTGATTGAAGGGATCCCTGGAAGTCCATGCCTCAAAGAGATACAAAAAATTGTTCTGACAAGTACAGCCCACACTTTACGAAGGGCTTTATCTATGTAATTATTTTTTATTTTATTATATTATTTTTTATTTTTTTTGCAGTGGAAAGTGTCATGATGCCATTTCTAACTTTAGGTCCCTGGGCGGGACCCGGAAAGAAATGTGTAAACGCCAGATATCAAAGGAAATAAAAATAATAATAATAATATTAACAACAACAACAATAATAATAATAATAATGTGGATACTGAGGATGGTGCTGTAATAATAATAATTGTAATAATAATGATATTAAAAAGGGGTATAATCATAGTAATGATAATGATAATAGTGAGAATGGTGCAATAATAATAATAATAATAATAAAATTTAATGACATCTTGTCATAATTTCGTTCAGATTTGGCTGTGAGCCATGAGCCTTGTATACCCTTATCAGATCGGGTGTCTATATTGGGCTTTGTATGTTTGTACTCCAGCATCACTTTGTTGGTGTGTTGCACTCTTGAATAATAATAATAATACTAATTATGGTTCCTTATGTAATCCTTGTAGATCAGGTTGATCCTTCGTTGACTGACACTCCAGCAACGACCTGTCCACACAAAGGCAAAACAGCAAATTCATTTCCCCTTCGAAAGAAAACATTCTTATCGGCCACTCACGAGGCGTTTGTCTATAGCAACCCGCCGTTCATTTGAGGCTGTCTTAGTTTATTCGCCTTATCGGCATAACAGACAATCCGTCGGTCAGTTTTCTGTTGATTCAACGCCTCGAATAAGATATTTATCGTTATGCCTTCTCATTGGGACTCGTTGGCCAGCCTAAAGGAGGACAGATTGCAAGTAATATATCACGCTCATGGGATCAGCATTATTATTTATAAGACAGACATATTGCCGCTTGGAAGAGCAGGCAATTCTTCTTCTTCTTTTCTCCTCCTCTTCCCCTTTCTTCTTCTTCTTCTTCTTCTTCTTCTTCTTCTTCTTCTTCTTCTTCTTCTTCTTCTTCTTCTTCTTCTTCTTCCCGTGTCCTTTTAGGACGTGGGCGACTATGGCTCTCCACTGATTTCAGTTTTTAGTAACGTGTCTTTTTATCATTTTTATCATCCCTCCCCTCACTTTTCTGTCATCCATTCGCGTAAGCAAGTGGACAATTGACATCCCTGTATCTTTTATATTTGATGTGTCCTGTGAGTGTCAAATTCTCCAAGCCATCTTTCCTCATTATATAAACGGGTGAAACAGATGATCCGAAATTATGTCTGTCCACCACATATCAATACATATCAATTGATCACGTCTGTCCTGACAAACTCAACTTATTCTTCACTCGATGAAAAGAATAATCTTCCCTTGGAATGTGATGTCAGAGTAGTTCATATGGGTTCAAAGATCAACTATTGATAAACAAAATGATCCTGGAAAAGTTACTGGAAAAGAGGTAGAAATCACAGCACAACTGGATAGATTATCAAAAAGCCTTTGATAGTATGCCACACTCTTGGATCATTAAGGCTTTGGAAATGTTTCCTCGCTGATAGTAAATTTGCTTTAACACAGCATGGGAATGAGGAAAACCACATAATGCTTAAATCACACCAAATACACTGCCACTTCCAATCCGACGAGTAATCATTCAAGGAGACTCCCTTCCGCACGCTTCTGTTCTGTCTGTCCTTAATTCCCTTTTCACATGAACTAAACAATAATAGAATTAAATTTCGGCCACAGAGGAGCGTTCGGCTAGCAAGGTCGATTTTACTGTCTTTAAACTACAATCTTTCATGATTCTCTCATGTACATTCATATCTGCTCATGGCGTACCCAAATGTAAAGAAATGACGTCACACATTATGAAATGGACAAAGTCCGACAGTTATTTTAAGACATTTTTATGTTTATGTTTATAGACAGTAAAATCGACCTTGCTAGCCGAACGCTCCTCTGTGGCCGAAACGGTTAAAGCACGTCAGGCTATATGACGGTTCCGTATAGGATAGGTTCGATTCCTGTCGGAGGACGAATATTTTCTATGATAATTTCTCGGACATTCAGACCGGTAAATGTTGTTTAATACTGTTTATTATAAAACAGAGCATTTACTTAAATATTTGTATCTATAAAAAGAATGTATAAACATAAAAATGTCTTAATATATATACCTATATATTACTATCATATATGTCAATGAATTCAACAATAGATTGACTTTAACGTGAGGAGCGGAAGAGTATTTCCATGAAGTCGGTAGATAAGTCATTTGTATTTTTATTTATCTATTAAGTATTGCTGCTCATCGTTTTTTTTTTAATATTGAATATCTTTTTTCGAAAATCTGCTTGCCTTGAACGCGTTAGTCTCCAGTAATTTACTGATGAACGTATTGTTACATTATTCCTAAAACCAGACCTTCTTCTGATTCATACGACACTAATTTACTCCACTAACCGGAGGTAAACGCTCCGAACGACAAAAACTGGACTAAAATTCCGTCAACTGCGCAGAGGCTCCGCACATACCTTCCGTTTTTACTCACACGTTCAAAGAAAAAAAAACAAAAAAACGGAGCCGATTTGAGCCTATTTTTGGCAGTTGGACGCCATCTTGGCCAGGGTTAAGAGTTCGTAGGGAAATGACCTCCCATCTCCCAGAGACAGCTCGCCAAAGGCCGTCGTCCCAGTAAGTCATAATTCATCCCCATCTCCTTCCGTACGCCTCAGCGGACGCCTTTCACAACTCCACTTATCTCTTTTTTCAACGAAAGACATCTACACCGATTTATCATTTATTGCATTTTACGTTAATACAATTGTTTATTTCTTTAAACCTTCTTTGTTTCTTCTTTGTTCTGCCACCATATGCTTAATATAACACTACTTTGCTCAGCATTAACGATCTTTCTTATGTGGCCTCAGGGTTGTCCACCGGAGGTGAATGCAGGGACACTCTTCTATGCGCGATATGGTACTACAGGCACCCCGGTATTATACAACTGTTGATCAGAGTGGCCGCTCAAGACGCTACGCAAGAGTTAGGGCCCCTCACTACCAGTCGGGAACAGCAACCAGAAAACTGTCAACCCGGTACCCTCAGAATGAAGAGGCATTGCCACAGACTGCACACATCACAGGAGCATCACGGCAGTACTAGTACGGAGGCCAGAGAGGAGGAGAGGAAGAGTTCCGGGAACCCCTTACTAAACAAGAAACAAGAGAAGGGGGGGGGGAGTATTGACCGAGTATACCTACTCCTATTACGCACGCAGTAACACACACACTAAAAAAAGAAAAAAAAAACGATAAAGGAAAGTAGTTGACAAGTTCAAGTTGGCAGTTGACTCAGAGATTTCTCCCGCCCTTTGATATGTCTCGTTTTTAGTCCTGCTGGCTTGCTAACGAGCCAGCTAACTCGAGATATTTTCGACAGGAATACTTACCAAGGGAGTGGAGGGGGGGGATTAATTCTTTCCCCTTCTTTAAATTAAGTTTCAGCTTAATTTAAGTCCCATTGGCCCTTGCTAAGACACGGTTATCCAGCATTGTGGATAAAACGCATCATTCAAGTTACCATTGGCACGTCGTGTTCACTTCGAATCTCATGGTCAGTTAGTGAAGAATTATTGAAGCTGATTTTTATCACCATGCCTCTACATTTCAAAGACCACCGAGCTGGCGAGGAGGGGTCGCTTGCCCAACTTGTAACTGAAATTCGAAGACAAACCTACAATGGATTCTGGCCCCATATTCAAGTGAGCTAAATGGCTATTTGGAACAAAATAAAGCTCGGTATCTGTACACCTCTCCCGTTAGCCAGCCATCATATCGTCTAATTTGAAGGAGTCAACGAGAAATAACAAATTCAAAGAATTTATCCAAACTTTTCAAAATGAAATGGATTAAATCCGACAAATATATTTAATATTTTTTTCTGTTTATACGTTATTTTTACAGATACAATTTATTTAAGTAAATGCTCTGTTTTAATTAAGCAGTATTAATTACATTTACCGGCCTGAATTTTCGATAAATTAACCTGTATTCTTATACAGAAACCGTATCTGTTTCGTTATATGTTGTCATTGTTTACGTTAAGATACATTCCGTGAGCAGATATGATAGATCGAGAAAAATCGTCGAAGGTTGTGTGTTTAATTTTGGACACAGATAACTAGACGCTTCTCTGTAGCTAAATGGCATAGTAAGTCAGATCAAATGACGTTTTATATATATATATATATATATATATATATATATATATATATATATATATATATATGACCATCTCCAATGAAAAAACGATTGTTGGTCTGAAGTAGTTCCTTCTAAAAACGAAAGTCGTCCATTACGAGTTTTCCATTTTTTAATTCGTTTACCCACTATTAGTCTGATATATGAAATTGGTTCTTTTCATTTTTTAGTTCCACATTATCTAAGCATGGACAAACCGAAGAGTTGACCCGCCTTGGAAAACGGACAATTTCACTGACTCGCACCTGTTTAGGGGTTCCACCTTCGTCTTGAGATATCTTTCGGCGCGATAACGCTTCCACGGTAGATCAGCCCTGGAAGACGTATCATTTCACTGACTCGCTCCTGTTTATCGATTCCAGTTCCGTCTTGAGATCCCCTTCGGCGCAATCCCGCTTCCGCTGTTGATCCGCTCTGGAAGACGTATCATTTCACTGACTCGCACCTGTTTATCGATTCCAGTTCCGTCTTGAGATATCCTTTGGCGCAATCCCGATTCCGCTGTTGATCCGCTCTGGAAGACGTATCATTTCACTGACTCGCTTCTGTTTATCGATTTCAGTTCCGTCTTAAGATACCCTTCGGGGCAATCCCGATTCCGCTGTTGATCCGCTCAGGAAGACGTATCATTTCACTGAATCGCTCCTGTTTATCGATTCCAGTTTCGTCTTGAGATTCCTTTCGGCGCAATCCCACTTCTGCGGTTGCTCTGCCTTGAAAGATGTATCATCTCACTGATAAGATTCTGTTTAGAGATTCCAGCTTCGTTTTGAGATACCCTTCGGCGCGATAACGCGTCGGCGGTTGATCCTCGCTGGAAGGCGTATCACGTCACTGACTCGCCTTTGTTTAGGGATTCCAGCTTCGTTTTGAGATCTTTCGAAACTATACCGATTCTGCGGTTGATCCGCCTTGGAAGACGTTTCATCTCATTGATTCGCCTCTGTTTAGGGATTCCAGTTTCGTCTTGAGATACCCTACGGCGCGATCCCGCTTTCGCGATTGATCCGCTCTGGAAGCCCTCTCATCTCACTGACTCGCCTCCTGTTTAGGGATTTCAGCTTCGTTTTGAGATACCCTTCGACGCGATAGCGCTTCTTCGGTTGATCTACCTTGAATGACGTTTCATTTTACTGACTCGCCTGTGTTTAGTGATGCCAGATTTGTCTTGAGATACCTTTCGATCCCGCTTCCGCGGTCGATCCACCTTGGAGGGCGTATCATCTCATTGAGTCAGCCCTGTTTAGGGACTCGCCCTAATCCTCTCGATAACACCTCGACTCGGTAATCGACCAGCTACCACCGCCGACAAACCTTCAACCTGGCAATCAACCAGCTACCGTCGCCGATAACACTGCACCCGCCATCCGACCAGCTACCGCCGCCGATACAACCGATTAGTTCTCCTGACTAAACCGTTCATCCCGGATCCGACACCGATCCAGGCACATTCTCCTGACAGTACATACTTGTACATATTGTAAAAATAAAAATCGTCGTTTGTTTTTAAACCTCCGCCTTTATCGCCTCATAGTGTTGGCTGTTCACATCTTTCTTCGAAAACAAAATGCTTACAGAGGCGACATCCTTATCGGACCCGCAACACCCCCGTGATATTTTCCCTGGGTCTTTTGTATTGACAAGGCCCAGGGAGAATATCCCGGAGGTGAAATGTTCATCCGAATGGGTTAATAGAGTTTCATTTTTATGTAAATCACACACACACACACACACACACACACACACACACACACACACACACACACACACACACACACACATATATATATATATATATATATATAAAACAAAGCTTCAGGTATATACTACTTTATATATATTTACTTGGTTCTTATTTAATTACGATTTATTTTTTTTGTCTTGCTTTTTGTTTTTGCTTTGGCTTGTTTTGTTTCGGGTCTTTTATAGCGTCCAGATCGTATGTCAATGCGTTTGTATATTTTGGCGTACCGCAAAGAAAATTGCTATTTCGTTTTCTCCGCTCCTTGATTTATGTTGTCTTTACGGCCGGAATGTTCCAGACTTACCCTCCCCGCCCCACCACCACCCACAGTGCAACTACCACCTACCTGACTCTTCATTACAATGTCAGGGCAACGGAGGTTTCTTACATGCAAAACAACATCTACATCCAGCATTAGGAGAAGAAAAGGACTAAGCTTAGTAGATTTGGGCATAAGCGTTTCAGGAATTTGTTCATATAATAATAATAACAATAATAATAATAATAATAATAATAATAATAATAATAATAATAATAATAATAGTCAAAGTTAGACTTAGTTTCCCCATTCTCTTTCGAAGTAATCCAATTAAGCATGGAGAGAGGGATACAAGTGAGTGCAATAGCCGGAACCATATTCGTTGTGATAAGGGAAGATTCAAATCCCGGCTAAAAAATAGATTAATACCTATGTATGTAACTATATAACTTAGTCTGTTCACATCTATCTATCTTTCTATCTATCTATCTATCTATCTATCTATCTATCTATCTATCTATCTATCTATCTATCTATCTCAGTCTATTCATATCTATCTATCTATCTATCTATCTATCTATCTATCTATCTATCTATCTATCTATCTATCTATCTATCTATCTATTTCAGTCTATTCATTATCTATCTATCTATGTATCTATCTATCTATCTATCTATCTATCTATCTATCTATCTATCTATCTCAGTCTATTCATATCTATCTATCTATCTATCTATCTATCTATCTATTTCAGTCTATTCATTATCTATCTATCTATCTATCTATCTATCTATCTATCTATCTATCTATCTATCTATCTATCTATGTCTATTCATATCTATCTATCTATCTATCTATCTATCTATCTATCTATCTATCTATCTATCTATCTCAGTCTATTCATATCTATCTATCTATCTGTTATGGTCCAGGTTCCTTGTACCACGGTGATGGTCCAAGGTAGAACCAATGAAGAATAACTCGAACACAGGTATGGAATAACACAGATATATTACAAACAGAAATATG
>OZ038517.1:31058289-31063289 GCA_964036315.1 Acanthosepion esculentum | reverse complement strand
TATTTAGGCAGCAAATGTTATTTAAGGCAAATGTTATTAAAGACAACAGACATTTTGTGTATATTAATTTTATTGATCGACTTTACCAAGCAGGTTTTTACAAATAGATTGGTAAGTATTGAAATAGAGCAATAGATAAAAGATAAAATTATTTACTTTCTACTTCAAAGTCTTGTGAATAAAATAAATCTATTAGATTCATTAACAGATTTTATACTTTGATGCATTAGTAATTTTAATTGCGTTACCTTAAAAAAACTTAATTACTTACGTTAAGTAATAATAAAATTTGTTCTATCCTAAGAACGTCATAATAAATGGAAAAATCTCATTTGAAATTGTTCAGTTATATATTCCGTCCTGGGTATGACGATAAACTATATCCACGTCCTGGATAAGACGATAAACTACGTCCAATAGCAAGGCCTCTGATCAGGAGGTTTTGAAGAGCGTTAAACCACCTCTTAATTGCTGGTGTTCCCAGGTTCACCCTGACCAGGGGTGGTAGCACCTGTTAGGGTCCCAGCTATGGGTAAATAGTTAACCCCCAAATTGGGGTCAAAACACTATGAAAGTGTAAAAATGGGTCTTAATACCAGAAATACTTTGTAAAAGAAAAAAAAAATTAATATCATCTACACATTATTATCAGCAATGCATTTTAGGCCAAAAAATTTTGCCAGCAATACTTTTTTGAAAAAAATATTATCAGAAATAGACTTTTTGAAGGAAAAATATTACTAGCAATACATGTTTGAAAAAAAATATTACCAGCAATAAAAATTTTGTCGGCATTAAATAACCCATTGAGGTTGGTATGTTGTAAAACAAACCAAACCAAACCAATCAGTCATATATTATATCTTATTCTGATGACCAGCTCTGCCCCCGAAACATATAGTCGGAAGATAAGTCATTTGAAATTTTATTTGGCTATTCACTAGTACCAGATAATACCAATATCTCATCATTTGACAGCTGATTTGGCCAGATGTAACCGTAAGTTCTATGCTAACAGTTTCTTCTCTCGCGTTTTCTCGCCTGTAAAACTCTTTTTCCGGCTTCTTGATTACCAGACATCTTTGATCTTCAAAACTTTACGGACTTCTTTGCGTCACCCCTCCCCCCGAGTTCTACCACAAGGGCATTGAACAGCTGGAGACACGTTGGCAGAAGGTGCTGGATGCCGATGGTGATTACTTCGAAGACTAAATATAAGTTACACATACTGTGAAGCATTTTCTTTTTTTCCTTTAAAAACGGACAGAACTTTTTTGCTTACCTTGTATATATATATATATATATATATATATATATATATATATATAGCGTGACCCCCAAAAAACGGGAACTTTTTAACAATCCAATAAAACCAAGTGTGATGGAAGAAAAATATTTAATTCATAGTAATTGAAACCTTAAAACATGCCATTTAAGAAACAATGATGGAATTTTCATTTTTTAAAAATGATGTCCTGTAGATGGCGTCCTCCTGTACGAATGCATTCTTGAAATCTGCTGTTGAGACCCCTATTTATTGATGCAACATCTCAGCTGGGATATTGTGAATTTCATTCTTGTTACTAAAATGGCGAAATGTTTACTTGCTCAAGGTCACTGTCTCGCAGTGTTGCCACTTGCTCATGTCTGGCAATACGCACTTCAAAAATTCCCGTTTTTTGGGGTCACCCTGTATATATTTTGAAAATTATGGTATTCTCAGGCGATTTTTAACAACTGACCTCTTATTTATTTCTAAAAACCTAATGAACGCGGATTCAACTGGTCTAATAATTTTTAAAGTTAAAAAGCTTTACATGTTATTTTTTTAATTTTTTCCACACGTGTATTGAGCACTTTTTCAATACTCCCGTTTTTTTCTGATCTGATGCAACTCTAAATATTAACCTTTTATATATTACACACACACACATATATATATATGTAATACATATATATATTTGATATATATATATATATATATATATATATTAGGTCATCCCATAAGTTCTGTCCGAATTTTAACTTTTTGTTAAAATGAACGAAATTTAGAGTATTTTATAATGTCTAATGGAGATGAACAATATTTTTATGTTTAGATGCTTTATCAATTGAGGAATTGGCAGTGGTTCTCAGTTCAAACCATACAACTGTTCATCGTCATCTTCAACAACTTGGAAAAGTTCCTAAACTTGGAAAATGGGTGCCTCTTGAATTGTCTGAAAACAACCTCAAATCCCGAGTTGACATCTGCTCTTCTCTCCATTCTCGCCAACTTGTTTCACCTTTTTTGGATAGACTTGTGACTGGCGACGAAAAATGGATCTTTTATCGAAATGTTAAGCGTCGTAGACAGTGGCTTGGTAAAGGGGAAGGACCCCAGCCACAGCCGAGAAGGGAACTTCATGGGCAAAAGGTTCTTCTTTCAATCTGGTGGGATTGCCAAGGAATAATCCACTTTGAATTCTTACCACCTAATGCAACAATTAATGCTCAAATATACTGTCAGCAATTAGAGCGTTTGGACCAAGCTTTGAGGGAAAAAAAGACCTGCTCTAGTGAATCGAAAACGGGTGATATTTCATCAGGACAATGCGTGACCACACACAGCAAGAATCACGTCACAAAAGATCGAAGAACTTGGTTGGGAGAAAATTCCTCATCCACCTTATTCTCCCGACCTTGCTCCTTCAGACTACCATTTGTTTCATAGCTTACAGAATCATTTGGAAGAAACAGCTTTTGTAAAACAGGAAGAGGTTAAAACTGACATTTGTGAGTTCTTCGAATCAAAGCCAAAAGAATTTTACAGTAATGGAATTAGTAAGCTTGTTAATAGATGGAAGGAAGTCATAGATAATCAGGGAAAATACATTGTTGATTGAATCTGTAATTAAATGTAACATTTGGTCATTTGTTTTCTTTATTCAAAATTCGGACAGAACTTATGGGATGACCTGATATATATATAGGGAGAGAGAGAGAGACATATTCTCTTTCTCTCTGCATATAGATATGTGTGTGTGTGTATATGCATATATAGAGAGACAGATAGAAAGATAATATTAAAAACGAACAAAATGAACAGAGATAGATAGATATGAATCAAGACATACATAGCTAGCTAGCTAGATAGATATGAATAAAGACATAGATAGATAGATAGATAGATAGATAGATAGATATGAATAAAAACATAGATAGATATGAATAAATACATAGATAGATAGATAGATAGATAGATAGATAGATAGATAGGATTAAAGACATAGATAGATATGAATAAAGACATAGATAGATATGAATAAATACATAGATAGATAGATATGAATAAAGACATAGATAGATAGATAGATATGAATAAAGACATAGATAGAGAGATAGATAGATATGAATAAAGACATAGATAGATAGATAGATAGATAGATAGATAGATAGATAGATAGATAGATAGATAGATAGATATCTTCAATCGAATCAGTCCTGATGAATTTTCCAGGTTTCTTAATTAGTCATTAGTATGCTTCCTACTTTCTACTAAGACAACAGAAACATTAGTCCAAGGTCGATTATCGATGTGCTACCGATTTCTGTTTCTGATAACGGCTCATATTTATCTCCCGGGGCCAATGTCATGGTATCAAATGTTTAATGAGACGTTAAGCATTCTAGATTAAAGAATGAAAAAAGCAACAAAAAAAAAAAAAAAAAAAACCTCGAAGAAGTTAATAGCCATTTCGATGTTGTTCGCCTCGATTCATTTTCATCATTAACTTTTTGATAATGCAAAAATTGCTCGGCATCACTTTTCCCTTCCATGAGAAAATTTGGCTGCACATGAGCGGGCAACTAAAACGGCTTCCCAACTCAGCGAAATTTTCGCATTCTTTTTCGATGTTTAATCAAGTTTTTCAACAGTTTTGTTTCGCTTTCTGCCGCTCTCTCTCCCTCTTTCTCTCTCTTCCTCTTTCTCTCTCTCTGCCCACCTCTCTCACACACACATACACACATGTCCTCGGATTAAGGAAAAAGATTTAAGAAAGGTGGCGAGCCGAGATCATTGCAGCAACCACTCCTATATATCGGAGCGGCTGCTGTCGTTGAGTTTTAGCGGCTTTGTTGCTTTGCTTGGAGTGAAATGATTAAATATATACGAGGTGTGACAGCAAAAATGTCCATTTGAACCGTTGTATCTTAGAAATGATTAAAGATATCTTACAGGAAATCTCCGAGGTTTTTATTACACTATTAGACTCGACTTTGAGCAATAAGTTACTATCCAAGCTTAACAGAAGAATCGTGACGAAATCTATCATAGACGAAAATTACATATTCATCATTAATTATGACAACACAATTGGAAAAAAACAACAAAAAACGCTAGCATTCATTCTTCTTTACGATTTACAGAGAATGGTTAGAAAAAGAAGAACAATTCCAGTAAGTAGAAATTATGTGGGTAAAATACCCCCGCCACTGACAGGTGAATGGCCAGACTGGTTCAGTCTGATAGAAAGGCAGCAGTAGACCAAATAACCTCAGTGTAGAAAGGATGTACACAGATGAGCAGATCTGAAGGCACATCACGTCGAACATTGAAACAGATGCGAAAAAGAACAGGCTGACATTCACTCCTATCAGAAAGAACAAGAATAAGATCACGCCGAGTGTCACTCCTATAAGATAAGAACAAGTTCATGCCGAGTGTCACTCCTATCAGATAAGAACAAGAATAAGTTCACGATGAGTTTCACTCATATCAGATAAAAACAAGTGTAAGATCACGCCGAGTGTCACACATATCAAATAAGAACAAGAGTATGATGACGCCGAATGTCATTCTTATTAGATAAGAACAAGAGTAAGTTTACGGCGTGTCACTCTTATCAGATAAGGACAAAATTGAGATCACGCCGAGTATCACTCATATCAGATAACAAAAGTAATATCACGCCGAGTGTCACTCATATCAGATAAGAACGAGAGTAATATCACGCCGA
>OZ038517.1:30920789-31048289 GCA_964036315.1 Acanthosepion esculentum | reverse complement strand
TCTCCTCGTTTCAGGGAAACCCTGGGTAATTTCGACACAGATGAAACCGTTTCCATAGTCTCAGCATCCTTCTGTAGAACCACATGTCTGTTGCCGCAAGTTTTTTCTTGTTCATCTGTGAGGAAATTGCACAGAATTTACTGGACATTTGATATTACCTACCGGTTGTGCACTCTTTCCTTTGTTAACGAACGAAATGTTCATATTTCGTAATACTTGGCTAAGCTTCTAACAAAACTATTCCCATATGTCTTCAGATTTTGTGTCACAATTTCCATTATCTGTTACTATGCCACTCAGAGAAATACATTTCCGTAAACGCTTGATTTTGACGTCCCCGACACGTAACTAACATCGAGAGTTGTCTCTTTTTCTTACAACCATTCGATGCGTCTTCATGCAATTAATGGTCAGTTCTTTCTTCCTACATTAATCGACAACTTTTTAAAAATAGTTTTTACATTTGTTTTTGTCGGTGTAGCCTAAGTACGCTACATATGAATGGAGCACTTTGGCTGATTGGCATTTGTTTACATTTGTAAAAACAATACGCTAGATTTAGTTGTGTAACTCTATCGAGTGAAGATAGCTCTGGCTGACACCAAATTAGTTGTGTTTCAATCCTGGTTTGAGGCATTCGGAAGTCTAGTCGCACTGAGGAGCTGTGATACAGCGAAACAGTACTTTCTATGAATGACATAATTTAGCTCTTGAAAATACATTTCAATTGAGCACTGTTGAGTGATAAGCTAATTCTATAAACAACAGCCACCTGCACTAATGCAAAGCTCTTCAGTAAAATGAATGGAGCACTTTGGTTGATTGGCATTTGTTTACATTTGTAAAAACAATATGCTAGATTTAGTTGTGTAACTCTACCGAGTGAAGATAGCTCTGGCTGACACAAAATTAGTTGTGTTTCAATCCTGGCTTGAGGCATTCGGATGTCTAGTCGCACTGAGGAGCTGTGATACAGCGAAACAGTACTGTCTGAAACTGCAAGAAAAGACGTCTAATTTTTGTGTTAAGAATTGCTAATAGAAGTTACAGATTGTTTATACATCCTTTCTGTGTAGATCACGTTTTCTTAATAGATTCACCTCATTCGTATCGGGATTTATCGACTGCCTGTGTGTAATCTATGAAACATAGATATAACTAGAGAGCACAGAAAGGGTACGAATAGTCTTGAACAAGATCTGTGTTCATCGCACCTGGCAAGGGAACCGAGACAACTCAGCACCAGAAAAACAACTTTTTTTTTAATAATAGAAATAAAGCAATTTATTAAGGATTAAAACCTTAATTAGTGAATATATTTCTTCAAATAAGGCATTTGAAAATCCATTATCTAAATAAATCCATTATAGTAAATGGTAAATAATTAAATTATTTTCATAAAAATATTTTAGAATTTCGATTTACTTTATTAAAAAATAATTAAAAACAAGTGTTTTATTGAATTATTTTTATATCTCATTTTACTTTATTAAAATTAAATTTCTTTACGATTTTAACATTAAAAATAATTAAAAAAAACTGCTCCATATTTTTAAATGACGAGAAGAGTTATCTTAATTATCAAGTCCTTCCTAACGAAAAGGTAGCTGCTAAAGGCTATTTATCTGAGGCCCAAGCAGGGGTCGGGTCCTCCAAGGCTAGCTTCTTGGTTCAATCCTCTTTCGACTTACGTAAATGATCTGCCTAAAAGTATAATCCTATTATTTGTGAATGTCTACGCTGATAATACAACCATATATGAAGGCATCACCAAAAATCTAGATGACCAGAACTTGACAGCTGATTTCTCATGTGACCGAGATTTAACAGCTCAGTGTTGGGGAAAAGGTGGCTGGTTACATTCAATGCTGCAAAAACGAAACTAGTAACATTCCATTATCACCGACCGGAACATGAATTCTCACCTATTGCGATGGACGGCTCTTCTCTCAGGGATGCCCTGCGCCTATTTGGATAAACTCAACCCAGATCTCAAATAGAACTCGTACGTACGATCCATCGCTAAAGACGTTGGAAAAATGGTCAGTTCCCTGTACCGCTCCAGTAAGTACCCGAATCCTCCTGCTCTCCTCTACCTTTACAAAAGTCAGATCAAGTCGAAAATGAAGTACTGCTGCCATATATGAGCATTTACAAGAGCCAGATCAGGCCGGAAATGGACATCTACTGCCATACATGGCCAGGAGGTACCAAGTCTTCACTTTCCAGTCTCGATAGAGCCCAAAAGCGTCTCCGCCATCCACTGCATTTTCAAGAGGCCAATCAGGCTGAGAATGGAGTACTGCTGCAATATATGGGCAGGAGTTGCCTAGTCTTTACGTTCCGTTCTCTATAGAAGCCCCAAAGCATCTCTGCTATCCTCTGCGTTTACAAGAGCTAGATCCGACCAAAAATGGAATACTGCTGCCATATGTGGACAGGAGCTACACACTCCTCACTTTCCTGTCTTGATAGAGCCCAAAAGCGTCTTCAATATACTCTGAATTTACAAGAGCCAGATCAGGCTGAAAATGTACATCTACTGCCATATATGGGCAGGAGTTACCCAGTCTTCACTTTCCAGTCTCTTTCCAAGATATATATATATATATATATATATATATATATATATATATATATATATATAGAGAGAGAGAGAGAGAGAGAGAGATATGAACCGATTGAGATAGGAAATAGAATGAAATATATATATATATATATATATATATATATATATATATATATATATATAGACAGATAGATGAACAGATCGATATAGACAGATAGGAAATAGACTGATATATATATATGATATATCCATCTATCTATCTATCTATCGATCGATCTGTCTATCTATCTATCTATCTATCTATCTATCTATCTATATATATATATATATATATATGTATATAATATATATATTTAGATAGATAGGTAGGTAGGAATAAACAAATTTAGATAGATAGATAGATAGATAGATAGATAGATAGATAGATAGATAGATAACAAACCAAGTGGCCGGGTTAAGAAACAAGAAACCTTGCATGTAACTCGAGTATTCTTAGCTGATCATATTTCGCAACTTACCTGAGAACACCACTAACACAAACACACACGTGCACAAACACAGTCTCTCTCTCTCACACACACACACAGATAGACATACCTTCATATATATACCTACATATGTACACACACACATTATATATATATATATATATATATATATATATATATATATATATATATATATATATATATATATATATATGGATATAGTTGTATAATTTCAGAGTCAAATCCTACTCCATCCATTTTCTACACTCTTACCTCAGCAACTTTATCTGAAACAGATGCGGTCTGCTTAGTGGTCGACGAGAGATTTAGGCATTCTGTAACGGTATCTACAAGGGCCAGTGATCTAGCCCAAGTAACAAGCCAGGATATCGAAGTCTGATTTTCTCGGTAAACGAACCTCCATCACATGGAAATTGATATTAAAGTATTTTTCAACCGCCATCTTGTTTTGTGTCGTAAATAAACTTAATAAAAATATTTTTTTTTGCATGTTGCCTCGTAACTGATTTAAGTTACTTTACACCACCGACGCTATATGGAGGTTTAGGCGGCTCCAGCCCGATCAATCTTTTGTTGGGAAAAACAAACAGAAGTCTAACTTTGTCCTCTAACCTCAAACTATGAGAAGGTTATTGAGCAGAGCTGTATCATTTGTCTCAAAGCATTTCTGTCATTAATTTTCAAAATAGTCTTTTAAAATTAATCTTCCCTTTTTATTTTTCAGAACGATTTGGGAAATTTTCATTAGAAACAAAGAAAAGAGTACCAAACTGTTACGTAATGTCGGTCATACTATATGACATTGAATACTGAACAATTTCCTTACAGAAAGTCTTGAAGCAATAGAAATGTGACTCTACTGGAGGATACTGAGAATACCTTAGACTGATCATATGAGCCACGACGAAATTTTAGAGAAAATGGAAACAAAAAAGAAATATTTATCAGCAAGAGACAGTTGAAATTTCTTCGGCACATAATGAGGAAAGAGGACTTGGAAAATTGGATACTCACAGGACAGGAGGGGCAGAAATAACTAAAAGATAAAATTTATAAAAAATCTAGAATGGAGAGGAAAATGTGGAGAGCCATGATCGTCTACATCTTGAGGGGACATGGCACATAAAAGAAGAACAGCAACTTGAGTAAATGGATGACGGACAGGGTTTAGGAGAGATTAAGAGCGACAAAAGAGAGGAAAGTGTGGAGAGCCATGTTTGCCAACGTCCTGAAGGGACACGTCACATAGAAGAAGAAGAAGAAGAAGAAGAAGAAGAAGAAGAAGAAGAAGCTTATAAAATGTTTATATGTCTTATCTACGGGAAAAGTCTACAGTTCTGTCTTTACAAGAGTCAGACGCAAAATGAAGTATCGGTGGCATATCTGAACTGGAGCTTCACAATCATTCTCCTCTAGCCTTGACATCATATATATATATATATATATATATATATATATATATATATATATATATATTATGTGTGTGTATTTAGGCAGCAATTTTTCATTGATGCATGTTTCATTAAATAATATAGACAAATTTTGTCTATTTTAAGTAAGTTCCTTTCATATTGTCTGATAAGCTTAATAACATTATCATTGAAAGACGAAAGGAAATCACCATATTGATACATGTTTTAATCCTATCTAAGCTTTCGGCTTGCATAAACCATTATCAAAGATGACAATTACATTTCACTATATCAAACAATACACGGACAAAACAATACTGATAGTCCGTTTTTGTTACATGAAAAATATCAAAGCAACGACAAACTCTGTGTACGAGACGCGGAAGCGAAAATCGCATCGCAGCTCGTGATATCACACATGACACGCGAGAGTGAAAACGAGAAGTATTAAGTATGGGAAACCGTTGGTATAAACCAATGGCTTCTGTTACCAATCATAGGCATTTAAGAATATTTGTGGAGATTTCATAGTTTATTTTGTTTAGGTTAGGTTTCAACTGTTTTATGTGTATAGCTTCAAGAATTTTTAGTTTTTGTTTTCATGTTTAAGTATAGTTGTGTTTTCAACATGGATTTTCCGGAATTGTGTACGCGGCCAGGAATGTTGTTTTAAATGCCTAAAAATGTTAGAGATATCATTTAAATGTAGAGTCAAGCGTCGTGAAAGCGAGTTTGTGGTGTGACCAAGATAAATATTATTTAATCCATTGGAGATACCATCTCCTCCTACTCCCATACAACAACCACATTTAGTTACCTTCTACGTTGAATTTCTCTTGGGCCTAGAATTCGGTGAACATTAAGCGCGGACCATTTGGAAGAAAACAGTTTTGCGCTGCATGACGTACGGCCAATCGCTATTCAGCACCTGGATAGAGGAAGTAACATTGACCCTGACGACCTCTAGGAACAAATTGGGTGGTATGACCTTGCCCATGTCGATCCCGACAACCAGCACCATGACAGAAGACGTGAACTCGTTGCACATCACTGTAGATATCTTTTGCAGTCATCGCAGTTGCAACTCGCGTTGCTCCAATTCACCTGACCATTTGGAAGAAGCTCGCCATCTCCGAGTTGGTGTGGTTGGGAAACGAATGCAACGAGCTTGGCGTGCCTTTTCATTTCCTGTCTCATATGGTCTCAAAAAGCGTAAAAGAGAAACGGCAATATTCAAATATGGCACAGACTGTGTAACATTATCTTATATCGTCTTTCATTTATGGCTTTTTAAAATACCTAGCGTACCATATAATTATAGCTATGACGCACCTATATATATATATATATATATATATATATATATATATATATATATATATATGATGGAGACGTTCAGACTAGGTATGCAGGTTAAGTAGTGTCTACTTTAACTAACATTTAAAAGGTTAATTATAAATGTTAATTATCAAATTAAAAAAATAATATTTACAAATCAATGTTGATTTGTAACTTAATGCGCCAAATTCAATGCATAATTTATTATGTATGTATGTACGTATGTATGTATGTATGTATGTATGTATGTATGTATCTATCTATCTATCTATCTCAGTTTGTTTATAGCTATCTCACTCTCTCTCGGCTGACTTCATATATGTATATTTATCTCAGTCTATTCATATCTATCTATCTATCTATCTATCTATCTATCTATCTATCTATCTATCTATCTATCTCAGTCTGTTCATATCTATCTATCTATCTATCTATCTATCTATCTATCTCAGTCTGTTCATATCTATCTATCTATCTATCTATCTATCTATCTATCTATTTCAGTCTGTTCATATCTATCTATCTATCTCAGTCTGTTCATATCTATCTATCTATCTATCTATCTATCTATCTATCTATCTATTTCAGTCTGTTCATATCTATCTATCTATCTATCTATCTATCTATCTATCTATCTATCTATCTATCTCAGTCTGTTCATATCTATCTATCTATCTATCTATCTATCTATCTATCTATCTATCTATCTATCTATCTATTTCAGTCTGTTCATATCTATCTATCTATCTATCTATCTATCTATCTATCTATCTATCTATCTATCTATCTATCTATCTATCCCAGACTGCTATCTATCTATCTATCTATCTATCTATCTATCTATCTATCTATCTATCTATCTATCTATCTATCTATCTATCCCAGACTGCTATCTATCTATCTATCTATCTATCTATCTATCTATCTATCTATCTATCTATCTCAGTCTGTTCATATCTATCTATCTATCTATCTATCTATCTATCTATCTATCTATCTATCTATCTATCTATCTATCTATCTCAGTCTGTTCATATCTATCTATCTATCTATCTATCTATCTATCTATCTATCTATCTATCTATCTATCTATCTCAGTCTGTTCATATCTATCTATCTATCTATCTATCTATCTATCTATCTATCTCAGTCTGTTCATATCTATCTATCTATCTATCTATCTATCTATCTATCTATCTATTTCAGTCTGTTCATATCTATCTATCTATCTATCTATCTATCTATCTATCTATCTATCTCAGTCTGTTCATATCTATCTATCTATCTATCTATCTATCTATCTATCTATTTCAGTCTGTTCATATCTATCTATCTATCTATCTATCTATCTATCTATCTATCTATCTATTTCAGTCTGTTCATATCTATCTATCTATCTATCTATCTATCTATCTATCTATCTATCTATCTATCTATCTATCTATTTCAGTCTGTTCATATCTATCTATCTATCTATCTATCTATCTATCTATCTATCTATCTATCTATCTATCTTATCCCAGCCTTTTCTTAATCAATGCGGAAGTGGAGCACCTTACCTCTCTCGACTGACTCTCTGACAAACAATTTGTTTTTCGTTTTGTCAGATTTACCAGTGATGCATATTAAGCTCTTGATAATAATGGCGAAGCCCGCTTCCAAATCTTTTTACACGAAAGTAGGTGTCCTCCAAGGCTTTATCCTGGATTCGATACTGTTTTTGATCTTCATCAATGATCTTCATCAATGATCTTCCCAAGTCTTCAATTCCCAAGTCGGCATTTATACTGGCAACACTACCATTTACCGATGTCTCAATAGCAAATGCGTCAGACACGATAAAGTTAACCTGGACGCTGCTCTTGGAAAAGACCTCCAGTCTGTGGTTAACTGGTGCAGGAAATGGCTGGTAAACGTTAATGCCTCCAAAACGAAACTGCTCTCATTCAACAATCATCAAGAATCTTTTTCTGTCCGCCATCGGCATGGAAAGCAACACTGTGTCTTCTTGGCCTCTCGTTTTCAACTGAAGTGGAAGGACTACATCGAATCAGTAGCTGCATCTAGTGCAAGGAAAGTTGGGTCACTGTGTCGTGCCAGAAGTTTTTTTTCTCATCAGAGTATCATCTTGCACACTTAAAAATCTACCATTCGCCCATGCATTGAATACTGTTCCCATATCTAGCCTGATGCTCCCGCTATTCACCTCGAGATTCTTGACAAAATCCCAAAAAGGATCTGCAGTATAATCGATCCTGACCTGGCATCTCGTCTTCAGTCTTTTTTCTCACCAACGTGACGTGGCTTCCCTCTGTCTTTTCTACAAATATTTTCATGGCAATTGCTCTGATGAGCTTTTTTTCTCTGGTGCCAGGACTACGCATGTTTAAGTGTGCTTACTAAACTGACATTTTGATCCCACCCGTTTATTGTTGAATTAGTTAAATGGAAACGCCACTTCTACTCCAAAAGCTTCTTTTCTCGCGCTTCTCACTTCCATTTCCTTGCTCCCCTGATAACTACAAGCTTCTAAAATTCAAATGCAATGTCAATCGCCATCTACTACCTTTTCGAACCCCGTCGTTCATCTTTTATCCTTTCCTCGGTTCCCCTTACCTGCTCTTTACTCCCACTTTCACTCTCCGTGACCCCCCGCGTGCTAGTGACATTCGCGCTTCATCTTTTATCCTTTCCTCGGTTCCCCTTACCTGCTCTTTACTCCCACTTTCACTCTCCGTGACCCCCCGCGTGCTAGTGACATTCGCGCCTTGTTTATGGTGAAATGATTAATATATATATATATATATATATATATATATATATATGATGTGTTTATATTTATCTCTGTTCAAATCTATCTATCTATCTATCTATCTATCTATCTATCTATCTGTCTATCTATATCTCAGTTCGCTCATTATCTATTTATTTATCTATCTATCTATCTATCTATCTATCTATCTATCTATCTATCTATCACTTAGCTTTTCTTTATTTCACCTAAGAGCCTTGCGTTTAAACTTTATATATAATACGCTTCACAATCTTTAGGCCGCGTGCTATGAACGCTACACCAGGCCATATTTGAGAACGGATAAATTCCAACATTGCATATATCTTTTTATAATTTATCTTGTTACCTAAAATAAATTCCCAAGTTAAAATTTTGTGTGATTTTTCTCCCTTTCGCCATTATCATAGGAGCGCTTATATTTCTTTTTCCAAACATTTTCAGGTATTTTCATCAGGTGATATGTCTTTTGTTGACAACCCACTTTATATAGATCGACTGAATGCCAAAACAGAGCAATTATTCACGGCCCGTGCCTGCTATATACATAAAGTAGAATACAGTTCTTTTCGATCATTTATACACACACACACACACACACACACACACACACACACACACACACACACACACACACACACACACACACACATACATATATATGTATTTATATATATATATATATATATATATATATATATATATATATGTCTACATAATGAACTATATTCTGGCATATGTAAATTGCATAATGTTTCTGTTTTTGTTTCGCAAATATATATAACACAAAAAAGGAGATTATGCCAAATAGGTGTATATGCTCTATATATGTAAATACCATATATTATATATATATATATATATATATATATATATATATATATATATATATATATATATGTATATATATATATATATATATATATATATATATATATATATATATATATATATATATATATATATATATATATAAGTGTGTGTGTGTGTATGCGCGTGTGTATACGTGTTTGTGTCTGTGTGCGCTATGTATTAAGCAAGTTTGCGTCACCATGAGTGCAATTTCGTATATCGGGTTTTGCCAAGAATTTTCTTTTGAAGTAACTAAATAGCAGACACACCTATCTCCGGGTTTTAAAACTGAACGACTTCCGAGATCATGTGAATTACTTAGGGATCATCAGTTCTACATACCGAGCCACACGATCTCATAAAATGTTGGATTTGTTGCGTTGCGTTTTCATCAAGTTTCAGAATGAGACACTGGAGTTTTTTTTTTTATTTTTCATTCTTCTTTTATTTCTGGTTATTTGCTCGGTTTGTTGAGGAATTCTGTCAATGCCCATTTTCGTGCTGTGTATTGTTCGCTTTATGCAGAACCTTCGTTATCTTTACAGAACGTCTTTCGAGAGGGGGAAGGTTTATTTTTATTTGAATCAGCTGACCAATTTGCCCGTCCGATGAGCAACAAAATCTCACCATGAAAGTATGTCTCTTACCTCTTTAAAATTCTCTTTATGAACAACATTTTCAACAAGAAATCTATCATCTCTTTTTTTTTAATCAGTATCACCCCATGAAAGGTAGAAAAGCCACTAAGACACAAGGGGTTAATGGGTGTAGAAGAATTAGTAACAGAAACATTAATGAGCAGGGAGATAAAAGTGTAACCAGGACAATAGATAGAGATTGACATGCATTTAAATTTTTGCAGATTAAAGTTGGCTGGAAAGCATGGAGCTGGAAGGGAGTTCAACAAGCGAGAAGTTCGAGAAATGAAACTGTTAGCATAAAATTTGAGGTTACGTCTCAAGTTCATTTTGTGCTTATGCTAAATCCACTTGAGTTGACCATAAACGGAATGTTTGATTAATTTTCTCTTACCTTTCTAAAATTTATGCATAAACATTTTCAGCAAGACATGTATTTTTAAAAGTTCTTTTTGTCATTTTACGAAATCCACTTGAATTTCTTACTCTGGACATAGCCACATAGAGTAGATCTCTTATGCCCAAATCTATGTAGCCATTTTCTGAACACTCGCACATAGAGCTATCCTCTTAGGGCCGGATCTATGTAACAATTTTCTGGGCATAGCCGCATAAAGTGGACCTCTTCTGGTCAGATATATGTAGCCATTTTATGGACATAACAACATGGAACTGACCTCTTCTGGTCGGATCTATGTAGCGATTTTCTGGACATAACAACATAGAACTGACCTCTTCTAGTCGGATCTATGTAGCCATTTTCTGGACATAACAACATAGAACTGACCTCTTCTGGTCAGATCTATGTAGCCATTTTCTGGGCATAGCCGCATAAAGTTGACCTCTTCTGGTCAGTCTATGTAGCCATTTTATGGACATGACAACATAGAACTGACAACTTCTGGTCGGATCTATGTAGCCGTTTTCTGGACATAGCCATATAGGGCTGACCTCTTCTAGTCATATCTATGTAGACATTTTCTGGACATAACAACATAGAACTGACCTGTTCTGGTCAGATCTATGTAAGCATTTTCCGGACATAACAACATAGAACTGACCTCTTCTGGTCAGATCTATGTAGCCATTTTCTGGACATAGCCATATAGAGCTGACCTCTTCTAGTCATATCTATGTAGACATTTTCTGGACATAACAACATAGAACTGACCTATTCTAGTCATATCTATGTAGACATTTTCTGGACATAACAACATAGAACTGACCTCTTCTGGTCAGATGTATGTAGCCATTTTCTGGGCATAGCCGCATAAAGTTGACCTCTTCTGGTCAGATCTATGTAAGGATTTTCTGGACATAACAACATAGAACTGACCTCTTCTGGTCAGATGTATGTAGCCATTTTCTAGGCATAGCCGCATAAAGTTGACCTCTTCTGGTCAGATCTATGTAGCCATTTTATGGACATAACAATATAGAACTGACCTCTTCTGGCCGGATCTATGTAGCCGTTTTCTGGACACAGCCATATAGAGCTGACCTCTTCTAGTCATATCTATGTAGGCATTTTCTGGACATAACAACATAGAACTGACCTGTTCTGGTCAGATCTATGTAGCGATTTTCTGGACATAACAACATAGAACTGACCTATTCTGGTCAGATCTATGTAGTCATTTTCTGGACATAACAACATAGAACTGACCTCTTCTGGTCAGATCTATGTAAGCATTTTATGGACATAACAACATAGAACTGACCTCTTCTGGTCAAATCTACGTAGTCATTTCTGGACATAACAACATAGAACTGACCTCTTCTGGTCAGATATATGTAGCCATTTTCTGGGCATAGCCATATAGAGGTGACCTCTTCTAGTCATATCTATGTAAACATTTTCTGGACATAACAACATAGAACTGACCTCATCTGGTCGGATCTATGTAAGCATTTTCTGGCCATAACAACATAGAACTGACCTCTTTTGGTCGGATCTATGTAGCCGTTTTCTGGACATAACAACATAGAACTGACCTCTTCTGGTCGGATCTATGTAGCCGTTTTCTGGACACAGCCATATAGAGCTGACCTCTTCTAGTCATATCTATGTAGACATTTTCTGGACATTACAACATAGAACTGACCTGTTCTGGTCAGATCTATGTAGCCATTTTCTGGACATAGCCATATAGAGCTGACCTCTTCTGGTCAGATCTATGTAGGCATTTTCTGGACATAGCCATATAGAGCTGACCTCTTCTGGCCAGATCTATGTAAGCATTTTCTGGACATAACAACATAGAACTGACCTCTTCTGGTCAGATCTATGTAGCCATTTTCTGGACATAGCCATATAAAGCTGACCTCTTCTAGTCATATCTATGTAAACATTTTCTGGACATAACAACATAGAACTGACCTCTTCTGGTCGGATCTAATAGCCGTTTTCTGGACATAACAACATAGAACTGACTTCTTTTGGTCAGATCTATGTCGGCATTATCTGGCCATAACAACATAGAACTGACCTCTTCTGGTCAGATCTATGTAAGCATTTTCTGGACATAACAACATAGAACTGACCTCTTCTGGTCAGATCTATGTAAGCATTTTCTAGACATAACAACATAGAACTGACCTCTTCTGGTCAGATCTATGTAGCCATTTGCTGGCCATAACAACATAGAACTGACCTCTTCTGGTCAGATCTATGTAAGCATTTTCTGGACATAACAACATAGAACTGACCTTTTCTGGTCAGATCTATGTAGCCATTTTCTGGACATAACAACATAGAACTGACCTTTTCTAGTCATATCTATGTAGCCATTTTCTGGCCATAACAACATAGAACTGACCTCTTCTGGTCAGATCTATGTAGCCATTTTCTGGACATAGCCATATAGAGCTGACCTCTTATAGTCATATCTATGTAGACATTTTCTGGACATAACAACATAGAACTGACCTCTTTTGGTCTGATCTATGTAGCCGTTTTCTGGACATAACAACATAGAACTGATTTCTTTTGCTCAGATCTATGTAGGCATTATCTGGCCATAACAACATAGAACTGACCTCTTCTAGTCAGATCTATGTAAGCATTTTCTGGACATAACAACATTGAACTGACCTCTTCTGGTCAGATCTATGTAGGCATTTTCTGGACATAGCCATATAGAGCTGACCACTTCTAGTCAGATCTATGTAAGCATTTTCTGGACATAACAACATAGAACTGACCTCTTTTGGTCAGATCTATGTAGGCATTTTCTGGACATAGCCATATAGAGCTGACCTCTTCTAGTCATATCTATGTAGACATTTTCTGGACATAACAACTTAGAACTGACCTCTTTTGGTCAGATCTATGTAGGCATTTTCTGGACATAGCCATATAGAGCTGACCTCTTCTAGTCATATCTATGTAGACTTTTTCTGGACATAACAACATAGAACTGACCTCTTCTGGTCAGATCTATGTAGGCATTTTCTGGACATAGCCATATAGAGCTGACCTCTTCTAGTCATATCTATGTAGACATTTTCTGGACATAGCCATATAGAGCTGACCTCTTTTAGTCATATCTATGTAGACATTTTCTGGACATAACAACATAGAACTGACTTCTTCTGGTCCTCTAATAATAATAATAATAATCATAAAATTAATTCAGGGAAATTACTATTTTTTACTCATTTTAATAATTTCGCTCAATTTTAACATTTCAACTGAGTCAGATTGCTTTGACTTATTTACATAATTGAATACAATTATTTTCCACTCCAATCGTCTGATTTGTAGTAATGTGAAATAGCAGACAATAACAATGCTTATTATTACGAACGCTGTAGGTTTTCTAGCTTACGACTGAATTTCAAACAAACACGATGAATTTAGAAAACTTATTCGCAGATAAAAGAGAAACATGAGAGAATGAAAAAAATAAAAGAGTAATCATGACAATAGATAGCGGTGTGGGGTGGGGTGTAATAGATAATGGCTCGGCATGAAAAATCGGAGAACCGAGTTCGAATTCCAGTCGGGTTCGTTACATTTACTTAGGGAATGGTAGGAATCCGTCATTCCAACCCTCTACCGTCATAGCTATGTGTTGGATAGTTGGCAACCAGTCAGAAAGAATTGGTAATCTACTGCGGGAAAATCTTCTGATTAGTCCAAGAAACATGATCGCCCCGCCGTCTCTTTGGGTGTATCACGCATGGCACTTATCTGACTGGGATAGCGATTAACATTGCATCTAAACTTTTGAAGATTAGAATTGGTTGGATGATGAGACCTTACTGCCAAACTAGTACTGCGCTTAAATTCATAATGTCTTACGACAAAATTTCATACAAATTTCACTGAATTTACAAAACATTATCCACACATTGAATACGTACCATAAATGCTATATTAAAGTCCTCTCCTCTCAAGTAAGGGCCCCTCTTTTTCCAATGATTTTAAAATAAGCGCATCTCTCTAATTACAGCCCCCAGGGAGACTAAACGAATCAATATGAACAGACGATAGGTAGATAGATAGATAGATAGATAGATAGATAGATAGATAGATAGATACATACATACATACATACATTTAAAAGAATATAGATATGAAAAGTTAGATAAATATATAGATAGTTATGGCCGGGCTGAGATTGGTAGATATGAACAGGCGATAGATAGTGTTAAGTATTTATATGCGGTTGTAATTAAATACTGTTTTATCTTAATATTAAACTAAAAGTCAACCAAAGATAATTAAGCATTTCAGTGAATACCTTGTTAGTAGCGCGGCTCGGCTTAACGTCCGGTAACTCCTAAATCAAAACACAAGTCATCGATGCACAATAATTCACACTAATTCGACTGGATAGTTCCACTCAGTAGTCACTCAATAATCACTGCAGTCAGTAGCCTCATACCGTTATTTGTACACCTAGTGGAAAACATATTCATAAGTCACGCTTGAACTTCGGTGTCGGTAGTTACTCATTTTCTTCCTATATGATAGAGAGATAGATAGATACATACATACATATAAATAAAAGATAGATATGAAAAGGCGATAGATAGATATGTAGATAGATATGAACTGGTTGAGGCAGATAGATATGAACAAACGATAGATAGATAGATATGAACAGAATTAAATAGAAAGAAAGACAATGGAATAGATAAATAGATATGAACAGATGACAGAAAGAAACAGAATTAGATAGAGACAAAATTAGATAGATAGATAGATAGAAACAGAATTAGATAGAAAGAAAGAAACAGAATGAGATATATGGATGGATAGATAGATAGAAAGAAAGAAAGAAAGAGAATTGGATAGATAGATAGATAGTAAGCAAATATGTGGATATAGATCCGACAGTATGAGGAAAAATATGGAAAAACAAAAAATCCGAATATGCAAGTTTACTGTTTTTAATGTTGTTTCAATGTCGACGTCAGACGTTTCGATTTTTTGTTTTTCCATATTTTTCCTCATAGATAGATAGATAGATAGATAGATAGATAGATAGATAGATAGATATGAACTAACATGAACCGTCGTGTTTGTTCAATGTTCTAAGAAAGTGATGTCATATTTTAAAAAGGAAGTCTTTATTTTGGTTATCCATTTATTCTTATGTTTTTCTTTGTTTATTATATTATAATTGTGATATACTATTATGCATTTACAATATTTAATTATTAAAATACATGTTTGTCTTTTAAAAGTTAGTCAATCTCTGCATGGATCCAACCAACCAACCAACCATTTATGACTTCCTTAAGAATGGAACAATTTCCATTAATATGTTTAGTGTAACCCGGATATAAGATATATTATATCCGGGTTTCTCTTATATCCGGATTTCTCTTATATCCGGATTTATCTTATATCCGGGTTTCTCTTATATCCGGGTCTGGTCTATTTTGTTTAGGTAATTATGGCTCTAATTTGGGACCAGATAAATTCTCTCTTATATCCGGGTTTCTCTTATATCCGGGTCTCATATCTTCAATAGGGATTAGCTCTTGGAGACAGGCATACTCAGATACAGCGTAACCCGGATATAAGAGAGTTGTCGGGACCGGAGAAAAAGTCTCTTATATCCGGGTTACACTGTAGTTGAACAATAATATTGTATAAATTGCTAGTTCTGTCGCTAGGACAAAAAAAGAGAAACGTTAGGAATTCCAGAAGAATAGAAGAGTAATCATGACAGTAGATAGAGGAATGCAGTACGGTACGGTGTTATCTATTTTCGCCATGAGAAATCGGAGAGCCGAGTTCGAATTCCAGTCTAGTTCGCTACATTCACTTACGCGCAAATATCCTTGATTCCGCTTCCACCCTCAGCTATGTGTTAAATAGCTGGAAAGACTGAGTTCCATAGCCTTGGTTGGCAACCAGTCTATCGCAGAAAGAAATGGCAACCTACTGCGGAAAAATCTTCTGCCTAGTACGAATAAGAGATATGATCGCCCAAGCGTGTGTCAGATATGACACTCATTTGACTGAGATAGTCTCAATACACCGGATTTAAATTTTTGAAGATCAAAGATGGCTGGAAAGCATGATGCCGAAAGAGAGTTTCACAAATGAGAAAGGAGATATGAAGATGTCGATACTGAAGGACTTTGGAGAATTTAATGAATTTAAATTTGTGCTAAAATTGCTGTCGCTTTTTTTATGTCGTCTCGTACAGTTGTCATGGTCGTTTAGATTAAAGACGGTTGCAGGGGCTCGAGGAATTTTTGTCCTTGGCCTGGGTGTACGCGCTTCTGTTCCCCGACCTTGTGTCGCATCACGTCTCAGTGGGAAGACTAGGTAAATATACTTACCTGCACGGGAGGTAACCAAGCATAGGCGTACGACTCAGTCGGGGCTCTGTCTACAGAGGGAGACTCACCTGAGAAGAATAAACCATAAATGCACCCATTTGCATTAAATTTTGACATTTGGTCCGCGTGTACGCGCTCGGGTCCCCCACATTAAACTCGACCTTGTGTCATATTTCGTCTACAGTGGGGTGACCGATTAAATGAACTTGCACAGGAGTTAACCATTGCCAATGAGGGTTACTGAGGCGTGATTGTCGCCCCACGCCCTGTGCTGTAAGTGGAGCTATGTTTCTTCTCATTTCAGATGGGAGAAATAGCTCAGCCCCGGGGATTCCAACCCTACGGCTGCACCTTCCTCATTGCACTAAAGAGGTTGGGTCGGCGTAATACTGATGCCAGTGTGACAGTGGTGACGGTATCAGTATAAGATTTTTCAAGCCCTACTTCCTCATTAATTTGCCACAGAACCCCCCCAATATTTTGTCTTTGGCCCATATGCATAAGTATGTATATGGTGCACCCCACCTTAAAACGACCTTGGGTCACACCCAGCCTTGGCGAGGAAATTGGATAAATATACCTGGCTATATTTATCTGGTTGTCACTAAGGTTAGCCATAGCCAATGAAGATTATCTGAAGCGTGGTTTTGGCTCGTGTGCTGTAAGTGGAGCTATGTTTCCCCTTATTTTAGATGGGAGAACTTTCTCAGTCCCGGGGATTCCAACCATGCGGTAGCACTTCTCCCATTTCAGTAAGAGAGGAGTGGTCGGTGTAATATCGATGCCAGTGATCGCGGAGGCTAGGCAAAACAATATAGCCCAAGATGATTTCCAAAAGCTAAGCAGAATACTAAGAAATAGAAAAAGATTCGTTAGAAACAAGGAAAAGAATACTAAACTATTGCGTGATATCTGTCCTCCTGTATGGCAGTGAATGCCGGACGATCTCCTTAAAGACAAAGAAGTAACTTGGAGCAACAGAGATGTGGATCTACTGTGGTTCTACAGAAGGATGCTGTGGATACACTGACCGAACATGTGAGCAGCAGCGAAGTTTTAGAGAAAATGGAAACGAAAAGGAAACTTATAATTAACATAAAAAAGAGACAGTTAAGGTTTCTGGGGCATATAATGAGGAAGGAGGGCTTGGAAAATCTTATACTCACAGGACAGATTGAAGGCAAGAGGGACAGACGAAAACAACGTATAATAGACTTAGTGAGATTGTGTCAATGAAGGGCTGAACAAGGTTTAGGAGAAATAACAGAAAGACAAAGTTTATTAAGAACTACAAGGGATAGGAAGTTATGGAGAGCCATGATCGCCTACAGCCCGAAGGGACACGAAAAAAAGAAGAAGTTAATTAAGTACGCATGGTTAAAATTAATAAAATACCATCTTAAAATCGTCAGAAATTATGGCCTGCCAAAATCCTACAAAGCAGGTGTCCCTAAGCGATACTTTATAATTGGAATTGGAACTGATCACCATTGTCACGCGAAAATAGAAAGTTTAGTAGAAACTAGTGAAGTGGTGCAATAGTCGCTGTGATCCGGAATAATAATTTGCTTTTTGTTTTTTTTTGTTTTTTTTTCAATTTTTCATTTCATATTAAGATAGATCAAGCATTCTAGATCACAATAATCAAAAGAAAAAAAGAAATTTTAATAGTCGAAACAAGTCTTCCGTAAAAACTCATTGTAAATTGACCTCCTTACAGAATCCAATCCACCTGTGTTGTTGCATTGAACTAACCTGACAACCCCATTTTAGGGGTGAAAGTTCACTGGGTTCTCCATCTTCAAGGGTTAGCCTTTCACTACACAATTTCTCTTCCACAATGGTTTCAGCTTCTTGAAAGTTATTCACCCATTTTTCACACTCGCCAATTGTCGCCTCAACAGAGACATTTCTGGAAGTTCTGTTAATGTCAATGGAAGTAAGTCCTACTTTGATCGATGGCTGTTCTTGGTTTCTGCCTCATATCCAAAATTATGCGGCACCTGAATAAAGACCGAAACGATGTCAGCGATGCAGTAAGAATGGCTCCATTTGCTCGACTGATAAGCCTAACAATTTGATTAATAGCTTTGGAGAAAACGGCAGTAACTCATATTTGATCAATTGTTGTTCTTGGTTTCTGTCTGATATCCAAAGTTATGCAACACCTGAATAAAGACCGAAACGATGTCAGCCATGCAGTAAGAATGGCTCCATCTTCTCGGCTGATAAGCCTAACAATTTGATTAATAGCTTTGAATTAGACGGCAGTAAGTCCTTATCTGATGGATAGCTGTTCTTGGTTTCTGTCTCATATCCAAAGTTATGCAACACCTGAATAAAGACTGAAACGATGTCAGCCATGCAGTAAGAATGGCTCCCTCTGCTCGGCTGATAAGCCTAACAATTTGATTAATAGCTTTGAATTAGACGGCAGTAAGTCCTTATCTGATGGATAGCTGTTCTTGGTTTCTGTCTCATATACAAAGTTATGCAACACCTGAATAAAGACTGAAACGATGTCAGCCATGCAGTAAGAATGGCTCCATCTGCTCGGGTGATAAGCCTAACAATTTGATTAATAGCTTTGGAGAAAACGTCAGTAAGTCCTTATCTGATGGATAGCTGTTCTTAGTTTCTGTCTCATATCCAAAGTTATACAACACCTGAATAAAGACCGAAACGATGTCAGCTATGCAGTAAGAATGGCTCTATCTGCTCGGCTGATAAGCCTAACAATTTGATTAATAGCTTTGGAGAAAACGGCATTAACTCCTCTTTGATGAATTGCTGTACTTGGTTTCTGTCTCATATCCAAAGTTATGCAACACCTGAATAAAGACCGGAACGATGTCAGCCATGCAGTAAGAATGGCTCCATCTTCTCGACTGATAAGCCTGACAATTTCATTAATAGTTTTGGAGAAAACGGCAGGAAGTCCTTCTTTGATCGATTGCTGTTCCGGAAGAGGCGTGGCACGTGGAACTAAAAATTCGAATCACCTGAAGGAGGCCAGCGCTTACAACCGCCGAGACGTTGTGAATATGGCAATGAAGATGCGGTTAACAGTCCGAATAATGTAAATTATCATAATACCACATCTCAGAGATATAGACAGATATTTACCAATAACTATATTCTTTCATCCTTTTTCTTATTACTGTATAGTAACGTAACATTTTTTATGGACGATGACCTATTTTCTAATTTGTAGGAAAGTGTTTGATTCGTAACGTTATATTTTTTACTATTGGTTACTATTCTATGAATGGAAATCGTGGGATTATTGTAAACGGCCGAATTACGAACAGTCCCACAACAATATTTTATGTTATTGTATCGAATCCCGACATTCCGAATTTTGACATTTCACAAATTCCCGAGTAGAAAGATTCCTACAAAATGACCAGCAATACAGTTTTATAGAATCACCAACAATACATTTTATCTGTAGTTGAAGGCATACAATTGCGTTTAAAATATATTGTCTTGAAGTTATAAAATTGTGTTCAAAATATTTAGATTTCGGCATTAAATAACCCGTAGTGGTTGACATGCAACTAAACTAAATCAACCAATGACATTTACTCATTCAATACACTCAACCAACTTCTTGTATTCTTGTTGTTATATAAAATTAATGTTATTTGTTAATATTACGTTGCCTTTTCATACTGGATTTTATTCTTTAACTGAAAATTGTGGAATTCTAAACGGCCGAATTACGAGCAGACCTGCAACAATATTTAGTTATTGTATCGAATCCGGACACTCTGAATTCTGACGTTTGACAAAGAAAAAAAAGTAGAGGGATTCCTACAAATGCATTGTGGTTTGTTTTAAATTTACAGTTTTGTGTCACTTATATTTTGACATAGACTCACATTGAGTCCGCCAATATTGTTTGTAGGATAAATTTTCCAGGTACCAGTAAATATTTACTATCCAAAGTGTTGATTCCCTCAACATAATGTTTATTAATATTTACATTAACATTCAAGCATCCCGCGAAACTCTTTAGGGAAATTCAAATTAAACCTTTTATTTAATCTACCGGAAGTAGTTCGTTGTCTTTCCGCTCTCCATGTTTAACGATATCTCGTTCATTTATTGCCTGTCCTGTTTTCAATTAGTCCGGGAATACACTACATTATTCGGACTATTGTCATCATCTTTGTCGCCATATTTATTACGTTTCGGCTGTTGTACGCTCCGGCCTTATTCAGGTGGTTGGAATGTTGAACTGAACCCTTTATTTCGCTCACTGGGATAGACTGTTCTAGTTTCAAGTGCCATGTTTTTTTGGAATATTTGTAACATTTATGAGGATAAAATACGAATATCTTTCCTTACGTGTTTATACATTGTACATTGTTCAATTATTCACGTTAACAAAGAACTATTTTAAATTACAAAATTGTATTCGGATTAAACGAAAATTACTTACAATATAATACATGTTACTAATAATACATTCTTTCTTGCTGTTGATTTTCACAGCACGGGTACACTAGTTTAAATAATTATAAGTCAAAGTGGTGCATTTGATAACCAACTGTTCACTCTGACATCCAGTGTAAATTACATATGGTTGTTCTTTGTCATGGTAGAGGGATTGCGTGTCCCAGTGATCTCAAGAGCGAAGCTGTCTGGAGTTCCAACTTCTGTAGGGTCACACATGTCGTAAGGTCGATGAAGAGGACCAAATTGGACGCAACCAACCCTTAAAGACCGCAACGGCGGAATAGGCAAAGATCTATCCGATCTCAACTGCCAAACCGGCGGAAGAGGGCAGCACCAGTCGGATTGTTGTAACCAAGGCGGACCTTGACAGACCAAGCATCCGACAACCCCCGATGCAACCAGGTTTGGTAGATCTTGCCTGTCTCAATTTCCACTGAACTGCGAGGGGGTGGGTGCTCCTGGCTAAATGTGAGGGCTTCTCAGTCGCGGCCAGAGTTGTCCACCAAAATCAAATTCACGCGAATGTCCTCGCGAAACTCTCTTTGATTCCCACCACGAGTGAGTGAGAAAGTGAACATGGACATAGGATGACGATCCTGATGCTCGGACGCGAACCGGTGCCGCCGACGACGACGAAATAGAAAGATAGGTAGATAGTAAGCTGATGGAAAATAGATAGATAGATAGTGTTGTGGTTTCCGGGATGAATCCGATATCAATAAATAACAAACGCCAGGAATGGATAAGGAAAATAAATGTATTAACGTAATAATACAACTGGTAATACGGGTTAGAAGATCCAGGAATGCGGGTTAGTAGCAATAATATATATACAGTCTTGGTATTGAAGTATCGCGGTATGACTCCTTACTGAGTCTACGTGCTCGCTAACTGTGACTCTTGTGCTACACTCCTCTATTACAGACGGTATTTAGCCACACACCCACGAGAGCTGCATGTGGCAAAGGCCGAGTTTAAAGTGGGGTATTCCCGAGCCCGTAGGCTCGGCCAAAAAATGACCGTAGAACCGGTATAAATGGGATCGGGTTGGTCAACCTCCTCGAAAGAGGCTCTGCCCTTCGGCGGAGTCTCGTTCGGGTTTCTCTCTGCTCAGAGACAGAGAGTTCGACCGTGTGGACGAGAAGGCGTCGCCGTCTCCTCTATTACAGACAGTATTTACTGCCCCCCACGAGGGATAGATGTGGCACAAGGCCGGGTTTAAAGTGGTGTATTCCCGGGCCCGTAGGCTCGGCCAAAAAATGCCCATAGATCCCGTATAATCGGGATCGGGTTGGTCAACCTCCCCGAACGAGACTCTGTCCTTCGGCGGAGTCTCGTCCGGGTTCCTCGCAGAGAGTTCGACGTTTTTCATAGATAATTATATAAAATTATTATAAAACATTTGGATACGCTTGGAGCAGATATGAATGTACGTGAGAGTAAAATCGACATTGCTAACCGAACGCTCCTCTGTGGCTCAATCGGTTAAGGCACGTCAGGCTATATGACGGTTCCGTATAGGATACAGGTTTGATTTCTGTCGGAAGACGGATATTTTCTATGAAAATTTCTCAGACATTCAGGCCGGTAAATGTTATTAATACTGCTTATTATAAACAGAGCATTTACTTAAATATTTGTATCTATAAAAAGAATGTATAGACATAAAAATGTCTTGAAAATTTCAAGTAATATATATATATGATGGTTCAGGCAACATTTTCGGTCTGTTTTTGTCGTCAGATGGCATTGCGAACGTGTATTTTTATATCTTTATTTTTTTTATTTGTTTATCGTTTCAACATATTTCATTAAAAGCCCTGCTTATGACATGACAGCTCTCATATTGCTGATATAGCGGCCATTAGAGCTGTCATATCAGCTTGCATCCGTTTCCTAAAACGTTGTTGAAAAAGTTAGTTTTGGTCTGTTGTTGTATGGCATTAAACACGTTTAGTTATTTATTTTCCTTTTTTTTTTTTAATTAGCAACATTAGAAAAAGATTTCTTTTGACGATATTTTGATTGCTGTAAAATCAGGGCACACTTCTTGTTTCCAGTCAACTTTGATATTTAAAAATTTAAATGCAATGTCAATCGTTATCCTCTCTCTTTCCTTTCTATTTTTTTCTTTTTCACGAATTCTTTCACACTCAGTATCCCATTGTATCTTAATGGTTTTATTGCCTTGCTTTAGGGTGAAATAATAAAAGAAAATTAAGTTTAAAGTCTGCGAATTTTGTTTTTCGTTCTGATATTTAACCTGACGGAAAATAATGATTTTCGGTATATTACGCTTTTTTTATTTTAAAAAAAGCAAACAATCGAAGAAATTACAATGGATGAACGAACGTGCAACAAATGATTTGCAATCTTACATGATGGCGATTTCTCACTGAAAGATTCTCCAAGGATTTAATCCAAGAAGCTATATATATATATATATATATATATATATATATATATATATATATATATATATATATATATATAAGTGAACATTGAAGTCAACAACTCCAGACGACAGTCTGTTTCATGCTAAATGCAATGTTCCGGCCATCAATGTCTACTTTTGTATTTACATACGCTCTATACTTGATACTGAGCACTTTAACCCCTAAATATAGTATACCTTAAAACTATATTTTATCATATATATATATATATATATATATATATATATATATATATATATATATATATATATATATATACACACACACACATTGTATATTTGAGCAGAAATCCCTCTAACAAGGTACTGCGAATAAGCATTTTATTCAATTTTTCTTGAATTTGTACGTGCATACACACACACAGGTACATACACACATACACCACACACACACACACACACACACACACACACACACACACACACACACACACACACATATATATATATATATATATATATATATACACTAAGACATGTCTCATTAAATAATTTAGATAACTTTTGTTTTCACTTCACAAGTAAAAAATTTAATTTTTCGATGAACCCACCAATTTGTCTTAGCAAAAGCAGGACCGGGAAGATGACATTGTGCTAATGTCGAAAGTACCCAGGAAGAAAATGGATATACATCTAGATGGTAATTTTCTTTCTTGCTTTTATAACGATACTAAGAAACTCTTCCGTAAATATGAGAGGATCCTATTAAGAATAAGCAGACAAAACTTTTCTAAATTATTTAATGAAACATGTCTTAATGAAAATATGCTGCCAAAATATACGCAGTATATATATATATATATATATATATATATATATATATATACTGTATACTTCCCCGTACATGACGGCTTTACATTTTAAAAGTTACCCCTAAAAATAGAGTTTCGTCCAATACAACAGTTAGAAAAAGCTAACCTTAAATCATGTGGCGTATCGGCACTAGTAAGTAGGTTAGTATGTTTGGACCAGGGTTCACGGTAGGCTACCAACTGCCTCGGTATGGTAACTGCCGATGTAGATAATTCTAGTTGAAATAATTCATATTATAAGGCTGTACTTAAGTTATAAATGTAATAAAACTACTTTTACTTCTTGATTTCACATTGAAATGCAATATTCAAGAGATGATTACACAACATTTTGCAACAGTTCCACTAAGTGGCACCCACAAATAACAAGTAACGTAAACAAATCTTTCATTCTTGATTCGCAGAGTTATGCCTGCGTTCGCATCAATTATTATTTCTCACAGTAGTGGTAAATAAAACTGTTGTGGTAGGATCCACCTAATCTGCATAGGTGACTACCAACTATATAAATAATGGTTGGTACCGGAAGACGAGAGAGAAGGAATCACGAGATCCAACTAGAGACTCTGATCGACTGCGACTAGTCAACACATTCTCCAGGAACGTCTTCCCAGAAATATACAGAAATACTATATGTACTTATTGTGTACACTTGTTATAATACATTCTTGTTCTAAGTACATTTTGTGTTGCATTATTATTCCATGCAATAGGCGAGATTCAACAATGAGTCAAGACTCAACAAAAACCATTTAAGATAACATGCAATCTATAGTTCTTATTAAAATTCATTATCCTTTTGGTGTTAAATAACAACAACATTTAGTATAATATGCAAACTTTATAATATGCAAATTACATACATTATACGGTATATTTTTTGAGATGTTAAGCAACAAGACATTAAAGATGCCATGAAATCTTTATTTCTCATTACAGAATAAAAAAAAACATAAGACACCCACATATATAATTAAACTCTTCAAAATTACTATGATCATCACCATCTGGTGCAAAGAACTCATCATATACATCGTCATTTACAGTTTCGTCATAAGTCGGTCGTCTTATACTCCGTATATCAGATAACATCACGTACATTTACCTAGATTTTGAGTTTCGTCCTATCTACAGGGTGCGATGGGTAAATTTTTACCATTTTATATTTTTAATTTTGCGCATGCGTTTTGTTTGTTTTTGATTTTGTCGACTGCACAGTATAGTAGAGTCAGTTGGGCACTGTCTGTGAAAAAAAAAGAAGATCACCATGACGCAATTCACTTCGCCAGAAGTTTGGAAATGGCATGCTGTACTGTTTGGGTGTTAATCTGAGGACAGTGCAGAAGATCTGGAACGAGTTGGATGAGTCTAATGGTGATCATGAAGGTGTTTGGAGTGATCACTAGTGATGGCGACGTTATGCCTCCATACATCATCCCACAGGACCTCAGACTCAACACGGAGGCCAACATCAAGTGCCTTGAGGAGTTAGTCAAAAGTGTGGCCGCTGGAAGACACTATGTGCGATAACAGGACTCTGCACTATGCCTCACAAAAGGAGAACCCAGTCATGGCTGTCAGACATTTTCTGTAACCATATCACCCCTTATATCTGGCCACCTAACTTCCCAGATTGCACACTCCTTGATTGTTACATGTGGGCACAGTTGAGCGAGAGACCACCAAAACTCCTTGTAACACCAAAGATGAACTGAAAGCAAAGATAATGCAGTATTACACAACTTAATCAAGGCGACTGTCTAGAAGAGCTGCAGGAGATTCAGAACTCTTCTGGGGGCCGTGGCTGAAGCCAATGGCGATTTTATGGAATAAATTTACTCTAGTATTTCAAGATATTTCTGTGTAATTTTGGTAGACTAACTGAAGATCGAAATCGTTTTCTTAGTTTGAGTCATCGTTCTTGAAACTAGAACTATGAAAGACGCTAGAGGGTGTACCATTGGCTAACTATACAGTCGCTACGATTCGTGATGACGGTCAGTTCATTTTGATTGGCTGCAGATCACGTGACCAGCAATGGCCGAGCGCGCCAGCTCAAAGGGGGATCGAGGGTTAACAGCGTACTTGTTGTTTTTGGAGTGGCAATATCCATAAGCACATTAAAGGAACCGAACTCGTGTCAACGCTAACAAAATTTGACCCGCACTTGACGGTATATACATATTTCGTTAGTGTTGATACGAGTTCGATCCCTGGAATATGCGTCTGAATACCGCCACACCAAAAGCAACTCAGTAACTGTACAATTTATGATAACCTGTAGGTAGGAAAATAAATGAGAGAGAGAGAGAGAGAGAGAGAGAGAGAGAGAGAGAGAGAGAGAGAATGAATGTTGTTTCCAGCAAAAAAAAAAAAATCACATTTTTTATTTAAACATGGCTGTATGAAAAATAACAGAGTCTTCGCTTTTTTTGTTTCTTATATTTTCTTTTTCATTTCATTCTATCTTTTATTTCGTTTTTTTTTTTTTCCATTCTTTCATCTTGTTTACCTCTTCGGGATGGACCCCAGGTGTGCAGAGAGGACTTTGTCGGCGCATTCACTAACGCTTTTCATTACAGGCTGACTGTTGGCCGGCAGATAATTTAGGCATCAAAGTTCAGGGAAAAGCTGATTCCTCGGCGTTCCCAAGGCGAGATCATTTGTCAAGAGATCGCTCTCCTATTGCTTTAAATTCTTCGGTAAAAACAACCAGAAAAGATTTCAAAAGAGCAGCCGACAACAGGAACTTCGTTGAAAAGCGAAAGTGCCTAGCATTTAGAAACACACACACACACACACACACACACACACACACACACACACACACACACACACACATGTGTATGTGTGTGCGCGCGCGTGTGTTTAGGCAGCAGATTCTCTCTTTTAGGCATTTCTAAATAAATTACAAAGATTATCCCTGCTTATTTTTATCATAATTCTTTCATATTTAAACGCAAAAGAAAAAAAAAATCAGTAAAGGGTAGCTACACATATTTTTTGCCTTACCAGTTGCACCCCTGATGATGATCTCAGAAAGAGGTGGAAAGTACTTCGGAAATAAAAGTGATTCTCACTGTTACAGCGCATTTCATGCCTCGTTCAATTGTAATATACAGAAAAAATATTCGTGAATATGAAAGGATTATTAAAAATAAACGGACGTAATGTAATTGTAATTTATTCAATCAGACATAAATATATAGTACCCTGAAGATCCGTTAGGTGAAAACTTGGTAAGTAGATTCTGGCTCATTAGGTTTTTCATTCATATATATATATATATATATATATATATATATATATATATATATATATATATATATATATATATATATATATAAGTGAACATAGAAGTCAACACTTAGAGGTGACAGTCTGTTTCATGCTAGATGCAATCGTCAGGCCACGAGTGCTGTTATTTTTCTCGGCTATTTATATATACGGGTCAGTAGTGCATTGTGGGTAGTCTCTTTTGGCAGATATTTTACCGGAAGTCGTTTATTTGTTTATTTGTTTAGACTACCCACAATGCACCGCTGACCCGTACATATAAATAGCCGAGAAAAATAACAGCACTCGTGGCCTGACGATTGCATCTAGCATGAAACAGACTGTCGCCTCCAAGTGTTGACTTCTATGTTCACTTTTATATTTACACACGCTCTATCTCTGATATTGAACACTTTATCCCATAAATATAGCACACTTTAAGACTATATTTCTTCATATATATATATATATATATATATATATATATATATATATATATATATATATATATATATATATATATATAAGAATTTCACCTCAAGCAAGCCAGTAGTGCTACTAGTATGCAATGGGGTTGCAGAGAGTGAAAGTAAGAGTATACTAGATATAGGGGGATTGATGAAACGATAGAAAGAAAAACGGGGATCACGACAATAGAAGATGTCGATTGACATTACATTTAAATTTTTTGAGGATTATAGTTACCAGGGAAGCAAGTAAGATGAAGGGAGTATATATATCTAAATAAGGTATATTTATAGAACAAGTCTCCATCCAAACATGTTTGATTAAAACGAACGGACAAGCTCTGTCTGTTTAATTTTTAATTATATTTTTCAAATTTTTTTCCAAATGCTTTTGACCGTCTCAGTTGTTTTCAGAAAACAGTGTTGCAGTTCGAGTAACAGGATGTAGACAAAGGAATTCTGCTTCGCATAGGCACACCTGTCTGTCATCTAATGTTTTAAAAACGTATTTAATTCACACAGCAGATATTTATTTAACAACACAATCACCTTAGTTATCAGTTTAATTAAACGTAAATCAGTCACTGATATTCAACGCATCTATCAAATATTATACAGTGAAAAAAATTCAGATAATAACGATCTGTGTGCTAGGCTACACAATTATTAATCCCCTCTATGTGGCTGCGTATATCTATAAGTGCACATAATTTCCATATATATTTCTTCTTTGTATATATATATATATATATATATATATATATATATATATATATGTATGTGTGTGTGTGTGTATGTGTGTGTGTGTGTGTGTGTGTATGTGTGTGTGTATGTGTGTGTATGTGTGTGTGTGTGTATGTGTGTGTGTATGTGTGTGTGTGTGTATGTGTGTGTGTGTGTGTATGTGTGTGTGTGTGTGTGTGTGTGTGTATGTGTGTGTGTATAAATGTAAGTAAGTAGGTAGGTATGTATATTAAAACATAAAGACAAACGGAGGGGAAGCTTTTGATCTCAAGGTAAGTAAACTAGAATACAGAAAAATGTTTTCCGGCCAATTAGTATTTTCTTTTTAGATTAAATATCAAAGAAGCACACTCTTTCTCTCTTTCTCTCTCTCTCTTTCTTTCCTTCTTTCTCCTTCTCCCTCACACCCACACGCACAAACACACAACAAAAACAAACGCACGCGCAAGCACCTATATATATATATATATATATATATGTGTGTGTGTGTGTGTGTGTGTGTGTGTGTGTGTGTGTGTGTGTGTGTGTGTGTGTGTGTGTGTGTGTACACGCCCGAATGTACGTGGTCTTGTGCCAAAAGTAAAATAATTACATTGAATGATATGTTAAGTTGTTGCTAAATCGTTCATCACCATGTTTTGGATAATGTTAGCGAAATCTTAAAAATGTCATATCTGTTGTACACTTAGGTAATTGGAGTATTGTGTTTACAAACAATAAGGAAAATTGCACTATAGCGTATAAAGGACGTAAGGAAAATTGGACAATGGTGTGATTACCCTGTAGACATTATTGGAGTATAGCGTTTATAGACTGTAAGAAAAATTGGACTATGACGTTTATACACGATTTTACTTCGGTCGGACTAAATCTGCAATCTTTATTTTTACGACGTCCTGACCGCTGTTAGTCTTTGTCGAGTGTTTCAGACATCGGGCATGACGTATTGTTTTCCACCCATACCTGGGACAATTCTTTAAGAGATTAAATTAAAATTAAAAAAAACCTCAGAACTATGGTATCTATCCGCCATATCTTATCTTATTTACGTCTAAATTCAATCCTTATCTATCCGCCATATCTTATCCTATTCACGTCTAAGATCAATCTTTATCTATTCATCATATCTTATCCTATTAACGTCTAAGGTCAATCCTTATCTCTCCGCCATATCTCATCCTATTCTCGTCTAATTTCAATCCTTATCTATCCGCCATATCTTATCCTATTCACGTCTAAGATCAATCTTTATCTATTCATCATATCTTATCCTATTAACGTCTAAGGTCAATCCTTATCTCTCCGCCATATCTCATCCTATTCTCGTCTAATTTCAATCCTTATCTATCCGCTATATCTCATCCTATTCTCGTCTAAGTTCAATCCTTATCTATCCGCCATATCTTATCTTATTCCCGTCTAAGTTCAATCCTCATCTATCCGCCATATGTTCTTCCTACTTCCCCCTCTTAAGTTCTTACCTCGCATATCATTCATTAACTCTATTTCTTTAGTGCCAATTTAACAATTTTTGGAGTGAATTATAGTAGCAGAAAAAGCCCATTTTGCCTTGCTATTTAACTCATATCTAGTGGGGTAGAGAAGAGATATCTTTATACCTACTCCAATAGTATTTTTGCGAATGATGACGCAATAGCTCCGGCTAGATATTGAACTGGGCTCGCCAGTTCCACTTCTAGCACCGGTAACTAAATATCTATCTAGCCCAACTTAAAATGATTCATTGAATCGCTAGTAGCAGGCGTTTTTGAAAGAAATAATGTAGATCTTAAATAAATCTTATCCTGGGAGAATTGAACAAAATTTTATCAACAATAACATATTTCTATTTCGTTGCAACAACCAAAACATTGTTCTTGGAATTATTATATATGCCTCAATTATTTGGCGAAATAGAATATTTAATGAAGGCAGACGTATATATCACGGTTGGCTCTTGTTGGCGTAGAGTATAAGCTTTCAAACGAGCTTGCGTGAAGGGATGAAGGAACAGAGGGGAGGAAGATTTGTAAAAGGGAGAAAACCGCGAAAAAATCACAGGACATGGAAAATTGTGGAGAGCTATGATCGTCTATGGCTTGAAGGGACGCTGCATACAGAAGAAGAAGAACGTGTTAGAAAGATGTGGAGAGTCATGATTGAATATGTCCTGAAAGGACGCTACACATAAAAGAAGAACGAGATAAGCAGTTGTGGAAAGCTATGATCGCCTATGGATTGAAGGGTCGCGGCACATAGAAGAAGAAGAACGGTATAGAAAGTTGTGGAGAGCCATGATCGAATATGTCCTGAAGTGACGCGGCACATAGAAGAAGGAGATTAAAAGTTGTGAAGAGACTTGATCGCCAATGACCGGAAGGGACGCGGCACATAGAAGAAGAACGAGATAGAAAGTTGTGGAGAGTCATGATCGAATATGTGCTGAAGGGACTCTGCACATAGAAGAAGGAGATTAAAAGTCGTGGAGAGCCATGATCGCCAATGACCGGAAGTGACGCTGCACACAGAAGAAGAAGAACGTGTTAGAAAGATGTGGAGAGTCATGATTGAATATGTCCTAAAAGGACGCCGCACATAAAAGAAGAACGAGATAGAAAGCTGTGGAGAGCCATGATCGTCTATGGCTTGAAGGAACGTGACACATAGAAGAAGAACGTGTTAGAAAGATGTGGAGAGTCATGATCGATTATGTCCTGAAGGGACGCTGCACATAGAAGAAGAACGAGATAAAAAGTTGTGGAGAGTCATGATCGCCTATGGATTGAAGGGTCGCGGCACATAGAAGAAGAAGAACGGGATAGAAAGTTGTGGAGAGCCATGATCGAATATGTCCTGAAGTGACGCGGCACATAGAAGAAGGAGATTAAAAGTTGTGGAGAGACTTGATCGCCAATGACCGGAAGGGACGCGGCACATAGAAGAAGAAGAACGAGATAGAAAGTTGTGGAGAGTCATGATCGAATATGTCCTGAAGGGACGCTGCACATAGAAGAAGAAGAACGAGATAGAAAGTTATGAAGAGCCATGACCGTCTATGCCATGAAGGTACGTGGTACATACAAGAAGAACGAGATAAAAAGTTGTGGAAAGCCATGATCACCTATGTTTTGATTGGACGCGGCACATAGAAGAAAAACGAGATAGAAAGTTGTGGAAAGTCATGTCGAATATATCCTGAAGGGACGCCGCACATAGAAGAAGAACGAGATAGAAAGTTGTGGAGAGCCATGTTCGCTATGTCCTGATGGGGCACTGTACGTACAAGAAGTAGAACGAAATAAAAATTTGTTGAAAGCCATGAACACCTATGTTTTGATGGGATGATATAGAAAGTTACGAAGAGCCATGATCGAATTTGGTATGAAATAATTTGCTTCAACGTGGCCGGGTGGTTAGAACGTTCAATTTCTGATCATGAGTCCCGGGTTTAAATCTTACCATGGGCGATTCGTTAGGGAGGTGACTTTCTGATGTGAGTGGACTGAATTGGAGGCGAACCCAGCGCCTGGCATCTTTGGAAAGTGCTTGAAAACCACATCACGAATTAATCCAACCCGTGTTAGTTGAAATTTGGTGGACAGAACTGTTCAGACGCTCTCGCTGGCTGTACTAGCACGCACTGGCCTCTTTCAAAAAAATTGATCACACCAGACTATGCACTCTCTCGCAGAAGCTGTAACTAAGTTCTGCTCAGCACATCTGCAGTATAGACAACAGAGCAGGCGTACGTAATAGGGTTTGGATAGCCAGTTTGTAAGGCAGGTTTGTCTTGAAACGGGTATTAACCGACCATTATAATTTGCTTCGCATATCTAATCAACATTTAATTTAATGGTCAGTTCTTAGAGGTTCAGCCTACCATGCTACCACCTAAGCACTAATGAATATTTACAGAACTGACTAATGTGGCATAACCCTAATGTTAACTGTTAACCCTAGAACTCTAACCACCAATTAAAGTTACAACACTACTAACCATGGGTATATCATACCCGATTTTGAAAATATCAAAAAATATTAAATATAAATCTTTATTTGAAATATTTTACATGCAGGCACTTCAAACTTTTTACTTTGAGTTAATATTAATAGGAACTGAAAAACATTATTTAGGTCAGAAAATCAGGTACTGAAAATTGTAATTAAAAATAGGAAAATTTGCGCTGGGTACTATATACCCATGGTTAGTGTTCTAGGGTTAAATTAGACGTACATTAAATTTAATAGGAGATGCGCTGTCTTTATGTTTCTTCTTTTTCTACCTTTTTTTTTTGTTTTACTACCTATCTGGACTGAGTTGTGTTTCGGCTAAGAGAGGACAGGAAAGGAAGTTGGGGTCACTTGACAACAAACAGAATAGCCTCCTAAGAAAGTAAGAAAGAATCGCTTACCTCCACTTACGGGACTTACATCACCAAGTGTGATTTGGGTTTTGTAATTTTTAGTTTCCCGATGACCTCCGACGACAACTGTTCGCGAGAAAAATAGACGTGAGGGATGCGAAATACACCCACAGACCTATTCCATTACTTGTGCAGGGAATAAGGAAATTTTTTTCCGGAGATCTTGGACCTATTCGACTATTTAATAGGTAAAGGATAAAGGCATATTTTACCCAAATAAATACAAAGAAAACATTTTACTTTCATCTCGGATGCAATCCAATTAACTAAAGGGAAACAGAACACAAATATTCCGAAATTTTATATTTCATATTGCCGAGGAAAGAACAACCTACTTTTGGCTGGACATTGTACAGTAACTTTTTTTTTGTCATTATGAACATTCGACATCCACTTTCATGAAATCAAATAAGTGTTTTTTTTATTAATTGTACGTCTGTCATTCCGTATTTTTTTATTTACAAATGTTAATCTTGTATTTGCTATTCGTCGGTACCTGTTCGTGTGTTTTATCTGAGCGAACCCACCTTTTTTTTAAAACTGAGGTTTATACCTTTACATGTTGCAAATTCGTAACAGTAATGACTGCTTTGTTGCTGCATATACCATCATAGCATGTACTAGTCTACTGTTATACAGGAATAAAGTGTTGAGTTTGAAAAACAAAATCGCCAGTGACCAAAAATAGGCTATGAATCCTCTTCTTCTCCCAGCTATGGGTAAATAGCAGGACAGATTGGGTTCCATAGCCTTGGGTAGCAACTGGTCTAGGTGAAGGAAAACTCTGAATTCAAAACCCGATCCTCCAGGTTGGGATTGTGCAGTAGGCTAACAACCTTCTCACTTAAAAACTGGCTTGTTACAGAAACTGCAACGATATCTTGTGGCCCTATGTTCCTCAAGGAATTTAAAGGAATAATATATATATAATATATGTTGTCCCCCTCTTGATTATTATAGATACAATGTTTCGGGCAAATACACTCCGGCCATCTTCAGGTGTCCATTGTCTGGCTAATATGGGATATGTGTTGCTTATTGTCTTTTTTTGTCCTTGGGATGTTAATTTTCAGGACTTCTCATTGGGATGATGCACACTGATGTGAATTTCCATCCATTATTGAATTAAGCGGATCACGTGACCATGGGGGAACGAATAAGAAGAAATGTAGCGTGACGCCTAAACGATTGCTATTTCTATTCTATCCTCTTTTACTATTCAGATCTCCATTTCTATTCTATCCTCTTTTACTATTCAGATCTCCATTTCTAATCTATCCTCTTTTACTATTCAGATCTCCATTTCTATTCTATCCTCTTTTACTATTCAGATCACATTTCTATTCTATCCTCTTTTACTATTCAGATCTCCATTTCTATTCTATCCTCTTTTACTATTCAGATCTCCATTTCTATTCTATCCTCTTTTACTATTCAGATCTCCATTTCTATTCTATCCTCTTTTACTATTCAGATCACATTTCTATTCTATCCTCTTTTACTATTCAGATCTCCATTTCTATTCTATCCTCTTTTACTATTCAGATCACATTTCTATTCTATCCTCTTTTACTATTCAGATCTCCATTTCTATTCTATCCTCTTTTACTATTCAGATCACATTTCTATTCTATCCTCTTTTACTATTCAGATCACATTTCTATTCTATCCTCTTTTACTATTCAGATCTCCATTTCTATTCTATCCTCTTTTACTATTCAGATCTCCATTTCTATTCTATCCTCTTTTACTATTCAGATCTCCATTTCTATTCTATCCTCTTTTACTATTCAGATCTCCATTTCTATTCTATCCTCTTTTACTATTCAGATCACATTTCTATTCTATCCTCTTTTACTATTCAGATCTCCATTTCCATTCTATCCTCTTTTACTATTCAGATCACATTTCTATTCTATCCTCTTTTACTATTCAGATCACATTTCTATTCTATCCTCTTTTACTATTCAGATCTCCATTTCTATTCTATCCTCTTTTACTATTCAGATCACATTTCTATTCTATCCTCTTTTACTATTCAGATCTCCATTTCCATTCTATCCTCTTTTACTATTCAGATCACATTTCTATTCTATCCTCTTTTACTATTCAGATCACATTTCTATTCTATCCTCTTTTACTATTCAGATCTCCATTTCTATTCTATCCTCTTTTACTATTCAGATCTCCATTTCTATTCTATCCTCTTTTACTATTCAGATCTCCATTTCTATTCTATCCTCTTTTACTATTCAGATCACATTTCTATTCTATCCTCTTTTACTATTCAGATCTCCATTTCTATTCTATCCTCTTTTACTATTCAGATCTCCATTTCTATTCTATCCTCTTTTACTATTCAGATCTCCATTTCTATTCTATCCTCTTTTACTATTCAGATCACATTTCTATTCTATCCTCTTTTACTATTCAGATCTCCATTTCTATTCTATCCTCTTTTACTATTCAGATCTCCATTTCTATTCTATCCTCTTTTACTATTCAGATCTCCATTTCTATTCTATCCTCTTTTACTATTCAGATCTCCATTTCTATTCTATCCTCTTTTACTATTCAGATCACATTTCTATTCTATCCTCTTTTACTATTCAGATCTCCATTTCCATTCTATCCTCTTTTACTATTCAGATCACATTTCTATTCTATCCTCTTTTACTATTCAGATCACATTTCTATTCTATCCTCTTTTACTATTCAGATCTCCATTTCTATTCTATCCTCTTTTACTATTCAGATCTCCATTTCTATTCTATCCTCTTTTACTATTCAGATCTCCATTTCCATTCTATCCTCTTTTACTATTCAGATCACATTTCTATTCTATCCTCTTTTACTATTCAGATCACATTTCTATTCTATCCTCTTTTACTATTCAGATCTCCATTTCTATTCTATCCTCTTTTACTATTCAGATCTCCATTTCTATTCTATCCTCTTTTACTATTCAGATCTCCATTTCCATTCTATCCTCTTTTACTATTCAGATCACATTTCTATTCTATCCTCTTTTACTATTCAGATCACATTTCTATTCTATCCTCTTTTACTATTCAGATCTCCATTTCTATTCTATCCTCTTTTACTATTCAGATCTCCATTTCTATTCTATCCTCTTTTACTATTCAGATCTCCATTTCCATTCTATCCTCTTTTACTATTCAGATCACATTTCTATTCTATCCTCTTTTACTATTCAGATCTCCATTTCCATTCTATCCTCTTTTACTATTCAGATCACATTTCTATTCTATCCTCTTTTACTATTCAGATCACATTTCTATTCTATCCTCTTTTACTATTCAGATCTCCATTTCTATTCTATCCTCTTTTACTATTCAGATCTCCATTTCTATTCTATCCTCTTTTACTATTCAGATCACATTTCTATTCTATCCTCTTTTACTATTCAGATCTCCATTTCTATTCTATCCTCTTTTACTATTCAGATCTCCATTTCTATTCTATCCTCTTTTACTATTCAGATCACATTTCTATTCTATCCTCTTTTACTATTCAGATCTCCATTTCCATTCTATCCTCTTTTACTATTCAGATCTCCATTTCCATTCTATCCTCTTTTACTATTCAGATCACATTTCTATTCTATCCTCTTTTACTATTCAGATCTCCATTTCTATTCTATCCTCTTTTACTATTCAGATCTCCATTTCTATTCTATCCTCTTTTACTATTCAGATCTCCATTTCCATTCTATCCTCTTTTACTATTCAGATCACATTTCTATTCTATCCTCTTTTACTATTCAGATCACATTTCTATTCTATCCTCTTTTACTATTCAGATCACATTTCTATTCTATCCTCTTTTACTATTCAGATCTCCATTTCTATTCTATCCTCTTTTACTATTCAGATCTCCATTTCTATTCTATCCTCTTTTACTATTCAGATCTCCATTTCCATTCTATCCTCTTTTACTATTCAGATCACATTTCTATTCTATCCTCTTTTACTATTCAGATCACATTTCTATTCTATCCTCTTTTACTATTCAGATCTCCATTTCTATTCTATCCTCTTTTACTATTCAGATCTCCATTTCTATTCTATCCTCTTTTACTATTCAGATCTCCATTTCCATTCTATCCTCTTTTACTATTCAGATCACATTTCTATTCTATCCTCTTTTACTATTCAGATCTCCATTTCCATTCTATCCTCTTTTACTATTCAGATCACATTTCTATTCTATCCTCTTTTACTATTCAGATCACATTTCTATTCTATCCTCTTTTACTATTCAGATCTCCATTTCTATTCTATCCTCTTTTACTATTCAGATCTCCATTTCTATTCTATCCTCTTTTACTATTCAGATCTCCATTTCTATTCTATCCTCTTTTACTATTCAGATCACATTTCTATTCTATCCTCTTTTACTATTCAGATCTCCATTTCTATTCTATCCTCTTTTACTATTCAGATCACATTTCTATTCTATCCTCTTTTACTATTCAGATCTCCATTTCCATTCTATCCTCTTTTACTATTCAGATCACATTTCTATTCTATCCTCTTTTACTATTCAGATCACATTTCTATTCTATCCTCTTTTACTATTCAGATCTCCATTTCTATTCTATCCTCTTTTACTATTCAGATCTCCATTTCTATTCTATCCTCTTTTACTATTCAGATCTCCATTTCTATTCTATCCTCTTTTACTATTCAGATCTCCATTTCTATTCTATCCTCTTTTACTATTCAGATCTCCATTTCTATTCTATCCTCTTTTACTATTCAGATCTCCATTTCTATTCTATCCTCTTTTACTATTCAGATCTCCATTTCTATTCTATCCTCTTTTACTATTCAGATCACATTTCTATTCTATCCTCTTTTACTATTCAGATCTCCATTTCTATTCTATCCTCTTTTACTATTCAGATCTCCATTTCTATTCTATCCTCTTTTACTATTCAGATCACATTTCTATTCTATCCTCTTTTACTATTCAGATCTCCATTTCTATTCTATCCTCTTTTACTATTCAGATCACATTTCTATTCTATCCTCTTTTACTATTCAGATCTCCATTTCTATTCTATCCTCTTTTACTATTCAGATCACATTTCTATTCTATCCTCTTTTACTATTCAGATCACATTTCTATTCTATCCTCTTTTACTATTCAGATCTCCATTTCTATTCTATCCTCTTTTACTATTCAGATCTCCATTTCTATTCTATCCTCTTTTACTATTCAGATCTCCATTTCTATTCTATCCTCTTTTACTATTCAGATCACATTTCTATTCTATCGTCTTTTACTATTCAGATCTCCATTTCTATTCTATCCTCTTTTACTATTCAGATCTCCATTTCTATTCTATCCTCTTTTACTATTCAGATCTCCATTTCTATTCTATCCTCTTTTACTATTCAGATCACATTTCTATTCTATCCTCTTTTACTATTCAGATCTCCATTTCTATTCTATCCTCTTTTACTATTCAGATCTCCATTTCTATTCTATCCTCTTTTACTATTCAGATCTCCATTTCTATTCTATCCTCTTTTACTATTCAGATCTCCATTTCTATTCTATCCTCTTTTACTATTCAGATCTCCATTTCTATTCTATCCTCTTTTACTATTCAGATCTCCATTTCTATTCTATCCTCTTTTACTATTCAGATCACATTTCTATTCTATCCTCTTTTACTATTCAGATCTCCATTTCTATTCTATCCTCTTTTACTATTCAGATCACATTTCTATTCTATCCTCTTTTACTATTCAGATCTCCATTTCTATTCTATCCTCTTTTACTATTCAGATCACATTTCTATTCTATCCTCTTTTACTATTCAGATCACATTTCTATTCTATCCTCTTTTACTATTCAGATCTCCATTTCTATTCTATCCTCTTTTACTATTCAGATCTCCATTTCTATTCTATCCTCTTTTACTATTCAGATCTCCATTTCTATTCTATCCTCTTTTACTATTCAGATCTCCATTTCTATTCTATCCTCTTTTACTATTCAGATCACATTTCTATTCTATCCTCTTTTACTATTCAGATCTCCATTTCTATTCTATCCTCTTTTACTATTCAGATCACATTTCTATTCTATACTCTTTTACTATTCAGATCACATTTCTATTCTATACTCTTTTACTATTCAGATCTCCATTTCTATTCTATCCTCTTTTACTATTCAGATCTCCATTTCTATTCTATCCTCTTTTACTATTCAGATCTCCATTTCTATTCTATCCTCTTTTACTATTCAGATCTCCATTTCTATTCTATCCTCTTTTACTATTCAGATCACATTTCTATTCTATCCTCTTTTACTATTCAGATCTCCATTTCTATTCTATCCTCTTTTACTATTCAGATCTCCATTTCTATTCTATCCTCTTTTACTATTCAGATCACATTTCTATTCTATCCTCTTTTACTATTCAGATCTCCATTTCTATTCTATCCTCTTTTACTATTCAGATCTGCATTTCTATTCTATCCTCTTTTACTATTCAGATCTCCATTTCTATTCTATCCTCTTTTACTATTCAGATCTCCATTTCTATTCTATCCTCTTTTACTATTCAGATCTCCATTTCTATTCTATCCTCTTTTACTATTCAGATCTCCATTTCTATTCTATCCTCTTTTACTATTCAGATCTCCATTTCTATTCTATCCTCTTTTACTATTCAGATCACATTTCTATTCTATCCTCTTTTACTATTCAGATCTCCATTTCTATTCTATCCTCTTTTACTATTCAGATCTCCATTTCTATTCTATCCTCTTTTACTATTCAGATCTCCATTTCTATTATATCCTCTTTTACTATTCAGATCTCCATTTCTATTCTATCCTCTTTTACTATTCAGATCTCCATTTCTATTCTATCCTCTTTTACTATTCAGATCACATTTCTATTCTATCCTCTTTTACTATTCAGATCTCCATTTCTATTCTATCCTCTTTTACTATTCAGATCACATTTCTATTCTATCCTCTTTTACTATTCAGATCTCCATTTCTATTCTATCCTCTTTTACTATTCAGATCTCCATTTCTATTCTATCCTCTTTTACTATTCAGATCTCCATTTCTATTCTATCCTCTTTTACTATTCAGATCTCCATTTCTATTCTATCCTCTTTTACTATTCAGATCTCCATTTCTATTCTATCCTCTTTTACTATTCAGATCATATTTCTATTCTATCCTCTTTTACTATTCAGATCTCCATTTCTATTCTATCCTCTTTTACTATTCAGATCACATTTCTATTCTATCCTCTTTTACTATTCAGATCTCCATTTCTATTCTATCCTCTTTTACTATTCAGATCTCCATTTCTATTCTATCCTCTTTTACTATTCAGATCTCCATTTCTATTCTATCCTCTTTTACTATTCAGATCTCCATTTCTTTTCTATCCTCTTTTACTATTCAGATCTCCATTTCTATTCTATCCTCTTTTACTATTCAGATCTCCATTTCTATTCTATCCTCTTTTACTATTCAGATCACATTTCTATTCTATCCTCTTTTACTATTCAGATCTCCATTTCTATTCTATCCTCTTTTACTATTCAGATCACATTTCTATTCTATCCTCTTTTACTATTCAGATCTCCATTTCTATTCTATCCTCTTTTACTATTCAGATCTCCATTTCTATTCTATCCTCTTTTACTATACGAACCACTATTCTCTACTCTATTCACTATACTATTTCTCTATACGGATTACTATTCGAGCGAGTATTATCGAGCAAGTACTTTTAGTGCGAGTGTTATTCGAAGGCGCCTGACACCAGCATTGTTCAACGGCGTTACTATAATTGTATCTGCGATTACAAACACTCTGCTACAACTAGCATTACGAAAGTGACAACGAATATTCGTTGACATTACAAAAGTGTCAAACGAGTGTTCGTTGACTTCACAAAATCTACAGTCAAGTAATTACTATATTTGATGGTAGATCGGATGCATTTGTTTTTATTGCAAGCTACTCACCATCTTGTTAGAAGAAAGAACAAATAGTTTTGTATCGCTAAATACTAAAGGCTTCAGGGCAAAATAGAGTATTGCTGCTATATCTGGGCTGGAGCTGCCCAATCTTTATTCGTCTATCTTGATAGGATTCAAAAGCCTTGATGCGAGATTGTGGGTAATGAATTATTTTCCACCTTACAACTCCTTTCCCACAGACGAAATGTCACTAGCCCCTCGCTGCACTATCGCTATTTCCCTGGCATGTGTTCTGATGAGCTACATCCTTTAGTGTCACCACCCCTGACCTTTAGAAGTGGCACCTGTCATGCCACGTACACAAGAGTGAATCATCCCCATTCCCTTCGTATTTCATTAGTAAGGAGTTAGTTCCATTCGAACAGCTTCTTTCCAAGAACTGTTGCTTTGTGGAACCGGAGAAGGCCGGAGAGTACAACGGCCGAAACGTTGTGATAAATATGGCAACAAAGATGAGGACGATAGTCCGAACAATGTAAATAGTGTACATAATACCTCATCTCAGAAATATAGAGAGTTGATAAAGGTGATATTTTACTTAACTGTATCCAATAATAATGCACGTAATATTCACATATTAGTATCGTATTATAAAATATAAACATAGCGAATAAGCATCTTATCTATTGTTTACGTTTATAAGTTGTTTAGCTGTTTCGCGTTCGGTTGTTTATGGCTGTGGGCGTTGATGGAAAAACTATAGCGTTACTAATGATACTTTTATCATTCTCTTTTAATTTTTTTAACTTATTTAACGAGAAGATAGAAGGTCGTCTCATCCTAACTTCTATATCATCCTTCTGGAGGTGTCTTCTCACCACAAGCCATGGATCGGGACTCAGGGTTGAACATTGGGAATCTGTGGACGGCAGTGCAGGACCGAACAGTCTGCAAAGGGATTGGTAATAGACACTGGGAGGTCGAAGGAGGAGGATGAATACGTAAATAAATGAACTGCCCCTTTATCATAACAGTACGATATAAACATCAATATTTCAATCTTATAACAGCCAGCTTTGAAACAGCACCTGATGATTGCATCGTGCATAAAACTCAAAAATTGTGCTACCAGTGTTGGAAACAAATCTACCGTGTATACTCTCGTATCATGCGACTTTTAAAGACCTAATTTTGAAGCTAATTTTAAGGGGGTCGCATCATACACGAGATATAAAATCAGTATATGTACTGATGGCCCTGACTATTGCGTTGACCAAACTCTAAATCCATTTACTGTAGTCAAAAAGTACAGCTGTATTTAAAATAAACATGATTTTGATAAAACATGTTTTACTTAACAGTATCCAATAATAATGCATGTAATATTCACATATTAGTATCATATTATAAAATACAAACATAGCGAATAAGCATCTTTTCCATTGTTTACGTTTATAAGATGTTTAGCTGTTTTTCGTTCGGTTGTTTATGGCTGTGGGCGTTTACGAGTATAGCGTTACTAACGATACTTTTATAATTCTCTTTTACTTTTTAACTTATTTAACTAGAAGATGGGATAAAGAGATAGAGGAGGACAAGTTAGTCTAGTCTATTGTAATTTGGTCTCTCAAAAAAGGAACTTACATGATATACGAGACACATAATAAAATCTTTTTTTCATAAGTGAAAATTTGGTGATCGCACGATACGCGAGATTTCATGGTTTCAATATACGGTATATTGAAATAATTGAAATGTGACTTTCTCAAGAGTCTCCATATAGGAGAGGCGCTCCAAATTTAATGACTTCTATTCATTTCCACAGAAGCGACACCAGATACAAAACTTCGGAAATAACTTCACCTACAAAGTGCATGGATCAAAAAAGGTTCAGAAGCATATTTCAGTAATATATGCATATTATTTGGAATGCACCTTTTGAGTCAGACGATCTTGGAAATGGGGGAGGGATGATATTCTGACATATGGTGAAAAGGGGGCATGGATCAAAAAAGGTTGAGAAGTACTGGGGAAACCAGGGTAAATAACCATTCCAACAAGGATTGGAACTAACAGTGCAAAAAAAAAAAAAAATAAAACTCTTGTATAAAATAATCTATGTAAATGTAAACGTACAAGTAGGGAAAAGAATGAAGATTTTCAATAACATATGCATATTATTTGGAATGAACCTTTTGCTTATGACAATCTCGAAAATGTCGGGGATGACGTTCTGACATATGGTGAAAAGAGTGCATTGGGCAAATATGTATTGAGAAGGACTGGGGTATAACATTTGCAACAAACAAGATGTAAATAATAGTTCGAAAATAAAAAGATATTTTTGTGAGTGTTTTCGAATTTCATGACATTGTTTTATTTTTTTAAATTAATTTTTTTTCTTTATTTGTTTTGCATTTACAATCTTTCGGCCGCTGTAGACAAGGGCTTTGCTCGAATTTTTGAGACGTCGGATGGGAAAGTGTTATGGGAACTTACCCATAATAATAATGGACTATTCCGGACATCATAAATACTGCGCCTCAAGAAGCAGCAGTCAGTTCAGAGTCAGTCCTTTTTGGACGACTCGGCTAGACGGTCGAACTCTCTGCCTCTGAGGCAGAGAGGAACCCGGACGAGGCTCCGCCGAACGGTAGAGCCTCGTTCGGGGAGGTTGACCAACCCGATCCCGTTTATACGGGTTCTACGGGCATTTTTTAGCCGAGCCTACGGGCTCGGTGAGCCCACATTAAACCGGCCTTGTGCCACATTCGACACACGTGGGCGTGTTGTTGAACATCAGTTCAGAGTCAGCAGACAGAGTCAAGAGTCAGACGATTACTGTAAGACATTGGAATAGTGATACTTGTCGTGACAACATAGTTCACTCTAACCAAATCTGATAGTCATTACTAATAATTCTACTTCTTTGTACATATTTCTGTTTGTAATGTATCTGTGTTATTCCATACCTGTTTTCGAGTTATTCTTCATTGGTTCTACCTTGAACCATCACCATGGTACAAGGAACTTGGACCATAACAGAAAGAATGTCCAGTCTTCTGAAGTCCATGAGATCTCCTCATGCGCTTCCCAAAGGCTCTCTTCCTGGCCCGACAATCTTTCTGTTTATATTAATGATCTGCCCACAAACATACTCAAATCATTAGCAAATATCTACGCAGATGATATAACAGTATATGAACGCACCTCCAAAATTCTAGTCTGACAGCTGATCTGTCCTCTGATCGAGATCTAACAGTTCACTGGTAGAAACCTTGCCTGTAACATTCAACACCAATCTAATGAAGTTTCATCATCTCAGAGCAGATACTGGGTTTTCTCCGGTTGTGATGAACGGTTGTCCACTCAAGGAGGCACTTAGCTTAGAACCTCAACTGGGACTCAAGATGATGCAAAACACGTTCCACTCTGCAACCCCTTCCTCGCTAATTTCCGTGGAGAGTGTTCATATGAACTACACCAGGCCTAAACTTTACGGCTAAGACCCGACATAACACGCACATTGTAGCGAACCAACTTCATTCCCTTCATATTCTGTTGGTAAGTTCTACCCACGTAGATTCTTCCCACGAGCTGCTGCCTTGTGGAACCGACTGCCAAGAGAATGCTTCTCCGATCACTACAATCTTAACCTGTTCAAGTCAAGGTTAACCGTTATCTTCCACACATATCCGCATAAGCTGTTCTTCTTATTCTGAAACCTCGTGCTTCGATTGTCCCCCCGGGCATTGTACATGGTGTAGTATATGATTAACCTAATTTTTTTGCTAGGATCTGTTGTAGGTATATTAGTATTTACTAATTTTTTTAGTATATTTTCATCTTGTTTATAATTAGTATGCATTAATTAATAATAGCTTTCCAAACTATATAGTTGATGAACAAATAAGATGCTTTTTTAGAAATCATAATACTAAGCAAATAGAACATAATACTGCTTCAACTAATTCCAAACATATTAATCTCCTATATCGTAGGCAAATGCATACTAATTATAAATGATAAAAAATGCATACTAATTATAAATTATAGGTTAATGATATACTACACTAAATCTAGTATATTCAATTTAATTATTCGCAATGATTCTTCCCCCCTCCCCGTTAATTATTTGCAAAAACCAACATAGTTTAAAATTCAAGTGCCCTTTGGGAGATTGTATCTCCAATAGATTAAATAATATTTATGTTGGTCACACCACAAACTCGCTTTCACGACGTTTGACTCTACATTTGAATGATAACTCTAACATTTTTAGGGATTTAAAACAACATGCCTGGCCGCGTACACAATTCTGGAAAATCCATGTTGAAAACACAACTATACTTAAACATGAAAACAATAAACAAAAACTAAAAATTCTTGAAGCTATACACATAAAACAGTTGAAACCTAACCTAAACAAAATAAACTATGAAATCTCCACAAATATTCTTAAATGCCTATAATTGATAACAGAAGTTATTTTTAGGCATTTAAAACAACATGCCTGGCCGCATACACAACGCATTCCTCGTTGAAAACACAACTATACTTAAACATGAAAACAATAAACAAAAACTAAAAATTCTTGAAGCTATATACATAAAACAGTTGAAACAACCTGAACAAAATAAACTATGAAATCTCCATAAATATTCTTAAATGCCTATAATTGATAACAGAAGCTATTGGTTTATACCAACGGCTTCCCATACTTAATACTTCTCGTTTTCACTCTCGCGTCGTCATGTGTAACGTCACGAGCTGCGATGTGATTTTAGCTTCCGCGTCTTGTATACACGATTTTTCGTTGCTTTGAAATTTTTTTATGCAACAAAAAGGACTATCATTATTGTTGTGTCCGTGTATTGTTTAATATATTGAAATGTAATTGTCATCTTTGATAATGGCTTATGTAAGCCGAACGCTTAGATAGGATTAAAACATGTATCAATATGGTGATTTTCTTTCGTCTTTCAATGATAATGTTATTAAGCTTATCAGACAATATGAAAGGAACTTACTTAAAATAAATAGACAAAACTTGTCTATATTATTTAATGAAACATGCATCACTATATATATATATATATATATATATATATATATATATATATATATATATATATATATATATATATATATATAATGAATTAGTAATACAAACAATTGGTAACTATGCTAGTAAATATACTGGTAAAATGGTCAATTTCTTACATCACCCGATAAAGTGTCCTGCGTTATTTTTTCAAAAGTCAGATCAGACCAAAAATGGACTACTGCCGCCATATCTGTGCTGGAGTTGCACAATCCTCAATTTCCAGCCTTGATAGAATTCAGAAGCGTTTACGCGGCTTTGTTAATAATGAATTATTTTCCACACTACAACCTCTTTCCCCACAAACAAAATGTCGCTAACTTGTTACTACTCTATTGCTAATGTTTTGACGAGTTACTTAACGATGAAATACCACGCACACATGATCGAATTCTCATCAATTCTTTCGTATTCCATTTGTAAGAAGGAAGTTCCAATCAGACAGCTTCTTCCCCAAAACCGCTACTTTGTGAAACAGACTCCCGAGAAGATGCTTTCTCAGTTACTACAATCAAATAATATAATCTTCAAGTGTAGGGACAACTGTTATATATCCTACATAGCCCCATAATCTACACTTAGTACCTCTTTTATTGATTGATTGATTCATATTTTACAGCTTGTCAACCCTTTGCAGGTTATTTAAAGCCAGAAAGTATTTTTAGATTGTATGAATTTTACTTTGGAGACAATAATGATAATAGTAATACAAGTTTTACTAATTAATCCATAGCTGGGGATAGAAAGGTGGGGATAGATTCATACCTTTCCCAGCGGTATTTGCTCGTAAGTAAATATAATGAACCCAACTGGAATTGGAACACGGCTATCAAATTAACAATTGCGAGCCATTGTCTGTTACACCACCGCACACCCAAACTTACAGCACCTGTTATTCTCAAGCCGTCATCGATCTAGGTAATGACCAGGCTAAACATTGCTTAACTTTGTTGATCGTACGAGGACCTGTATTTCAACGTAATATGGCTATAAGCCCACACTGATTTCTTCCTCTTAAGTCGAAGCCTGGGTATGACGATAAACTACATCCGGCATCAAAGCCTCTGATCGGGAAATCGGAGGTTTTAAGGAGCGTGGAACCACCTCAATTGCTGCTGTTCCCAGGTCCATCCTAACCCGGAGTGAGAGCACCTGTTAGTGGGGGGGGGGGTCCCAGCTATGGGAAAATAGTTAACTGCAAAACTGGTATCAAACACTATGAAAGTATAAACATATATTTTTATAGTGAAAATACCAGCAATGCATTTTTATGTGAAAAGGACCAAGAATACATACTTATCGTAAAATTAGCAGCAATTTATTCTATCTGTAGTTGAAGGTATACAATTATGTGAAAATTATTTTGATTTCGGTATTAAATAACCCACAATGGTTGATATGCCGCTAAAAAAATCAAACAACCTAATAGCCAACATGAAAGAACTCTTTCATGACATTAATCCCTATAATAACCTACAATTTCTTAAATCAAACTGTATTCCAGAATATTACTTCAACAAAACTCCTACATAAAAGACACATATCAGTGCCTCTAGTAATTATGTCCACACAAACACGTATAAGCACAACAGCTGAGTATCATATACCATGTATTCAACTGTGAAAGCAGAACAACATATCCTATTTTTATTACTTCAAAACTTCCAAGAAAATTAAATTTCGACATTAAATGACCCATAAGGAGTTAATATGCCGTTGAGCAAACAAATCAATCAATCTTCTTACGTTCATTCAACAATCTCATTCAGTAACCCTCTAGCTTGAGTGGCTCTTGAGCCTTTTATTGGTCGAACATTTAGCAAAAAAAAAAAAAAGAAATGTAAATTTCCCAAATAAAGAACGTTCGCCTTGCTTCTCAGTAGGAACCTATGATCTTTTTTTTTGTTTTTGGGGTTTTTTTTGGGTTTTTTTTACATTCACAGACAATCGGCAAACATTGCAGTGCTTCAAATACGGTAAACCCTAATATGATGTAATCTTCAATAAAAAAAAACAAAAAAACAAAAAAAAACTTCCCCATTATTGCAAATAGTTTGCGCAACTAACTGAATGTCAGAATACTAAGTGCATGGAGACGTTAGCAAGAATAAGGAACACGTTTTCTTTTAGAAGACAGAAACACGTTGTTCCCAAGACAAGGCGCGGTTGTTTTCATGCAAACGATGCCTGTCATTATCATGGGGTTTCTTTCTTTCATTTTACTTTTTTTTAAAAATATTTTTTCTTTCATCTTAATCTGATCGTTTTTCCCCTGGTGAGCTTGGAAACCGACCCATTCAACGCTGGAGTTTGTACTGCTAAAAATAAAATTCTATTTTAGAAATGATGTGATAAAAAAAAAAACTAAAAAAAAAACCAAACGTTTTCTAGTTTTTTCAGCTTGTCAGTTAAAGAAAAGACCTGTTGATACTTAGTAAGTTTAGCTTGGTAAAAGTCCGCACAAAATAGGGTCAGTAATTAGGATCAGACTTATGACAATATCAATACGTGATGAAACCAGCTGGCTAACCTTCACAAAACATCTAATATGGATATGATTGTGGACTGAATTTAGATTCGTTTTACATGAGGTCACACGTTTAGAGCACCCAGTAGAAAGACGAATTTGACGAAACGAAGCAACTTTTTGGGATATTTGGAAACCAATCTTCTATGTGCAATGTCTCTTCAGAACGTTGGCGATCATGGCTCAACACAATTTCCTCTCTTTTGTATCTCTTAATAAATTTTGTCTTTTTGTTATCTCTCGTAAAGCCTGTTCTGCCGTCCATTTACTCAAGTTTATTGTTGTTCTTTTATGTGCCATGACCCTTCAGGATGTAGCCGATCATGGCTCTCCACAATTTCCTCTCCTTTGTAGCTCTTAATAAATTTTGTCTCTCCTAAACTCTGTTCTGCCATCCATTGATACAAGTTCGTTCGTTCGTACGTTCTTCTTCTTCTACTTTTTCTTCCACATCCCTCAAAAGCGTTAATTTTGTTAAACGACTCCCAAGCTTCCTCGATCATTACAATCAAGTAGTACAGCCTTCAAGTCAAGGGTCAACTGTTATCTATCCAACATATCCTCATAATATACATTTCCACTTACGTCCATCTTACTATATCACCCTGTTCCACTTCTGGCATCGCCCCCTCCAACTAGACATCTTGTTTTCAATATGTTCTAGGAATTCTCCAAGTTATTTTTCTAATTATTCACAAAATAGGGCTAATAGGTGTATAATATAAATGCACAGTTAACTATTTGACAATAAAACGCGTTGAGAATCCGGAAGAAAAGGATTGTCTGTGGTCAGGAAGTAATGTGCTATGCGTGATACACGCTTAGGCGATCATGTACCTGTCGATACATGACTGACGTGGCAGATTTTTTCCCGCAGTATTTGCCATTTCTTTCTGCGGTAGACCAGTTGCCATCCAAGGCTATAGAACTCGGTTTGTCCTGCTATTTATCCATAGCAGAGGGGATAGAAGAAGAGGATTCATACCTTTTCCAAGGGTCAGTGAGTCAGTTATGTGCCATGCGTGATACACGGTTAGGCGATCATGTATCTTTCGATACATGACTGAGGAGGCAGATTTTTTTCCCGTAGTAGGTTGCCATTTCCTTCTGCGGTAGATCAGTTGCCATCTAAGGCTATAGAACCTGGTCTGTCCTGCTATTTACCCATAGCAGAGGGAAGGAGAGTATTCATACCTTTTCCAAGGATCTATCAATTATGTGCCATGCGTGAGAAACCCTAAGGCGATCATGTATCTTTCGATACATGACTGACGAAGCAGATTTTTTCCCGCAGTAGGTTGCCATTTCTTTCTGCGGTTCAGATGCCTCCAAGGCTATAGAACTCGGTCTATCCTGCTATTTACCCACAGCTGGGTGGAGAAGAGGATTCATACGTTTCTCAATGGTATTAGCACGTTAGTGAATGTAATGGATTCGACTGGAATTCGAACTCGGCTCTCCGATTCCTCAATCCGAGCCGCTAACCATTAGGATAAGGCTGTTATATATATGATGGAAAAACATTGATAATGGTTTAAATATAGAAATGAATTGCAAATCAAAAAGGAAAGGATTGTCTACGGCCAGGAATCAATAAAATCATTCTTTTTTATGTATCGTGTCCCTTCAGGACGTGGAGGATCATGGCTCTTCACAACTTCCTATCCTTTGTAGTTCTAAGCGATGTTTATCTCTTTACTATTCCTACCTGTCGGTGTTCTGTCATACATTTCCGGTTCGATAGGTCGTTGTACCTTTTGCTGTTAGCATGTCCTGGAAGTGTCCTATTCGCCAAGCCTCCTTTTTCATTGTGTCGTTGTGAAACTAAACACAAGTACCTTATTCGTTTCCATATTCCTTAAAAGGAGCCTGTTGCTAAAACGTTTCTTTTCGGAGCATTTGCAGCATGCTTCTGTAGAGCCGTTGTAGTAGTCCTAAGCCATATTGGATTTGTAGTAGTAGTAGTAATTCCTCTAATACGTCCCGGCTCGTTGCAAAGCAAGTAAGATGGAAGGCTGTCTAAATCCGCTTTATAAAATGTGCTTCAATTACATTTAAACGTCTTTGACAATTAAATGTTTTTACAATGGCAATGTTATCGACAAAGATTTTTCTCGTGGAAGCGGAAAATTGTGTATGAGCGCTTAAGTGCTTTCTTATCGAACTAAAAGTTCGAACTCTACGGTTAACACACACACATACTCATATATATATGTGTACGTGTGTGTGTTTATATATATATATATATATATATATATATATATATATATATATATATATATATATATATATGTGTGTGTGTTGAGCTTAGATTAGCCTGTTATGGCTATACAGCAGGTGTACACACTGTAAAGGTCAACCCCACTAACAACGGCTTGCGGCACTTGTTAGTTTAGCGTCACTTCCTATTCAATGGCATACATGTTTTTTTAATCTTTTTTTACAAAAATTTCATCCTTTACAAGGCCAGAGAGCCACTCAAGATAGACTATTACTGAATGAGAGGCACAGTTTATGTGGATATGTGAAGAAGATAACAGTTTTTTCTAGACTTGAACAAGTTAGGATTGTGGTGGTCGGGGAACTTCTCCTTGGAAGTTGGTTCCACAAAGCAGGGAAAAAGTTTCTCTAACATTAGTATATACAGTGCTGTTCGATAAAAGTAACTCACCTGAATTTTTTTACTTAAAATTTTTTTTCGCCTATTGTTTTTGGGGTCAAACTAATTTTTAATCTTACTAATATAAAGACCCCTTCCCGACCACCTAGTAAAAAAGTTTACTCACCCTGAGGTATTCTATTGATAATTATAATTTTGGATATAAATGAGATTTAGGGAAAAACTCTGTGCAAAAAAAGTGACTCGCTAGTAATCAATAGAAACATAACCGAACAGTTTTAAATAAAGAATAATAGAGGTATAATTTATTTATAATAGGTAATATTGTTCGAAATATTTAATAATCTATGGGTCCTCCTTTATTTTGAATAACCTTTTCAACCCTTTTTGGCATTGACTTGATTAGGTTCTGGCCAATCTCATCTCATCTCATTCGGATATGAAATTCACAATCAATCCTCTTTGTTGCTCAACTGCTTTCTCGAGAGCCTATACTTTATAATGCTCCATAAGTTTTCTATGGGGTTGAGGTCAGGAGATTGGGACGGCCATGTCATAACACTCACCTGCTTCTCATCAAAGTATTCCTTCATCAATTTTGATTTGTGACAGGGAGCATTATCCTGCATAAAAATGAGCTTGGTGAGGTCGATTTGCACCCTTTCAGCAGAAGGGAGCAGACAAGACTCTAAAATTCTCATGTACTGCTCGCTCCTGAGGGTCTTTTCAGTAGATTTTAAGAAACCAGTTCCATGAAAAGAAAAGCATCCCCAGAACATTATAATGAACGGATGTTTGACAGTACTTACTGCTAAATTCAAAGAGTTTTCAAAGCTTTTAGATCGCTTATCCTTTGAATTTAGCTCAACTTTCGTTTCATCGGAGAAGAGAACATTTAGTAAAAAAATCAGGTGAGTCACTTTTATCGAACAGCGCTGTATCTTGGGCTATGCCTATCTGTTTATAGAGCAGCAGCTGTAAATAAGAGTATCAAGGTTTATCATTTAGCTGATTGAGCGTCCCGACTCCACAATTTCGTAGACGGATCCTCCGGGAATGACTTATTTCACTCGTCAGTGGGTGTCAATAATTGACTGCTCGAATTTTCTTTTTTACATGCACTTTTCATTGGTGCAAGTTATAGCCATTTTGACTTCCGTTTTTCCAGACTTAAACTGTTCTTGTTAATTCTTGAGCGTTCTAGTGTTTTCTTGAGTTAGAAAAATTGTATTTAATTTTTACATAAATATTTTTTTTATTTTCTAATCACGGTCAGCACATTCATAGTTAATATTATTGAGTGTTGGCTTTTTTTTCACAGCTCATCAGTGTGGCTAGACGCCCGGTTGCCTCTAGCTAGGATCGAAACCCGACTGAATTGGCGTCAGTAGGAACTTCTACTACTAAGCCGTCGGCTCACGGCAGGGATGTAGGTGAATTTTTATCGTGTTTATTTTTAGATTTAGATAAACACACAGTGACTGACAGTGACTCAATTCTGCCGAAGAGTCATGCAATATTAGCTTAAATAGTCACTGTTTACAAACTCACACCTCAAACCAACAGAGCTGAACCGAAATAAATTTTTTCAGGGGCCAATATTTTTGTCATCCACAGACAGACTGTTTCGGTGTTTCATACCTCATCAGTGTAGCTAGACGTCAGGTTGCCTCTAGCTAGGATCGAAAAATTATATATTGGACTCACTGTTGATTTTCAACTTATAAGGGTATAGCAACTCGGTAGTTAGAACCAAACTGCCAGACAACTTGCACATGTGATTTATAGTGGTGAAGGCGTGTGCAGACACAACGACACGTTATGGAAGAGCAGAATAGAAACAACTGGTTTGCATAATGTGTCACATGGTTCCTAAATGTTCCTCTTTAGGTTTTGAACTCTAGAGTTCTCCTTCTGCTAGACTGGTTGCCACCGAAGGCTATAGGTCACTTTCTCTCCTGCCATTAGCCGGCAGCTTGCATATATATATTTATATAATGCTGCTGTTAATAAAACAGTGCTCAATGTAATATAACAGAGCTATTAAATATAGCTTGAGTCGTTCTAGCGGGGAGGGATATTATGTGTCTTTGAATCCCGTTCATCTTTTGTCCTTTCGTTAATCCTCTCCTTCACTTTCACTCCCTGTACCTCCCCTGCGTATTAGTGGCATTTCCGTTTTGTTTGGAGTGAAATGATATATATATATATATATATATATATATATATATATATATATATATATATATATGTAAATAAACACGCTAAAATTCACCTTCATCCCTGCCATGAGCCGACGGCTTAGTGATAGAAGTTCCGACTGATGCCAATTCAGTCGGTTTCGATCCTAGCTAGAGACAACCGGACGTCTAGTCACACTGATGAGCTGTGAAACAGCGAAACAGTCTGTCTGTGGATGACAAAAATATATATATATATATATATATATATATATATATATATATATATATATATATATGCCAAAATACAGTATATGTCTTTATCTATTCCTTTTTCCTCTCGCTTAATATCCCCAAAAGCGTATTTACAACGAGCCTTTAAAAATAGATCTGTTTTATTTATTGGACAGACTCTGATTATGTATACTGAGGCCGTTTGAAATAAGATCTCAAAGATACTTTTTTTATGGCCTTTAGTACAATTAAAGAGTTTCCTTCAAATTCGGTAGTCAAAACCTGTCCCCGTTGTTGATTGTTACCACGTGGAAAATTGAAGCACAGAGCTTAATGTTACTTTACGACAATTACCCCATGACAGTAAATTCCCTGGCGCACACCCAACACGTTGCAGAATCGGTGATCCTCGAATATAATTAATGTCAGTTCTACCAGCGATCATTCAGACTAACACAATAAATTAAGACAACTAATAAACCTAGTAGTGACAAAAACAACTATATTATTAGGTTGTGTTCGTGCTGGCAATTGGAAATGTAGCCAGTCAAGTTTCTGGATACTTACCAACTCTTAGTAAGAACATATACAGTGGTATCCGCTTATCCGTGATCTCAGCTACCTGCGGTTAAGCCCACAAGCATAATAATAATAATTACATAATAATGGTGGCAAAATTCGGATATTTCAGATCGAGGCTCTGAAGTGTTTCATTTAAGTGGAAAGGTGAAAGGTGAAATGTTTGTAATTAATAATGAAAGAAAAAGATATATCTTGACTTAAATTGATCATAGCAAAGTCAGAATATCATCTTTCTGATCCTTCTTGGAACCAGATTTTTCCATGTTGTCAACACTTAGATGCAATCTGATATTTTAAAAAATCATTTCACCCCAAGAAAAGCAATAAAGCCACTAAGACGCGAGGTAGGTGGGGGTTACTGAGTGTGAGGGAATATGAGGAAAAAGGAAACATTATTAAGGAAAGAGAACAATATACTAACAAGAATTCGGAAGGCAGAAGATAACGATTGACATTGCATTTAAGTTTTAAAGATCAATGTTGACTGGAAAGCACGAAGCCGGAATAGGGGTCCACAAGCGAGAAGTGCGAGAGAAGAAACTGTTAGCATAGAACTTACAGATACATCGAACCATTTCAACTATGAAATGATGAGACCTTGCCGCCAATTTAGTACTGCGCTTAAATTCATGAATTCTAGGTACTATAGAGGAAAGATCGCCAGAACAATTACCATGAAAGTAATTATAGAAAAGGCAGCGGGAAGCTACGTTACGGTGGTGAGAAAGAGGCTGAAGCCGAGATGTCAGGTCAGAACATTGGAGATCTTTGTATTTTATCAAGGATCTCTTCACCTTATATCTAGCCGTTTCAATTGATGTTTTTCAGGTTATGAGAGAGACCTTGCCACCAATCTATAATATGAGACATTCTGGACGAAAATTAAAGTGAAAAAGGGGGGTCGTATTATACAAAAGCACACGTCGTATTATACACAAGTACACGTTTTCAGAAATTTTTTTACTCAGCTTAAAAACCTCTTATTTGAAACAGCAAGAGTGAAAATCCACTCAGCACACTAGATAATAAAACACAAAGTAGGCAGATGTTGATGACAATTGTTTCCAAAAGGTATTTGATATGTCGGCCATATTTACCTTTTGGGAATCAGCGTAATTGAACATCTTTTGTTTCACAGGAAATTCACCGAAATTTGAATAAAAGAATTAACAAAGAGAATACACAAGATATGTGATGTTTTGGCATCATTAATGTTACAACAACATACTTTCCCGAAAAGTCGAAAATAAGTTTTGAAACAGAAATTAAGAGAAGAAACATACAATAGCTAAACATCCGGTTCATTTCTATCTTTTAATACCGTGAAAAATGAAATATTTTTAATGAAAATTATATATTATATTTATTATTGTTGTTGTAACCTAGGGAATGTTACTGAATAGAATAATCAAACAAAGTTTGGTAATGAACGAAAATACTTCGGACAAGAAAAACACATATAAGATTCGCCATCGGCGCGTAGGAGAAATAGTAAATTGCTAGAAGTGAGTCAAGTGAATTCTACAATAAATCTCCAACTGCAGGATATCTACCAACCTCACCACGCGGTCAGATGTGGCACAAGGCCAAATTTAATGTGGGGTATCCGAGCCCATAGGCTCGACCGAAAATTCCCCATAGACCACGTATAAGACGGTGTCGGGTAGCTGTTTCCCGAGACGAGACTCTGCCCTTCGACATAGTCTCGTCTGTGGTTCCTCGCTGCCCGGAGGTAGAGTTTGACCAGCACAGCTGGAGACGAATCTCCGACTGCAGGATATCTACCAAACGCCCCACGCTGTCAGATGTGGCACAAGGCCGAATTTAATGTGCGGTATCCGAGCCCGTAGGCCTGGCCAAAAATTCCCCATAGACCCCGTATCAAACGGGGTCGGGTAACTGTTTCCCGAGACGAGACTCTGCCATTCGACATCGCCTTGGGGATCCTCTCTTCCCGGAGGTAGAGAGTTTGACCAGCACAACTGGAGACGAATCTTCCGACTGCAGGATATCTACCAAACGCCCCACGCGGTCAGATGTGTCACAAGACCGAATTTAATTTGGGGTATGCGAGCGTATAGACCCGACCAAAAATTCCCTGTAGACCCCGTATAAAACGGTGTCGGGTAGCTGTTTCCCGAGTCGAGACTCTTCCCTTCGACATAGCCCCGTCTGGGGATCCTCTCTGCACGGAGTTAGACCAGCACAGTTGGAGAAGAATCTGCGACTGTAGACCAACATACAGTATTTACTACAGTATTTATGTGAATAGGGACATACCCATTATTGTCTGTAGGTATTATACAACAATGGTATATATTATTATTAATATTATATTATTATTATTATATACTGTTTTAGTCAATATAATATTTTAATGGATAATAAGGTATAATTTAAAAAGAAAAATTACATATAGATGGCTTTACTACGGGGTCGTATTATATTAAAGAATCTAATTTATTCCCTGTTTTTAGCTTCAGAAAGACGTTAAAGGGCGTATTATACACAAGAAAATACAGTAATCGGTAATTTCTACTTATTCGGTTTGTTTGATCTGGGAATTGGATTTTGTTATTTGTTCACGAGGAAGCAATTTCCTCAAATGCGCTACTTCTGTTATTTTCTACACGTTTTTATGCAGAAGAAAGAATTAAAAGAGGTAAGAAAAAATATTGGATTCACCTCAAGCCTTCATATAAGAAATCAGTCAAGGATGTTTCTTCGAGAGTGATCGTATTTTTTTAATCACAGGGGATCAGGATATTTGTATGACATCACGCTGGTAAAAAAATATGTGGTCAGCTGCTTAAGGACAATCATCGCTTTTATTGCCTTTGAATCGTCTGGAATCATTATCTGATTGACTACCACAATAAAAAGGATCAGGAATAAAGAAACTGACCGACAGACATACTGCCATTCTTGAAAAATAATTGCTTTCAATGCCATAGCAAAGAATCATCTTGGATCACTATCTGATACATTAAAAGAATAAGAAAAATTCGGAATATATATTTCGTATGAGATATCACTAGATTAATCATTGCTTACCCTGCCTTCGTCACGATCTATAAATTGTTATCCAATTCAATATTATAATATCTAGGACACATTGAAAGTGAGATATCTCATCAGTTATTCAGGGAAAATCATTGGTTTCAATGCCTTCGTCACCATCTATAAACTGTCTTAAAATTTTATCCAATTCAATGTAAAAATAAGTATACCTAGGACCCTTTGTGCGTGTGATATCTCGCCATTTGCCTATGAATTTTATTGAATCCGATGCACTGACACGGAGTAAATATGCGTAAAAAAAAGAAATTTCTCACATGATATTTGTTCAGACATCTTAAGACATTAAATCTGATAATTCTCTTCTAATTTCAGTTCCATTCTCAAATAATATGCAATTGGCCAAATATATCTTTGATTAATGGCAAAATCACTTCGATAAGAGAACTTAATGAGACATTAACTTACTATCAATTCCTTGAATAATAAGATCCTTATATTCGAGTTATTTTCAGATGGAAGACACATGCCGAGTACTGCAATTTTCCCATGCACTTTTTAAAAAAAATTATGATATTTATTGACAGTTGAATATATGTTTTGGGGCGTGCGATGTATAGGAAAATTGCGCCCTGAAGATGACAATTTAAAATGACATATTGCTTTGGGGAGTTCAGGGCGGAGACGTGAGAAGCATAGAGTTGAAGTCGACTTTAGAAGGAACCGGAAATACAATCCTAAAAAGAAAAAAAGGGATAAACCTCTACTCCTGGGAGGTATGTGAACCGGGCGATAGGCGAACCTATCTACTCTTATTGGGAGAGGAAGAAATCAATTAAATAAATATAGAAAAATGTCATAATCCAGACGGAGAAGTTAGAAGTATAGAGCTGAAGCAGAAAGTAGCACGAACGGGACGATAGGCAAACCTATTTACTCCTATTGGAAGAGACAAAATAATGAAAATAATTAGTGAATAACATTTCAGAGTTCAGGCGGGGACGTTAGAAACATTGACTTGAAATCGATTTCAGAAGGAACCGGAAACACAACTCCGAAATGGAAAAAGTAAATAAATAGTAAATGAAATTACGGAGATGATGCGCTACGGTAGGGTTAGTTAATGAACTGACAGTATATTATGTACTAAGTTTTTAATTTAATATCAGTTAAATTATCCTAAAGATGTTGTCTTTTACATAACCTTCAACAAAAAATTACGAAGGAAATTCTCATCGGTATTAGGAAGAGTGATCACAGCGAATTTGAGCAGCTTATTTTTCCTGAAAAACTTGAGACTTGAGAAGCCCACCTGTCTATATTTACACTATTTACATTGTTCGGACTGTTGTCCTCATCTTCATTGCCGTATTAACGACGTTTCCACCGTTGTACACTTCAGCCTTCTTCAGTATCTGTCAATGTTTCCGAGATGAGGTGTTATAATTATTTACACTATTTACATTGTTCGGTTGTTGTCCTCGTCTTCATTGCGATATTCACGACATTTCGGCCGATGTACGCTCAGGTCTTATTCAGGTGATTGAAATTTCGAACTGAACCCTTTATTTCGACCACCAGGATAGATAGTTCTAGTTCCACATGCCGTGCCTCTTCCGGATGTCTCAGTATCAGTTATCCCCCTTTTAACTCAAATCTCCAAGTTTTTGTTCACCTCTGCAGTAGCCAGGTACTGGGCTCACAACTCTTTGGGTCAAGTCACTGGATTCAACCAACGCTTTTATCTACTCGGCTATGTATCCCTGAGGGTATCAGTGTATGATGTGAATTTTGGGGATTAATGTCTCAGTAACTATTTTTTTACCAGAAATGATATTACAATTTTGTTGTTATTATTGCTTTTCTCTGGCACTGCGTATATTGTATTCATGTCTATGTTTGGTCGGCTCAGGAGATATTTGTGACCTAGCATATGCGCTGATTCCTTAAGTTTTCGTATTTTCCAGTGATGTTCTCTATTATTTTAACCTCATCCAACAGGGGGTGGTGATCTCCCTTTTCCCTCCATATATTGTCGCTACGCCCAATTTATCTATTTCCCCTCGTGTTACGGATTTACGGTGTTCCTGCAGTCTTATCTTAAGGGGGGGCGACCTGTTTTTCCTTTATATTTCTTGTCACAGCTTCATGGGATCCCTTTCTCTTTTATTCTTATCCACTTTTCCTTCCTTGTTTTCTTCTTTTTCCCTATTTTTTATTGTTATTCTCTTTTCCTTTCTTATTTTCTTTTTCTTTTTCCCTTTTCTTTCATACTTATTCGCTTTTCCTTTCTTATTGAGGGAGATTAAAAACTGATTCATTTTCCGTCGACATCAAACAAGCACATATAACTGTTATTTTTTATATATAGATGCACATTCGAAATAGATGAACGTAACAAGGATAGACTTTTCTTAGTTGTAGTGTGTAAAAATTTCAGCTGAAAGTTGTACTATAAAACAAATCTGCTTCCAAGTTTCGAACTTGAGACCTTCTGCGTGTAAAACTGATATGATGACCGCTACACTACGAAACCGTGAGCAGCATTGTGCGTACGCCATATAGAAGTGATGAATAAAGAAACCTCATCAGCAGAAGATCTTTGAAATTGAAGTAGAGTAATAATTTATTCAAGTGTCAGGATGATTCGACGAGAAAGTCTTACTACAAAACTAATCTACTTCCAGGTTTCGAAGAGTTTCGAACTCGCGACCTTCTGTGTGTTAAGCAGACGTGATAACCACTACACCACGAAACCTAACTTCCTCCGTTTATCCGAATTAATTCAGATGAAGTATATAGGAAACTGTTACTTAGAACAGCATTTCGTGTGGAATAGTGTAATAATGTCCCCAGTTTCCTCAATAAAAATCAAATAATAGTGATATTTGTATTATTTATGACGTGACAGTGACAAGCATATTTAAGCAACGCGAATTGACATGTAGCGAATGGCAACACGGTAATGTGTGAGACGAGTTTAGATTATTCGCCGTTGTTTGAATTTAAAGCAAAATTTCGTTTGATTGCTATGCAAATAATGATTTTTAAGGTTACGGCGAGTTTTGAACTCGCGACCTTCTGCGTGTGAAGTAGACATGATAACCACTACACCACGAAACCACGACCTGCGATTTTTTTAGGCTCGGGATAAATGAATTATTATATGATATGATAATAGGTACGCGTTCTTTTAATATGTCATGAAATAATTTCGACCCATCATTAATTAACATCACTGAGGCGGTTTTAAAACTTACTAGATCGTTTGTCATAATCGTATGAAGACAAGCGAGTTATCCATTTGACACTTGACATTCCAAAAATCCGTACAAAATACGAAAAGATACTAAGTACCATCGATTTTGCCAGCAAAGGGAGCATTTTCTATAAAAGACAACAATATTCAAGGTTTCGGCGAGTCTCGAACTCGCGACCTTCTGCGTGTAAAGCAGACGTGATGACCGCTACACTACGAAACCGTGTGCTGCATTGTGCGTACGCAATATCGAAGTGATGAATAAAGAAAGCTCATCAGCAGAAGATATTTGAAATTGAAGTAGAGTAATAATTTATTCATCGACATCAAACAAGCACATATCAGTGTTATTTTTTACATATATGTATATATATTAAATTCTAAATAGACGAACGTAACAACGATAGACTTTTCTTAGTTGTAGAGAGCAAAAATTTCAGTTAAAACTATTGTCAATGAGACAAGTGTCAGGATGATTCAACCTCAATGAGTTATTTAATGCCGACAAGTTTTTTTTTTATTGCTGGTAAGATTTTGTTTTCCAAAAATGTATTACTAGTAGAATTTTTTCCAAAAATGTATTGCTGGTATTAGATCCTATTTTTAGACTTTCATGGTGTTTTGACCTCAGTTTGGGGGTTAACTATTTTCCCATATTTGGGACCTTAACAGTTGCTACCACCCCTTGTCAGGGTGGACTTGGGAACAACAGCAGTTAAGAAGTGGTTCCACACTCCTGAAAACCTCCCAATCAGATGCTTTGCTGCTGCTTGTAGTTTATCGTCATACCCAGGTTGAGTTTGTAGTTTGTCATACCCAGGATGCCTCATTGGGTAGGGGTATTATTCCTTTACAGAGGTGCAATCGGCGTATTCTGAAGCCTCAGCCGACAGTGCATTATGTCATGGGTATTTCAGTAGGATCGTTGTGAATAAGCGCTATTGTGTTATAGCTAGGTTTAGGATAGTCAGTGTTGACCAGTCTCACCTCAAATGCCCTTCGGCCTTGTGCCAAAATTGTAATCATATTGCAATAAATAGTTATTCTTATTTTTCTTACAATGTTCGCTATCTTTGTTTCTTTAGTACTTAACAGACAAAGAGATAACAAACACCAAGTTCCACAGTATCTGTCAGTATGTGATGACGTCATTGCCAGATTAACAAATATGAAGTAACATTCTTTTTAATGACGTCATCAGCTGATCGCCTTACGGGTAAATACTTAAAAAAAAAACGTAATGTCCGAAAGCCATGTCTCGACCTCTCATCATATACACAATCGGGGAAGAGTTTACGAATACAAAAAGACAATGTATTTACAAGGTAACCAAAAAAGTTCTGTCCGTTTTTTGATTAGTCATTAAATGAAGTTGAAATATATACGAAATGCGTGTAGCAATTGTTTTCAAATTCGGACAGCCAGAAAGTAGGAACATCAGACGTTATAAAAAAACACGCGCACCGTGCCCGGCCATCAGTTATAAGCCGGACAGCTGTGAGAAGGATGGAAGTGTCTAGAGATCTCGTTCGGTGCTGTTTGCTTTACGACTTCAAAGTGGGCTTATCAGCAGCTGCATCAAGTCGCCGCATATATCAAGCGTTTGGGGATAGTGCTGTGGATGAACGTACTGCAAGGCGTTGGTTTCGAAAATTCAAGTCGGGAGATTTGTCTCTCCATGATGAGCCTCGCAGTTGACGACCACAGGTCTTGAATGACGGAGTCCTGAAGGAGGACATTGAAGAGGACAGTAGTCTAACGTGTGGTGAACTTGCAAGACAGTTCAACGTTTCCGATGAAACAGTTAAACTTCACCTGCACCGCCTAGCTAAGACGTACAAACTGAGCAAGTAGGTTCCGCAAACGCTGTAGGAGGTCCACAAGGGACAACGAGTGGCAGTCTATGCGTATCGCTGCTTTCTCGCCACCGTACCGCATCCTTATTCAATCGAGTGATGAAAAGTGGGTTCTGTATGAAACTCCCAAGCGTTCCAGACATTGGTTGTCTCCTCAGGATGCTGTCCCTCACATCGCAAGACCACCTATATACCCACGCAAGATTATGCTTTGTGTCTGGTGGACAGGTCCTCAAGTGGTTCATTATGAACTGCTACCAACGGGCCAAACGGTCACTGGAGACCTATACTCGCAGCAATTGAAACGTGTGCAACAGGCATTGCGCCAGAAGGAGCCAGCACTGGTGAATCGCAAAGGTGTGCTTTTCCTCCATGACAACGCCAGGCCGCATGTCGCGCGATACCATACAGTCAGGGATACCATACAGCAACTTGGGTGGGAGACTTTGTGACATCCTCCTTATTCACCTTGCTTTGCACCATCCGATTACCACCTCTTCCACTCCCTGGATAATCATCTTCGTGGGAAATCCTTCACCAATGAAGCAGACTTGCGCAAAGCCCTCACGGATTTCTTTGTGTCACCCCCGCCCCGAGTTCTACCGCAAGGGCATTGAACAGCTGGAGACACGTTGGCAGAAGGTTCTGGATGCCGATGGCGATTACTTCGAAAACTACATATGTTACACATACTGTGAAGCGTTTTATTTTTTCCTTTAAAAACGGACAGAACTTTTCTGGTTACCTTGTAAATATGGCCGCTGCTTTCTTTACTTCCAGGTTACGATCTACCGCGCGAAAGCCACAGTTGTTTAATTAATGGGAAAACGAATTAGAACATTAAAAGTCAAGAATTTGTTTGCCGGTTTTACACCTTTTCAGCATAGGAGAAAACGCACAGAAATTCTATTGATTTATTTTGGGGTGATCAGTGCATTCTGCTTGTAAAATCATTTCCAATGTATTCACATAGTACAAATCGTTTTCCAATGCATTCCGATAGTAAAAATCATTTTCCAGTGCATTTTTATATTAAAAAGTATTTTCCAATGCATTCCTAGAGTAAAAATCATTTTCCAATGCATTCCTATAGAAAAATCATTTTCCAATGGATTCCTATGATTAAAATCCTTTTCCAGTGCATTCCTATAGTAAAAAGCATTTTCCAGTGCATTCCTATGATAAGAATCATTTCCCAATGCATTCCTATAGTAAAAATCCTTTTCCAGTGCATTCCTATAGTAAAAATCATTTTCCAGTGCATTCCTATAGTAAAAATCATTTTCCAGTGCATTCCTATAGTCAAAATTATTAAACAATGCATTCTTACAGTAAAAATCATTTTGCAATGCATTCCTATAGTAAAACTCATTTTCCGGCGCATTCCCGTAGTAAAAATTCATTTTCCAATGAATTCCCATATTAAAAATCATTTTCCAATACATTCTCATACTAAAAATCATTTTTTAATGCATTCCTATAGTAAAAGTAATTTCCCTGTGCATTCCCATAGTAAAACTTATTTTCCAATTCATTCCTATAGTAAAAATCGTTCTGCAATGCATTCCGATGGTAAAAATCATTTTCCAATGCATTCCTATATAAAACACTTTTTCCAATCCATTCCTATAGTGAAAACCATTTTCCCATGGATTCCTGTGATAAAAATCATTTTCGAGTACATTCCAATAGTAGAAATCAATTTCCAATTCATTCATATAGTAAAATTCATTTTGCTATGCATTCCTATAATAAAACTCATTTCCCAATGCATTCCTATAGTAAAAATCACTTTGACCTGCAATCCCAGCGTAAAAATCATTTTGCAGTGCAGTCCTATAGTAAAACTCATTTTCGAATACATTCCCTTAGTAAAAATCATTTTCCAGTGCATTTTCAAATGCATTCCGACAGTACAAATCATTTTTCAGTCCATTCCTATAGTAAAACTCATTTTGCGATGCATTCCTATAGTAAAAATCATTTTCACATGCATTCCTATAGTAAAAATCATTTTCCATTGCATTCCTGTACTGAAAATTATTTTCCAAGGCATTCTTATAGTAAAAATCATTTTCCAATGTATTCCTACATCAAAAAATAATTTTCCAATGCATTCCTACAGTAAAAATAATTTCCCAATGAATTCCCTTGGTAAAAATCATTTTCCAATGCATTCCTATATTAAAAAATAATTTTCCAATGCATTCCTACATTAAAAATCATTTCCCAATGCATTCCTACGGTGAAAATCATTTTCCAATCCATTTCCGATAGTAAAAATTATTTTCGTATTGCATTCCTATAGTAAAACGTATTTTCCAGTTCATTCCTATATTAAAACTAATTTTCAAGTGCATTCCCATTGTAAAACTTTGCAATGCACTCGTATAGTACAACTCATTTTGCAATGCATTCCTATAGTAAAAATCATTTTCCAATGCATTCCTATAGTTAAACTCATTTCCCAATGGATTCCTATAGTAAAAATCATTTTCAAATGCATTCCTATTGTAAAAATCATTTTCCAATGGATTTCTAGGAAAAAATCATTTTCCAGTACACTCCTATAGTAAAAATCAATTTCCAACGTATACCTATAGTTAAATCATTTTTCAATGCATTCCTATAGTAAAAATTATTTAATAATGCATCCCTATAGTAAAACTAATTTTCCAGTGCATTCCCATAGTAAAAAATATTTTCCAATACATTCCCATAGTAAAAATCATTTTCCAACGCATTTCTATAGTAAAAATCATTTTCCATTGCATACCTACTGTACAACTCATTTTCCAGTGCATTCCCTTAGTAAAAATCATTTTCCAAACCATTTCTATAGTAAAAATTATTTTCCAGTGCATTCCTATAGTAAAAATCATTTTCCAATGCATTTTTATATTAAAAATCATTTTCCAATGCATTCCTATAATAAAAATTATTTTCTAATGGATTCCTATAGAAAAAATAATTTTCCAATGGATTCCTATGATTAAAATCACTTTCCAGTGCATTCCTATAGTAAAAATCATTTTCCAATGCATTTTTATATTAAAAATCATTTTCCAATGCATTCCTATAATAAAAATTATTTTCTAATGGATTCCTATAGAAAAAATAATTTTCCAATCGATTCCTATGATTAAAATCATTTTCCAGTGCATTCCTATCGTAAAAATCATTTTCCAATGCATTCCTATAATAAAACTCATTTTCCGGCGCATTCCCTTAGTAAAAATCATTTTCCAATTCATTCATATAGTAAAAATCGTTCTCCAATGCATTCCGATGCTAAAAATCATTTTCCAATGCATTCCTATAGTGAAAACCATTTTCCAATGGATTCCTGTGATAAAAATAATTTTCCAGTATATTCCTATAGTAAAAATCATTTTCCAATGCTTTCATATAGTAAAAATCATTTTGCTATGCATTACTATAGTAAAACTCATTTTCCAGTGCAGTGGTATAGTAAAATTCATTTTCCAATGAATTCCCTTAGTAACAATAATTTTCCAATGCATTCCTATAGTAAAAATCATTTTCAAATGCATTTCTACAGTAAAAATCATTTTTCAGTGCATTCCTATAGTAAAACTCATTTTCCTAATCATTCCCTTTGTAAAAATCCTTTTCCAATGCATTCCTATAGTGAAAAATATTTTTCCAATGCATTCCTACAGTAAAAATCATTTTCCAATCCATTCCTATAGTGAAAATCATTTTCCAATCAATTCCGATAGTAAAAATTATTTTCGTATTGCATTCCTATAGAAAAACTAATTTTCCAGTGCATTCCCATTGTAAAACTCATTTTCGAATGCACTCGTATAGTAAAACTCATTTCCCAATGCATTCCTATAGTAAAAATCATATTGACCTGAACCCCTATAGTAAAAATCATTTTCCAATGTATTCGTAGGATAAAAATCACTTTCCTGTACATTCCTAGGGTGAAAATCATTTTCCAATCCATTCCGATAGTAAAAATTATTTTCGTATTGCATTCCTATAGTAAAACTCATTTTCCAGTGCATTCCTATAGAAAAATCAATTTCCAATGTATACCTATAGTAAAAACCATTTTGCAATGCATTCTTGTAGTAAAAATTATTTAATAATGCATTCCTATAGAAAAACTAATTTTCAAGTGCATTCCCATAGTATAAAATATTTTCCAATGCATTCCCTTAGTAAAAATCGTTTTCCAATGCATTCCCACAGTAAAAATCATTTTCCAATGCATTCCTATAGTAAAATTCATTTTCTAATTCATTCCTATAGTAAAAATCATTTTGCTATTCATTCCTATAGTAAAAATCATTTAGCAATACATTCCTATAGCAAATCATTTTCCAGTGAATACCTATAGTAAAAATCATTTTCCAATTCATTCCTATAGTAAAAATCATTTTGCTATTCATTCCTATAGTAAAAATCATTTAGCAATACATTCCTATAGCAAATCATTTTCCAGTGAATACCTATAGTAAAAATCATTTTCCAATTCATTCCTATAGTAAAAATCATTTTGCTATTCATTCCTATAGTAAAAATCATTTTCCAATGCATTCCTATAGCAAATCGCATTTTCCAGTGAATACCTATAGTAAAAATCATTTCCCAATTCATTCTTATAGTAAAAATCATTTTGCTATTCATTCATATAGTAAAAATCATTTAGCAATGCATTCCTATAGCAAATCACATTTTCCAGTGAATAGTAAAAATCATTTTCCAATTCATTCCTATAGTAAAAATCATTTTGCTATTCATTCCTAAATTAAAAATTATTTTCCAATGCATTTCTATAATAAAAATCATTTTCCAGTGCATTCCTATAGTGAAAATCGTTTTCCAATTGATCCCTAAAGTAAATCTCGTTTTCCAGTGCTTTCCTATAGTAAATCACATTTTCCTGTGCATTCCTATAATAAAAATCACTTTCCAATGCATTCCTACATAAAAATCATTTTCCAATGCATTCCTATAGTAAAAATCATTTTTCCAGTGCATTCCCATACTAAAAATCATTTTCCAATTCATTCCTATAGTAAAAATCATTTTCCAATGCATTTCTATACTAAAAATCATTTTCTATTGCATTCCTATATTAAAAATCATTTTCCATTGCATTCCCACAGTACAACTTATTTTCCAGTGCATTCCCTTTGTAAAAATCCTTTTCCTATGCATTCCTATAGTAAGAATTATTTTCCAATGCATTCCTATCGTAACAATCATTTTCCAATGCATTCCTCTAGTAAAAATCCTTTTCCAATGCATTCCTCTAGTAAAAATCATTTTCGAATGCATTCCTATCGTAACAATCATTTTCCAATGCATTCTTCTAGTAAAAATCCTTTTCCAATGCATTCTTCTAGTAAAAATCATTTTCGAATGCATTCCTATCGTAACAATCATTTTCCAATGCATTCCTCTAGTAAAAATCCTTTTCCAATGCATTCCTCTAGTAAAAATCATTTTCGAATGCATTCCTATCGTAACAATCATTTTCCAATGCATTCCTCTAGTAAAAATCCTTTTCGAATGCATTCCTATCGTAACAATCATTTTCCAATGCATTCCTCTAGTAAAAATCATTTTCGAATGCATTCCTATCGTAACAATCATTTTCCAATGCATTCCTCTAGTAAAAATCCTTTTCCAATGCATTCCTATCGTAACAATCATTTTCCAATGCATTCCTCTAGTAAAAATCATTTTCGAATGCATTCCTATCGTAACAATCATTTTCCAATGCATTCCTCTAGTAAAAATCCTTTTCGAATGCATTCCTATCGTAACAATCATTTTCCAATGCATTCCTCTAGTAAAAATCCTTTTCCAATGCATTCTTCTAGTAAAAATCATTTTCGAATGCATTCCTATCGTAACAATCATTTTCCAATGCATTCCTCTAGTAAAAATCATTTTCCAATGCATTCCTCTAGTAAAAATCCTTTTCGAATGCATTCCTATCGTAACAATCATTTTCGAATGCATTCCTATAGTAAAAATCATTTTCCAATGCATTCCTCTAGTAAAAATCATTTTCCAATGCATTCCTCTAGTAAAAATCCTTTTCGAATGCATTCCTATCGTAACAATCCTTTTCCAATGCATTCCTCTAGTAAAAATCCTTTTCGAATGCATTCCTATCGTAACAATCATTTTCCAATGCATTCCTCTAGTAAAAACCATGTCATACCGATGTCAAGAAAGGTTAGGGATGACAGCGAACCACCTACGCTACAACTTTGTGCGGATGGATGGCAGAAGATGTAGAACAACTGCCTAGAATAAAGCCACATGTGACCGGAAATTTTTAAAGCCATGATCACCCATGTCATGAAAGGACTCAACACATAGAGGGAGAGGAAGAAGAAATAGAATTTTCTGAGGTAGCTTTGTAGATTCAGTTGGTGCTCGTGATCAGATTCTTAGCGAGATTTTGGATACTATTTTTAAACGGAGGAAAACAACCCGTTTTTTTTTATCCTAGTGGAAATAATTTCAGTCTTGTTCCACGTCTAAGCCAAGCTTAGAAAAGCTTGGCTGAAACGCGGCACAAGGCCGAATGTATGGGGCACTCAGTGAGGATCGAACTCATTCAGTCGTAATTGTTCTAGTGAGACAGGCTTGCTAACCATTGCTTCACGTCGCGGTGCCCCTTTTTCTTATTCTTATCGATGGGCGAACACAATCTACACACTTGAAGTTGAACCGGGATCGTATTAAACTAGACTCAGTTCGTTTTTTATCGTCTGAAGTAAAAATATCTTCGCCAGGCACAAAAACGATGCGATACGAACCGGTGTCCCGCGTTCTCGCCTCTGTCGTCAGCAACGTTGCACATATAAGTTCATGTTCATTTTCGCATTGTCAGAGTCTGCTGCTATCGGAATCCATGTGTGCAGGCAAAACAACAACTTCGGGTGGAACTCCGATGAACATGTGCTGAACTCTTCTGCTTGCGTGAGGGAAAGTGAAGAAATTATTTAAGGAAGAAACTTTCTGAACCATTTTTTTTTTTACAAGAAGATCAGCTTGACATATACGAACAATTAACGAGGCAGAACGAGCTCAATTTTTTTACTTCTTTACAGAACATTTTTAAAGGCCGCTGGAGGCAGCCGATAAGCTAGACATCAAGTTATTCGCATAAATAAATAAACAAGGGAAAATATTTGCATTGTTTATTGTTCTCGTCTTTGTTTTTGCTATAACAACGTTTCGATCGTTATGCCCTCTGGCCTTCATCAGGTGTATATCGATTTTGGCAGCCTACTGGGAATTCTGAACCGAAAACTTTATTTAATCTAGAGTGTCACATTAGCCTAATATATATATATATATATATATATATATATATATATATATATATATATATAAGGCTCAAACACTAATATTCCACGGTTATAAATTATTACATTGGAATGTAATCACGATGCAGTTCATCAGACCTACAAAATTTGAGTTCAAAAATGAATTGGATCGTGATTACGATTCCAATGTAATAAATTATAACCATGGAATATTGGTGTTTGAGCCTTTTTATTATATTCTTACTCTGTCCTGGACATCGTGCTCTACATAGATTCTATCCTCTTGGAAATTATATATATATATATATATATATATATATATATATATATATATATATATATATATATATATATATATATATATATTGACCACTAATATTCTCTCTCTCTCTACATATATATATATATATATATATATATATATATATATATATATATACTAGCCGAATTATCTGCGCCTTGCTACGTGTCACATTTTTTTGTAAGAAAAATATCAATGATCTTTCCGATGTGACCTCCATCTTCTGGCTTTCTCCTTCTATATTTTGGATTGAAGTCATTCCCTTATTTAAATTTAATTTAAATCAAAGGGAAAAAAATTCAGTGGGAGGTTTGATCTGATCCATTTGATATGCATTTGATGCAATACTTGATTGAATGAATTGATGAGCAGATTTCAACATTGATATGACAGTTGAATTGTTGCAATAAATATGTATTGTTCAAATTTAAATTTAATTTAAATCAAAGGGAAAAAAATCTTTTCAGCGTTTTGTCCCTCGAGGACCCACTTTGATCAAAATGAAACCTGCATATTGTAGTTTCAAATTATATGGTTATGGGGGTCTATCCCCAAATCTCTAGGAGTTCAATAACAAACATTGAGATAGAGGTTACAACTTTATATACTTAGATATATATTAAAGAAAATCTGTGTGTGGCATCCGTCGGTCTCGAGAAATTTTGGATCTGGGCCCAAAGAGTTATGCCTCAAATGCTGATGAAGGTGCAGCATCTGTACAGGTCCACGCGGGAGTGACTGTCTCGATTACAATGAATGCATGGGAAGACGCACTCCGCCGATGTCGCCTTGTTTTCTTTCATTTTTTACTAATATGGCAATTTAGGAATTTTTGTTGTTGTAGGAGTTTATCAGTTAATGTGGCATGAAATAAATTGTTCAATAAGTAGAGTAATGTCTCAGCTGTTATCCCGAGAATTTGCACGTCGGAGCCATTTTATATCATGAACTTTACTAATTTACTTTTTGTATGAATGCTTCATTGTAATATAAATTAATCTGCACCACATATTTGATATATATATATATATATATATATATATATATATATATATATATATATATATATATATATATATATATTATATATATATATATATATATATAACCAAGCGGATAGAAGATGTGTGAACACGCGAGTATGGGTAAATATGTGTGTGTGCGAGAAAACATTATTCCGCGGACAAAATAGACGGACGGTTTGTGCGTTGAAACTGCGACTTGCGAAAAAAGTTCGCTACACAATTCAACCTTGAACGCAGCGACCAACTGCGTACGTAAGCATACAACAGCACATGGATGAGTATATACGCCCAGTCCCACACTGTTCATACATGTTTATGTTTGTGTGAGCTACAATGCGCGAACGGGCGTGTATGTATGTCTGAGTATGTATGAGTGGCATCCCGACGACAATTTTTCCTCCCACTACCATAAAAACACCGATATACGCAACCATATATAAATCCAAAATTTAAAAATTCATCAGTTTGTCTGACGATCGCAAATAGCGTAAAACCAAGGTTCACAGACTCACATCAATCCAACTAAATATATATATATGTAAAGCTCTTCAGTAAAATGAATGGAATTGGCATTTGTTTACTTTTGTAAAAACAATGCGCTAGATTTTGTTTTGTAACTCTACCGAGTGAAGATAGCTCTGGCTGACACCAAATTAGTTGTGTTTCAATCCTGGCTTGAGGCATTCGGAAGTCTAGTCGCATTGATACAGCGAAACAGTACTGTCTGTGAATGACATAATATATATATATATATATATATATATATATATATATATATATATATATATTTGTCAGATAAGGAAATAAAGCGGAAGTAAAAGCGTTGTTAGTTATGAAGTTAATTATTTTTCCGGAAACTGGAAAATAAATTCACTTTTTTTTAATGTAATTTTTCATTATCTGGTGTGTGTGTGTGTTATTATTATACTTAAAATAGTCCTATTCGATAAGTAACGATTGCATTAATTCAGGACTAATGACAAACCCTTTTATAACTCATCTCCACAGTAAAAACCAACACCAGAGCATTTACATAATACATCTAATAGAGATTTTCCAAGCGTAGCTTGGATATGGCACAAGGCCGAAAGTAAGAGGAACCCAGTGAGGATCGAACTCACTACTTATTCATAATTGCTTTAGCGAGACAAGCTTGCTAACCATTACACCACACCTAGGTGCCCTATGATACATATAAGACCCCGTATCTATTAGTCATAATTGTATTTATTGAGGTATGGCTCTTGAACTCCTTGGTCTTTTTAATTGGTACTATTGACTTCTGTTATGCCTTCGACTTACTCACCTTTGTTCTATTGGGGTTCTTGCTGAATTCTCTCCAGTGTCGGTTTACGCTAAGAGTAAACTTGAAAATACGTGAAGCTGTTAAAGTTAAACTCTGAAAAAGAAAAATAGTTCAACTGGCTATCTTTCAATTTTTTAGCCTCTTTCCTCAAAAACAATCAGCGTTCGTGGAAACAACGGGTGCATATAATTTCGATTAGTGCCATTACAAGTTTCCACCTGACATCAAAGAACTAATTTAACACCAGGAGAAACTTGCTAAACGCTCCGGAAGATGTTCCCCTGACTCAGAATAACCACATAAACTAAAGTATAACTGGACACTATCAGCTGCGATTTACGGAGCAATATTGAAAGTTTCGTTTTTCGGACAGGAATCTCTCCTTACCACATTAAGCGTCATCAGATGGTATGGCACGGTGGAATAAAGGATAGCGGCTCGGAGTGAGAGATCGGAGAGCCGAGTTCGAATCCCAGTCAAATCCATTACATTCACTTACCCTTGGGAAAGGTATGAATCCTCTTCTTCTTCCCCCAGGGTAAATAGCAGAACAGACTGGGTTCTATAGCCTTGGATGGCAACTGGTCCATCGCAGAAAGAAATGGCAACCTACTGCGTCAGTCATGTATCGAAAGATACATGATCGCCTAAGCGTGTATCACGGATGGCACACAACTGACTGACTGACCCTTGGGAAAGGTATGAATTCTCTTCTCCCCTTAGCTATGGGTAAAAAGCAGGATAGACTGTGTTCTATAGCCTTGGATGGCAATTGGTCTACCGCAGAAAGAAATGGCAATCTACTTCAAGGAAAAACATCTGCCTCGTCAGTCATGTATCGAAAAATATATGATCACCTAAGCGTGTATCATGCATGGCATTTAACTGACTGAGATGGTATGGCTAGTCCACATCACACGGCAGGAAAGCCTTCGCAAGACCAACAAGTACTGTTGAAGGCGGACGCAGGCGGGGACGGTAGCGCAAGAGCTGATGAGGCAGCATCAAAGAGTGGACGGATATGTCGGGACCCCCGAGAGCCAACGCTAACTGATCCCGCATGCAGGGGTTTGAGCGTTTTCTTCTACTCTCGGGTACCCCCCGACGATTGAAGAAGTAAAGGGACTAATGATGCTGCTGCTGATTATGTCGCCTTCGAACTACTCCCCTGCTTTGTGAAGCTATGTACTTTGTTAGATGTTGGTGCCATTGCTGAAACTATTCTTGGAACGGGTTTCCCGGTATCATTTTCAGTAATGTTGTCAAGCGTTGATAAATATCAGGTTTGTTAGCAAATCGTCTTGAAAACAACACGTCTGATCACTGCTGATGACAAAAAACAATTTTATATTATTCAAAAAAAAAAAAGAAAAATAGAGGAATGTGAAGCCAACGTTTCTTCTTTTCATCTCTCAAGATTCGAGGTCCTCTCTTTGAGGAAAATCTTTCTCGTAACCAAGTTCTCCGTCAGATTCTTCTTTTTAATGCAACCCTTCAGCTTCCTGTCCTGTGAAGCTTTTAGTAACATTTCCATTTTGCTATTCCCCCCGATCCCTGTCCTGTGAGTGGGTTAAAGTGCTCAATATCACGGATAGAGTGTATTTAAATATAAAAGTGGACACTGACGCCAACACCCTGAGGCGACAGTCTGTTTCATGTTTGAAATAATACAAAGATTACCCACAACGCATCACGGACCTGGATAGATAAATAGCCAAACGAAACATGACGCACATGGCCTGACGATTGAGTTTAGCATGAAACAGACTGCCGCCTCTGGGTGTTCACACACACACACACACACACACACACACACACATACATACATACATATATATATATATATATATATATATATATATATATATATAGAGAGAGAGAGAGAGAGAGAGAGAGAGAAAGAGATTCCAGTCGAATCCATTACATTCACTTACGTGCTAATACCCTTCTTCTCCCTCCAGCTACAGGAGAGACTGGGTTCTATAGCCTTGGTTGGCAACTGGTCTAGAAGAAGAACAACTCTGAATTAAAAACCTGCGGAGGGTTGTTAGGGGAGCTTGTGTCACGTAGTGCACCAGGTCTCTATATTTGGCCCTTCAATAATCAAATGACCTGTGCTGATGTTTGACCGTCGGTTCATAGGAACTGATCTGCTTGACCCTCAAATGTCGAATTCGACGGGGGAGTCGAGTACACACACACACACACACACACACACACATATATATATATATATATATATATATATATATATATATATATATATAAATCAATAATATCAACTGTGAACACGACCACAATGTTCTGATCGTGTTTGGAAAAAACACTGATATAACTCTAGATATTTTATACATAAAATAATCCATACATACTGTTAGGAGTAAAAATAAAATCATTCTTGATAATGGGCAAAAATTATAGCCGAAAGCGCCCGGGCATACAAAATATTTAGATAATTTCTACATAATTTATGCCCAGAAAAGAAGAAAATTATGAGAACACAAGAAAAATTAAATAAAAAACTTAACCGCGGTACCTTCTCAGACAAATTTAATGAAACCTGTAGAAAAGAGGGATTCCTGCCCATATACACAATTATATATATATATATATATATATATATATATATATATATATATATATATATATATAATTTAACTAAAAATAAAAACAGACCACTTTAAGGTTCCATGTAAAAAATTATTTCACCACAGCCTTTTTAGAGGACTTCTTTTTTTTTTCGTTTCAGCCTTTGGAAGTAAAGGCTGATGATCCGCGGTCCTTTAAAAGAGCTGTGGTGAAATAATTTATTACATGGAACCTTAAAGTGATCTGTTTTTATTTATAGTTAAATTATTAGCTCTGATTTACATTGAGCTTTCTGGATTTTATCCTCCTTGGGTCTACCCATACGGATTACCTAGTTTTTCGTAAACTAAATACATATATATATATATATATATATATATATATATATATATATATATATGACATAACAAATGTGGTTCTACAGAAAAAAGCTGAGATTGACATGGACGGAACATGAAAGCAATAACGAAGTCTTAGACAAAATGGATACCAGAAAATGAGCCCAGTGAGTAAAAACGCAGACCAATGCTGTACACAAAAAAGTAAAATATATAACACCTGCAATATAAAGAGGCAAACCGATTTCATTCTGTCTGACCAGGAAACAATGCATTAATTATTCATGTGTAGCCACATAAGCGATGTCATGAATAAAATGTGAATAAAATATACTTTGTTTTTGTTTATTTATTGAATTTTTATCGACACCAGATAATGAAAAATTACATTAAAAAAAAGTGAATTTATTTTCCAGTTTCCGGAAAAATAATTAACTTCATAACTAACAACGCTTTTACTTCCGCTTTATTTCCTTATCTGACAAATATATATATATATATATATATATATATATATATATATATATATATATATATATATATATATATCGCTTGACGAGGAAATGGAACTAATATATATATATATACTAATATATATATATATATATATATATATATATATTAGTTCCATTTCCTGGAACTAATATATATATATATATATATATATATATATATATATATATATATATATATATATATATATATATATATATGAAATTCGCTTGACGAGGAAATGGAACTAATGTCTTTAATTTAATAACAAAATTAAATTCGAAGCTTTTAGCTTCCATTTTTGAAACATGGTTATTACTGTGTAGCGAAAAAAAACATATTTTAAATCAGTTAATTTATAATATTAATGCTCTGTAAATTTACAGTGAGGACTTTTGTGTAAAAATAAAAATATCTATAAGAACACCGGATTATATATCTTACTGTTCTTTCTTGATATATATATATATATATATATATATATATATATATATATATACAAACATGTTTGTTGATTTTAAAAAAAATTCAAAACTAAATTCTTCGCAAACAACGCATTTACATCTGCTTCATTTTCTTATCGTACAAAAGAACATGAACATAAGTTTGTGGATTGTTTTTGTTTTTTTTAATTCAAAACTAAATTTAAAAAAAAATAACGTGTATTCGCTACCTCTAAAAACGCTAAAAAATCAGCACGCATTGATGAAAACATTCTCCAAATATAATGAAAACATAGTTTTATCGTCAAAATCGTTGTTATTATTAAAAGGAAGGAGCAAAGTATTTTTAAATTACAGTGTAACCCGGATATAAGAGAGTTGTCGGGGCCGGAGAAGAAGTCTCTTATATCCGGGTTTGGTCTATTATATATACATTAACACAGACTCTAATTTGGGATCAGAGAAAATCTCTCTTATATCCGGGTCTCTTATATCCGGGTTACACTGTATCTTTTTTAATTTTTACTCCTTTTTAGAATATTCGTTTTATTGTTTTTCTTGCATCAACGGTTGTACTAACTTTTAGCATAGCAAATTTTAGCGTCTTTTTTGAAGTGACAAACACATTCATTCGGAAATATGCTAGTAAAAATCAAATAATTATGTTTTTCTTTGTATATAAGATTAGTCAGGTATTTTATATTTTTTAGTCACTATGCACATTTAGTTTTTGTCCTCAATTTTTGCGGTGATGAGAAAGGACACATAAACCCTTTAAGCTAATAGACGAGGGTAAGTCAAAATTACCTACACTTTCGCCATAACATATTACGCTTAGTGCGTATATTTTTTTGTTACTTTCCTTCGTAAATATCCCCTTTCAGAAAGGCAACATGTCGCAGCCTGCATTCTGCAACACAACAGTCCGCACCCTCACGGGTTTTGTGGCCGGAAGACAGAGCAATGACGTCATGTGGGGCCAAAGTTGTTTTCCGGCAACATCCAAGAGATTATGGGAAACGCAAGGTGAAGAAAACCTTCAGAATTTCACTTGATATTTATTGTGCCTTTTTATTTTCTTCTTGTGTTTATGTTTTTTTTTTTATCTCTCTATTAAACTTTGACCTTTTCACTAAAATGTGAGTTCTTTACTCTGTTCGGATTCTTTACTCTTGTGCTTTGAGGCCATACATTTGGACTCACACTCACCCACACACACACACACCACATATATATATATATATGACATATATTAGGAAAAAATTTCCCGTGGGCTTGAATTTAGCGTAGGTCACATTTCATTGTTTAATCACGGCAAAGCGCACAAGCCTATTTCTTTTAAAAAGTATTCTGCTTTTGAAATTAAATTAATCTTTCGCTCGCCAGTGGTTTGACATCGCACGAGGAGACACATTTGTGGCGTTGAAACATGATTGTAATCGTGTAGCGATTTTTAATATGTTTTTGTTTTAATATCCTAAAATAAATAATATTTAGCACTACTCTGTATTGTGACATCTTTTAAAAAAATTAAATGTTACATACAGTGGAATTATACTACATTTGTTCTTATTCTATCTGGATATATATAGTCAAATATATATATATATATAGTCAAACCTAATGAGCCAGACAAACCTACCAAGGTTTCACTTAGGCAGATCTGCCTAAGTGAAACCTTGGTAGGTTTGTCTGGCTCATTAGGTTTGACTAGGTTTGCTCTACATTTGTATTGAGCTCTTTAGTTAGTTGTTTATTCGTATCAGGGTTTTTTCTTTGGGCCTTGAACCTGTATCTGTGCGATTATTTTCGACAGACTTTCATGTTCCTGGCTCTTTCTTTTTTTAAAACCCTTTTTTTCCCTTCGTGATTGATTTGGCTATTGTTAAATCAAGAATTCGAAGGTTTTTCGACACGAGTATAGTTACCTATATTTTTATATATATATATATATATATATATATATATATATATATATATATATATATATATATATATATATATATATGAAATGGACAACGTCCGACAATTATTTTAAGACATTTTTATGTTTAACATTCTTTTTATAGATACAAATATTTAAGCAAATGCTCTGTTTATAATAAACAGTATTAAATGATATTTACCGGCCTGAATGTCCGAGAAATCTTCATAGATTCGGAGGACGAATATCTTCTATGAAGATTTCTCGGAAATTCAGGCCGGTAAATATCATTTAATACTGTTTATTATAAACAGAGCATTTGCTTAAATATTTGTATCTATAAAAAGAATGTTAAACATAAAAATGTCTTAATATATATATATATATATATATATATATATATATATATATATATATATATATATATATATATATACGGACGTTTCATCCTATATTTGGGACTCATCAGTAGTGCGCATCCACTAGCGGGAATCGAATCCGAACCGTTAAGATACACGCTGCTGATGAGTCCCAAATAGGACGAAACGGCCGTCCAGTGCTTTCTGCATTCTGTTGAGGTTTCTTCTAGACTCGATGAATTACTTTATTAGGATTATCTCAAATCCTCCTTAATTTCTATCACTTGTATATCCTTGTTTGAACCGGCTTCTAATGCCCCGGATGGAGCGGCTAGAAGATAGTAGTCGTGGCTCCTGGAGGCACAGTCCTATGGATAAGGGAAACTCAGATGAATTCCACCACGGAATATGTGATCGAGCTGCGCTACATCGAGTCTGTTTTGCGACCTCGTCGTCACTGCGGCCCGTTGGAACAGTTAGTATGACGTTTACCTGATTCCGTATCTGACCGGGTTTCAATTCTCGGTAGTGGATTCGCACTGCTGATGAGTCACAGATATAGGTTGAAAAGTTAGTTTTAGAGAAAGTTTTTGAAGTTGGAATTGCTGATTTTTCAGTGGTTTGCTGATAGAAAGGCATTTATGGCAAGCTGTCTTTGTGGTAGAGCGCTCAATACCGCAGATACAGAAAAGAATTAATACGAAAATGTTTTTCACTTAACAGGGCAGTATTTCCGCCATGTTGACTTCGAAGTTTCGTGGACACTTAGATATGTGACTGCTTTTCGGACCAACTCCGCTCCGAAGAGTAGTCACATATCTGAGGCACTGGACGGACGATTCTAGTTCTTTCTTCTTTTCCAATTTTTTTCCTCGAATACCAATTTGTTTTGATATACTTGCAAGATGTGCTATCCGAGGTTTTTTACCAACCGAGTATTATTATTAGTATAACACACACACACACAGACACAGACACACACATATATATATATATATATATATATGATGAAGCCTAGAATGGCGAAACGCATAATCAAATCTATTTTCAAAATAACGTTTTTGTTAAACACACGCACACACACGCGCGCGCGCGCACACACACACACACACACACATAGACGGGACGTTGCCTCGCTCTGTCTTTTTTACAAATACTTTCACGGTAATTGCTCCGATGAGCTGCTTTCGCTGGTTCCCAGGCCTCATGAATTTAAACGTCCTTCGAGGCTGGCATTCCGTTCCCACCCCTTCACCGTTGAAACTCTTAGATGTAGACGTCTCTTCTACTCCAATAGCTTCATGTCTCACACATCTCGCCTGTGGAACTCCCTTCCTTATTCCTGTTTCCCTGACAAATACAATCTCCAACTATTTAAGTGTAACGTCAATCGACATCTCCAGTTGCCTTGATCTATCCACTTCCCTTCTCCACATCCTTTCACCTTTCATTCCTATCTGCTCTCGCTCCAAATCTTCTGTAACCCCCTTGCCTTGATCGATCCACTATCTTTCTCCACATCCTCTCCTTTACCACTCCTATCCAAACCTTCTGTAACCCCTTGCGTGCTAGTGGCTTCCAGCCTTGCTTGGGGTGATAAGCTTAAAATATATATATATATATATATATATATATATATATATATATATATATATATATATATGGGGGGTTCGTGTGTGTGCATGTGTGTGTATATGTGTATGTGTGTGTATAACATTGAACAGAAAGGCAAGAAGTCGGAAGAGAGTTCCACAATCGAGAAGTACGTGAGAAGAAGCTGTTAGTGTAGAATTTACGGTTGCATCTCGCCATTTAAACTGTTAAATGACGTGACCTTGCCGCCAATCTAGAGAGAAAAAATGTTAATAAAACAAAGAAAAGAAAAAAAAGAAAAGGAAAAAAGAAACAAAAAAGAAAAAAATCTAATCAAAACAGAAAGGGGAGAAGAAGATTAAAAAAGAAGGAAAAATTGAAAAATTAAATAAAATCTTGAAAGTAAAGAAAAAGTAATAAAGACGAAAGAAAAGAAAAGAAAACAAAAAAAAGGAAAAAACAACAAAGAAAGAGAAAGGAAGCAAAACAAAAATAGAAATAAAGAAAAATCTAAGAACAAGACGGAAAGGGGAAAGAGAAAAAAGAAGAAAAAGAAAGAAAACAAAGGAAAGAAGAAAAAATAGAACAAAGAAAAAGAAAGAAAAAGTACAATGGAAAATAAGTAAAAAGAAGAAAGAAGAAAAAGAAGAATGAAAAGTTGAACGTGGGCGGTAAGAAATAAAAAAATAAAGAAATAAAGTACTTTTTGTCTCTCTTGCTGTTTTTTTTGTTTGTTTGTTTGTTTATAACGGTGGATGACGTATGCACACACCAAACAAAATATTAATTGGGCATGTTAGTGGAGAGGCTTACTATCACCAAGATTTACTTTAGGTGCCTTACAAACTACTCATTTTTCGCTTCTCATCAACCAGTCTCATTAATTACTACCTTCTACTAAATTAAAGGGTGAAAAAATACATTTCTCTTGCTTAGAAAATATGCCACGTTCTCCATCTTGATTCTATTTGGTTTTCTGGTTCGAGGCAATTGGCGCCAATCTCTTAACTCGAAACGTCTTCTTTCTTGTGTATTTTTTAAAAAACTTTAATTTGCATTTTTGCTATTTGCTTATTAGATATCCCGCAGCCCCTTTCTGTAACTTCACTGTCAATTTCTGTCATTTTATTATTCAATTACTGGTTTAGTTCTCGTATATTTATATATTTTCGGGATGTGTGTAGGATTGAATAAGAAATTGGAGACTTGGGTTCCTGAAATTGGCTGCTGCGAAAAATACTCTTGGAGAAGAGTATGAATCTGTTTTTTCGAATTCCCCCAGCTATGGGTTAAATAATAGAACAGACTGGGCCCTGCATTCTTGGACAACTCTGAATTCAAAATTCTACGTTGCCTGACGGTGTACAATGTATGCAGCTAAAGAAAAGATCGTGGATTTCACAATGACACTATGATCCCGACAGCGGTCAAATTTGACACTATGATCCCGACAGCGGTCAAATTTGACACTATGATCCCGACAGCGGTCAAATTTGACACTATGATCCCGACAGCGGTCAAACTTGATGCTGATTTTTATTTCTGCTTATCCATTTAGTTTTCTAAGATTGATATGAAAGTTCCCAGCGCTATCTCTTGTGAAATGTTAGAGAAATCTTAGAAGTGCTTTTGAAATTGGCTCTTGGGAAAGCACGATAACATTATGGATTTATGTCATCATCATAATCAGTCCGAAGACCGAGCGTGGTCGTAGGGTCGCTGCGCAGCTGATCACCTGACCAATTTCCGGTACATATCTTGGTTTAAAGCCGGAGAAGTATGTAGACCTGGCGGAGCCCATCCGTCTCAAAGTCGAACAACAGCCGATATCCTTCAACTTGAAGACTCGTCCTGTTCACGGGCCCGTGGCCATTTGATGGTATCGGGAGTACATTCCACTCTGGCTGTTGACTTCAATCTAGGACCCCCCTCCACATCCCCACTGCCTAGTAATGATCTGTGATCGCAGCATTAGCTTCGTCGATAGCTACGGATCCCTGGATATCTCATTGCGCTAGATAGCCTTACAAGACGGTTCTTCCATTCTCTGACAGATTTTGTTTTTAATCTTACTAGGTGTCTAACTCCCTACCCATACCAAAAAAAAACAAACAAACAAAAAAAAAACTAGTGAGTGATTCGATTTAATCACTTTGCAGCAGGTTGTATTTTGTTACATGAAGCCAGTAGCCTTCGTAGATTGCACACACAAGCATGCGCACACGGGTACACGCACATGGGTGCACACACGAGCCTGAACACACACACAAACATGCAAAATGAAAGAAAAAGAAAAAATCAAACTTACTCTAATAAAAAGTGCATAAATTATTTTTTAACATAATATATAAATAACAAAAACGAGAAAATAAACAGACAATTTCTGATAGCTCCTGAAGAAGGGACAAAGCGATTTCTGGAGGATCTGTCTACGAGACTCTCGAGTCAATAGGCTGAAAATAACATCAATAAGCTCAGTGGCAAATTATATATATATATATATATATATATATATATATACGTATAACAATAATATATATATATATATATATATATATATATATATATATATATATATATATATTATTGTTATACGTTAAATACAAATATTTAAGTAAATGCTCTGTTTATAATAAACAGTAATATAATTTTTATAATAAATAAATTTCTCGGACATTCAGGCCGGTAAAAGCATTTACTTAAATATTTGTGTCTATATAAAAAACGTATAACAATAAAATATATTAAAATAATTGTCAAACTTTGTACATTTCATAATATATATATATATATATATATATATATATATATATATATATATATATAATGAAAATCTATTGAAACTCGGTGGGTGGAAAAACTTGAATAGCACAATTTTCAAACAAATTGGCATCCGAGGAAAAAATCTGGAAAAAAAAAATAGAAATATGGTCGTGTAGCCTAGTGGTTAGGACGTTCACATGAGACCCAGATTCGATTCCTAACATTTTCGATTTAGGGCGAATATGATTACTTGATAATATCGGCTTCGGGAGGTGATCCCAGCGTATGCCACCTTTGGAAATTTCATGAAAACCATACCTGGTTCTTCTTTCACACTGTCCTCTCTATTCTCACTTCTCTTTTTCTTCTCTCACGTTCTCTTACTTTTTCCTTTTTCACTTCTACTTCTCTTTTATTGTGCTCTCTCTTTCTCTCTTCTCTTTTTCCTCTCTCACCTTCCCTTTCTTTTTCCTTTTTCACTTCTACTTCTCTTTTACTGTTCCCTCTCTCTCTCTCTTTTCTCTTTTTCCTCTCTCACCTTCTCGTTCTTTTTTTCTTTTTTGCTTGTACTTCTCTTTTACTGTGCCCTCCCTCTCTTCTCTTTTTCCTCTTTCACCTTCTCGATCTCTTTCTTTTTTCACCAGTTTTTCTCTTTCGCTCTGCCTTCACTTTCCTCTTTTCCCTCTCTTTTTCTCTCTCTCTCTCCTTTTCTCACTTCTACTTCTCTTTCACTTTGCCATCTCATTTTTTCCACTCTCTTCTTCTCTCCTTCTCTTCTCATTTTACCAGAAAGGCTGCATAACCCAAATCCCACCCCTAGTCGTCACCTTGCTGGCAATCACTCGTCAGGGACGAGCTAACCTACCCAAAATTGTACTCTGATCTCCTTAGCCGACCCTTATCGTGCGCAACCCTCTCAGAACAATTCAAAGATCGACACACCCTTTTGCCCGTTACCTACAGCTAGCGGAACCTTTGCTTAAAGTCACCCCCCTCCGGATCTAAAAATAGAATCAGAGAAAAGAAACGAAGAGGAAGTAACAAAGTAGATAGGAGCAGAGGTAAGAGGGAAAGAAAGAGGCGGAGGGAACCAAAGGTTTAGAGAGAGAGGGGGGGAATAGATAGATATGAACAGACTTAGATAGATAGATAGATGACAAGGAGAGAGAACGAAGAACAGAGATAGAATGAGAAAGAGTAAATGAGAGAGAGGGAAACTGAAAGAAAGAAAGAAAGAAAGAAAGTAAGAAAGAAAGAAACAGAGAAGAGGTAAGCGTGAATGAAAGCGAGAGAGAAGATGAGATAGATAGAACGAGAAGGAGTAAGCGCGAGAGAAAGACAGTAAAATACATGCAAACGGCGAAAGGTAAAGAAGACAGAAGAGAGGGATAGAGAGTGAAAAATATATAAAGAAAAAAAACGACAGAGATAGTGTAAGGAAGAGAGAGAGAGAGAGGAACGTAGAAATAGAATGAAGAAGAGCGACTGAGAATGATAGACTGGAACAGAGACAGAAAGAGAGAATGCGAGAGATAGAAATAAAAATGATGGGACCAAAAGAGAAATTGGAGAAGCGACATCAGAAAAAAGCAAGCAAGTGAGAAAAATACTGGATAGAGGGAGAGAAGGACAGATATGTTAATAGAGAGAGGTCGAAAGAGAGAGAATGGAAAATAAAGAAAGAGAAAAAAGCGAGAAAGAGTGAGAGAGAAATGAGAGAGACGGAAATAAAGAAAGGACGAAAGAAAAAGGAGAAGAGAGGTAGAAAAAAAAACGAAAGTGAAAGAAAAACGAGGAACGAGAGAAGGGAGAAAGAAAGCGAGAAAAAAAAAAGAGATAGGAAGAGAGGTAGAATGAAGGAATAGAGAGAAAAATACCGAGAAAGGAAAACAGTGAGAATGAAAACGAGTGGGAGAGAGAGAAAAAGAAAGGGAGAGTAAGAGAGACGAGAGAGGGACAATGAGAAAGAGAAGGATAGTTAGAAAAGGAAATAGCAAAAGAGTAGAAATCGAGAAAGAGATAGAAAGCGTCAGTGAATGAGAGAAACGAGAGAGAGAGAGAGAGAGAGATAGAAAAAATAGAGAAAGAGGTAGTGAGAGGTAGAGAGAGAGAGAGAGAAGAGGAAGAGGGTTGGTGAGGGGCTTGGGTTCGAGGTTATAAAAAGGGTGCACACAGATGTAGAAAATCTCAGAAGACAGAGAAAAAAACAAAACAAAACAACATAAAAGCCATTACCCTATTTACCCTGAACTGATTCTGGAATGACTGACGCAGTATCATCGTTATCATTTGCAGAAAATACCTTGTCAGCAGCAGCAGTAACATCTTCATCACCTTACATCTTCAATCTGTGCACACACACACACACACACATATATATATATATCTCAATCAGTTCATTATCTATCACTATTTGTTCATATCTATCTATCTATCTATCTATCTATCTATCTATCTATCTATCTATCTATCTATCTATCTATCTATCTATCTATCTATCTATTTATCTATCTATCATAATCTGTTAATATCTATCACAGTCAGTTCATACCTACCTATATATCTATCAAAATCAGTTCATATCTAGCTAGCTAGCGAACTAGCTACCTACACATCTACATATCTTTCTATCCCAGTCAGTTCATATCTATCTAGCTAGCTAGCTATCTATATAGATAGATAGCTAGCTAACTACATATCTATCTATATATCTTTCCATCACAATCAGTTAATTATCTATCTATCTATCTATCTACCTATCTATCTATCTATCTATCTATCTATCTATCTATCTATCTATCTATCTATCTATCTATCTCATTCATCAGTAAAATAATCTCCAATACTGCAAAGTCATTACCAATGCATTCCTGTATAAAAACCTTTTCCAATGCATTTCTATCGTAAATTAATTTAAAATGCATTTCTATGATGAAATCTTTTTCAATGCATTCCTCATGTGCAATCATTTCTAATTTATTCCTTTCACAAAATAACTTCTAATGAATTTCGGACATTATTATTATTATTACCTGTAAATTATTAAATGTGTAATTATGATAGTGATGGATAAACTTGACGCATTTGTTTAACAAGTTCTGCTTTGCTTTTACTTCTAAATACAAAATGTCATTTATTCCATTAGATAAACCAATTTCCTTCCTCATTTCCAACTCATCTGCTCCGGTAACAGACGTTCTTTTCGCAGCCTCTTTTTTCATAAGAATTCTTCTACCTTTTTTTTTTAATTGACGCCATTTGTCGTTCAAAAGTTGCCTCAATATAATGAAAACTAAGCCCCCATTCTGTTCCTAATAATAGTTTTTTTTAAATGCAGCTGGGTCGGCAGTTTTCAGGAAGGGAGACTTATCGTTCAGATAGACAGTCTTCTGGGACGGTCTATGAGTCTTCTGGGTTGACTCAAGTTCCTGCATTTATTGTCACCGTTTCTGCTAGGCTCGTGTCACCAGAGCTTCTGTTTTGTCAACGACGTCTGATACCTGGGTCTTTTCTCTGCTAAGGCTGTCTTTACTCTTCGCCGCCACCTTGTTATTTTTAAACTTGACACACAGGCGTGTTCCCAGCCAGGCGGGGGATAAAAAAAACCTATGAAAATGTCGTTAATATCTACAAACCGAACGCTCATAAATCATACACGCTGACTGCAATATTAATCCGTTGAGGGCCAGTGATCTTCCTGGCGGCACTGATCGTCTTTTTACGCGTGATACAAACTTGTGTACATGGCATAAGGATTTTAGTTGTGAAGGTCTGAACTGGTTGAATTAAAGAATGCAGCTTGTCAGAACGTTTGTTCTGGAAATGGCGATAGAGTAGCGAGACACTTGCAACATTTAGTCTGTGAAATATTGGTTGAGAAATGGGAAACAATTTATCACCCACACGGCGGCGTAGAGTCAAGGGCGGAAACAAAGCATTGAGTCACTCCAGCCCAGGTATAGCATCAATGACCCAATTTTGCGGGCATTTTAGAGAGTTAGAATGAAATTTTTTTCCCCATGAAAATAACAGATTTTTGAAAAATCATTTCACCCAAAGCAAGGCAATAAAGCCACAAAGACACAAAAGGATAAATAAAACATTATTAAAGAAAGAGTACAATAAAAGAACAGGAATTTAAGTAGACAGAAGATAACGAATGACAAATAAAGTACAATAAAAGAACAGGAATTTAAGTAGACAGAAGATAACGAATGACATTGCATTTAAATTTTTGAAGATTAAAGTTAACTGGGAAGCAAGAGACCGGGAGAGAGTTCCACAAACGGGAAGTCGAGAGAAGAAACAGTTAGCATAGAATGTATTGTTACATCTAGCCATTTCAAATGAAAAAGAGATATTGTCGCCACTATAATACTTCGCGAAAAATTGTGAAGACTAAGTACTTCAGAGAAAAGCTAATCAGAACAATTGCCACATATACTTTTACAATGATAATCAGGTCACTCCGAAAGTAATGCCTACTATTTTATCTATCTATCTATCTATCTATCTATCTATCTATCTATCTATCTATCTATCTATCTATTTATGAGGGGGTGTTGAAACATTCCAACCATATCTATCTATCTATCTATCTATCTATCTATCTATCTATCTATCTATCTATCAGTAGATGTCAAAATATACACAATTCGTCTGTTTGCCTATCTATCTATCTATCTATCTATCTATCTATCTATCTATCTATCTATCTATCTCAGTTTGTTCATATTTATCTTAGATACGACTAGACTGTGAGATAGATAGATGGATACATAGATAGATACGACCAGGCTATGATATATATATATATATATATATATATATATATATATATATATATATATATATATATGAAGAAATATAGTCTTAAAATGTGCTATATTTATGGGATAAAGTGCTCAATATCAGAGAGCGTGTGTAAATATAAAAGTGAACATAGAAGTCAACACTTAGAGGCGACAGTCTGTTTCATGTTAGATACAATCATCGGGCCACGAGTGCTGTTTTTTTCTCGGCTATTTATATATACGGGTCAGTGGTGCATTGTGGGTAGTCATTTTTGGCAGATATTTTACCGAGAAAAATAACAGCACTCGTGGTCCGATGATTGCATCTAGCATGAAACAGACTGTCTCCTCTAAGTGTTGACTTCTATGTTCACTTTTATATTTATATATATATATATATATATATATATATATATATATATATATATATATATATATATATGAACATAATAAAATAGGCAGCATATATATTTACATTACAAAGAGTCAATCATACCTTGAATCAATCAGCAATATGAATGCGATTATTGGCGAAATCACTTCGCTAGTAGACATAAACATAAGCATTATACTACTGATAATCCTCATCATTCGGAGGATTATCAGTAGTATAATGCTTATGTTTATGTCTACTAGCGAAGTGATTTCGCCAATAATCGCATTCATATTGCTAATTGATTCAAGGTATGATTGACTCATTGTAATATATATATATATATATATATATATATATATATATATATATATATATATATATATATATATATATATATATATATATATGGAGGGAGAGAGAGAGAGATAGATAGATAGATAGTCTGCGTTTAATCCTTCCTTTACAAACAAGAAGTAAACTTAATATATTTGCACTGAGACATTTAAAGAACATAACTTCGATTTTCATTTTTATGGCGCTGACAAATGTTTTATTCCATCTTACTACATGTTAATGCCAAATCCGGATCAATTAGCAAAGCAGAGACAAAAGAAATTCATCTGCTCGCCACTGGGAATGGAGGATTGAAGTAAAGTGTCTCTGTGGCAACAGGAAGAACCATCGCTGTTCCTTTCGACAAAATGGGAATTAACATTTCTCATGTTGTCGTAATCTTATATCTTCAACAGGGTCTATTATTCTACGCGAAACTATTTTGCCATTCCTTAACGGAATCTATAGCCGCCGGTTTATTTCGAAACATCATCTAACGCCATTAATTGAAACCGAAGTTGGCGGTCATCCGTAGATAACTAAAGGTTTAGGTATCTGATTACCAGTGAAAATGCATCTCAAAAGGCAATTTCGGTGTGGGTCGATGAAGACCTTACCTCCCTATTTATGAGCATCAGTCTCCTACGATTTCTATATATTTTATCATGATTGTAGCCGCATAATTCAGTTTAATCCGTTTATGTTTGTGCATCTCTTTTACAGATTGTATGCACATATCTATCTATCTATCTATCTATCTATCTATCTATCTATCTATCTATCTATCTATCAGTGGATGTTGAAATATTCTCAATTCGTCTGTCTGTCTGTTTGTCTGTCTGTCTATCTATTTATCTATCTATCAGGGAATGTTGAAAGATTCCGACCTCACCTATCTATCTATCTATCTATCTATCTATCTATCTATCTATCTATCTATCTATCTATCTATCTATCAGTGGATGTTGAAATATTCTCAATTCGTCTGCCTGTCTGTTTGTCTGTCTATCTATTTATCTATCTATGAGGGAATGTTCAAACATTCCGACCTCACGTATCTATCTATCTATCTATCTATCTATCTATCTATCTATCTATCTATCTATCTATCTATCTATCTGTCTGTTATATACCGTACCTATAAACACTAATGGGTATATCCCAATCCTCATAAATACGTTGGACACTATTGTACATTGGGGGTAATATGCTGTCTAAGTAGTCCACCAGTAGCAGTGGTTTACCTACTTCATGCCGCTGGCGAGTATTGTATTTTGTTGATGTTATAAAGATTGCCATTTCATTTCCAACCTCTGTTTGGGTTATTCCTCATTCAGTAACACTTTCTAGGTTACAACACTATCTATCTATCTATCTATCTATCTATCTATATATATATATATATATATATATATATATATATATATATATATATAGATGTTGAAATATTCTCAATTCGTCTGTCTATCTATCTATCTATGGAAGTAAGAGAAAAGACTGGGTTTAGGGGGGATTAAGGATAAAAAGAAGAACGGGGATCAAAACATCGGAAGATGACGATTGACTTTTACATATAAATTTTTGAAGATTCTATTTATCATGGAAGCAAGTAAGGGGAAGGCGGTTCCACTGTCTGGAAGTGCGAGAGAGCTGTTGTAGCAGAAGAGGCGGTTACATTCAACTGTTTTAACAGTAAAAGGTTTGGACCTAGATGCCAACATAGTACCACGCTTAAATTCATGCAGTCGGAGCAAAAAGCTCGCCAGAGCAGTTGCCATGAAAATATTTATAGAAAAGACAGAGGGAAGCCACTTCACATCTGTGAAAAAGTGAATGGAGTCGAGATGACAGGTCAGGGCCTATCACATTGCATATCCGTTTTTGGATTTTGTCGAGAACGTCGAGATGAACAGCAGGGGCAACAGACCATATATGACAACAGTATTCCATGCATGGACGAACGGTAGATTTGTAGGATGGACTTTGACACGACACAGAGTACAAACTATCCTTGCGGTAGATGAAGTTATTGATTCACTGTAGTTGTTCCACCTCAGGTCAGTGGTGAACGTGAGATCAAGAAGTCGGAGTGAGACGCTCTCTTGAAGTCGAGCATCCACGATGCTGATAGAGAGCAGGGAAGTTTCTCTATTGCAGTTAAATGAGAGCAGTTTCGTTTTGGAGGCATTAAAATTTACAAGCCATTTCTTGCCCCAGTTAAACACTAATTGAAGGTCCTTTTCGAGTTTATTATTTAGACAGGAGTAAATAGTAGTGTTGCCTGCATAGATGCCTGTTTGAGAAGTGATGACATCAGGGAGATCATTGATGAAGATCATAAACTGTGTAGGAGAGGATAGAGCCTTGCGGAACACCAGCCATCGTTTAAAAGGAACTAGAAGACGGTACGTTCAGGACGAACTTCATTTCACGATTTGATAGGAATGACTGGATTAAATCAAATAATCGTCCTGTAATATCGTATCCTAGAAATCCAACATGCAAAACCCTTTCAAACGACTTACATCTCGAGCCATAGCTCGAACTTCGCCGTTATTATCAAGAGCATTGTATACATACTCAGTTAAGGCACATCAGCGGTAGCCCGGGCAAGGCGGAAAACATTGTTTTTCAGAGAGTAGATCGTAGGAGGTAAGATGCTTAACCACTTCGGCATTGATTAAAGCCTCGAAGATTTTGCCAAAGAGTGCTAGGAGACTGATAGAACAGTAGTTAGAGAGGTCAGAGGTTTCCTGAGTTCTTAAAAACAGTGACGACGGGGGACTTCCAACAGACTAGAAAGCAAAATCAGCGAGGCAATATCTGTCTATATTTCTGAGATGAGGTATTATGTACACTATTTATATTATTCGGGCTATTGTTCTCATCTTTTTCGCCATATTTTTTACAACATTTCGGCCGTTGTACGCTACGGCCTTCTTCAGCTGGTTGGAATGTCGAACTGAACCCGAACCCTTTATTTCGCTCACTGGGGTAAACTGTTCTAGTTCCACGTGCCATGTCTAATGGATGTCAATTATCACCACACACATGGCAGGGTGGATAAAGGCGTTGGTTAGATCCAGTGACAGGACCCAAAAAGTGTGAGTTCAATACCCGATTAAGGCAGTGGATAACTTGGAGAGGGGAATTAACAGGAGATAACTGATAACTGACATCCATTAGACATGAAACGTGGAGCTAGGACAGTTTACCCCAGTGAGCGAAATAAAGGGTTCAGTTCGACATTCCAACCACCTGGAGAAGGCCGGAGCGTACAACGACCGAAACGTTGTAATGCGACAAACATGAGGGCAATAGTCCGAATAATGTAAATAGCGAGGCAATAGTTTGGAGACAAATGGAGCCAGCTCAGAAGCACATTTATTTAGGACGACGACTGGTATCCCGTCATCTCCACTTGCTTTATGAGAGTCTAATTTGGAGATGATATCTCAGCCGAGTCTCAGTTCTAGTAGGGGAATCAGGGGAAGGCGCCCAGGATGAGTCGAGTGTTGAGTTGAATGAGAATTCCGGAGCAAAGCATCCAGCCTCAGCTGCTGTGGATGTCAGGACTTCAAATTGATTGAACAGGGGAGGGATTGAGGAATTACTGTTGTTCATTACATTCTTTGCAGAGCCGCCAATAATCTCTAGAACCAAACTTGCGAGATGCTATATGTTGTTTCATTCTATCAGCAAACAGTAACTTTGCTTCATGTAGGACACGCTTGCACTCATTACGAGCAGAGACAAAGAGACGGCTGTCGCAATCAGACATGTCGTTCTGGTACAAACAGAAGAATTGATTCCTGTGGGCTATAGCGGCTGAGCAAGCAGTTGAGAACCAAAGAGATGAGCGCGATTTAACTTGGTATTTATTTGCTGGAATGAAAGCATCGGTGCCGGCTTTTACCCAGGAGAGCACACATTTTTGAACTGGGTGATTAAAAACTACATTCCAAGAGACGTCGCGAAGGAAATCACAGAACAAGTCCCAGTCTGGGACATTGATAACAGAAAGATTTTCTGTTGTGGTTCCTGACTTGAGCGGGAGTAGAAGGAGATGGTTACAGACACTACTGCATGATCAGAGTTGCCAAGAGGGCAGAGCTGCGTAGCGAGACAAGAGTCAAGGATAGAGGTAAAAAGTGGAAAGATACTCCAGATGACTCAAGAGTAGACTTTGAGGATAATTACGGGAAAAGAATTCAGCTTTATCAGCAGAGGATGATGATACCACACATCGATTGAAGAAGGGGGGAATAGAGACCTTGCCCTTATTTAGTGCTCTAGTACCAATAATCACAAGAGCCAAAGTTTTCTCTCAGCAAACAGAGACTTAGCTTTTTCGAGGACTCGCTTCTATTTGTTACGAGTAGTAGCAAATAAACACCTGTTATGACGAAATCAGTCACGCTGGTATAGCCGGAAATAGTGGTTCGAGTGAACTATGGCGGACCAACATGCTGGTATGAACCATGGAGAGGATTGCGGTTTCACTTGGTATTCTAATGTCTTTTAACCCTTTCATTCTATCTATCTATCTATCTATCTATCTATCTATCTATCTATCTATCTATCTATCTATCTATCTCTGTCAGTTCGTATCTATCTATCTATCTATCTATCTATCTGTCTATATATATATATATATATATATATATATATATATATATATATATATATATATATATATATATATATATATATATATCTGTCAATCTCAGCCTGCTCGGTCAATGAATGCCAAATATTTCGTTGTAAGGAAAAGGCTAATATTACCATTACCAGGTATGTTTGTGTAGATTTCTGAATCTGTTTTTTTCCTTTTTATCTCTTCATCAATATATACAGAAAATGGGAATTCGATGCTATTTTTAGTGTCAAAACGTCGCCAGATCTGGTGCCATAGATTCTTTCGGAATCCCTACTTTACTCGATGTCAAACTCAGGCTCTAGGTCAGGCAACCATGTACTTTTCACTTGGGCAATTTGGCACAATGTAATTTTTCTATTTGTCCCAGTGACAGATACTTCTGTCGATGCAAATATCCGTTAACTGTGACATGTGCGCCTCTTACCCAGGCACACATATCACAGGGGTTGATTTTAAGTTTGAAGCAGTGCGTAAACTAGCAAAGAGGTATGTCGGGAATATCTGGTGTTTTGGAATGTCCCTCGTATAAAGACTTTATTTTCGCTTAGAACATCTGAAATAATTCACCATGGCTTGATTGCAATACCTTAAATATTGTTACTTTCTTTTAACTCTTTCATTCCATCATTCATCAAAGCCTGACACTCCCTAGTGGCACATAAGGCTAAAATATGACATTTAAACAATATGCAATATAAAGCCTTTTTTCCCTTGATCCTCTATAGTAATACATCATAGCTTGATTGAAATTCCTTTAATATTTTTACTTTCTTTTAACCCTTTCATTCCATCATTCATCATAGCCTGGCTCTCCCTAGTGGCACATAAGGCTAAAATATGACATTTTAACAATAGTCAATATAAAGCCTTTATTTTCCCTTAGATCCTCTATAGTAATGCATCATAGCTTGATTGCAATTCCTTTAATATTTTTACTTTCTTTTAACCCTTTCATTCCATCGTTGATCATAGCCTGGCTCCCCGAGTGGCACATAAGGCTAAAATATGACATTTAAACAATATGCAATATAAAGCCTTTATTCCCTTAGATCCTCTATAGTAATGCATCATAGCTTGATTGCAATTCCTTTAATATTGCTACTTTCTTTTAACTCTTTCATTCCATCATTCATCATAGCCTGGCTCTCCCTAGTGGCACATAAGGCTAAAATATGACATTTTAACAATAGTCAATATAAAGCCTTTATTTTCCCTTAGATCCTCTATAGTAATGCATCATAGCTTGATTGCAATTCCTTTAATATTGCTACTTTCTTTTAACCCTTTCATTCCATCATTCGTCATAGCCTGGCTCTCCCTAGTGGCGCATAAGGCTAAAATATGACATTTTAACAATAGTCAATATAAAGCCTTTATTTTCCCTTAGATCCTCTATAGTAATGCATCATATCTTGATTGCAATTCCTTTAATATTGTTACTTTCTTTTAAACCTTTCATTCCATCATTCATCATAGCCTGGCTCTCCCTAATGGCACATAAGGCTAAAATATGACATTTTAACAATAGTCAATATAAAGCCTTTATTTTCCCTTAGATCCTCTATAGTAATGCATCATAGCTTGATTGCAATTCCTTTAATATTGCTAATTTCTTTTAACCCTTTCATTCCATCATTCATCATAGCCTGGCTCTCCCTAGTGGCACACAAGTCTAAAATATGACATTCTAACAATAGTCAATATAAAGCCTTTATTTTCCCTTAGATCCTCTATAGTAATGCATCATAGCTTGATTGCAATTCCTTTAATATTGTTATTTCTTTTAACCCTTTCATTCCATCATTCATCATAGCCTGGCTCTCCCTAGTGGCACACAAGTCTAAAATATGACATTCTAACAATAGTCAATATAAAGCCTTTATTTTCCCTTAGATCCTCTATAGTAATGCATCATAGCTTGATTGCAATTCCTTTAATATTGTTATTTCTTTTAACCCTTTCATTCCATCATTCATCATAGCCTGGCTCTCCCTAGTGGCACATAAGGCTAAAATATGACATTTTAACAATAGTCAATATAAAGCCTTTATTTTCCCTTAGATCCTCTATAGTAATGCATCATAGCTTGATTGCAATTCCTTTAATATTGCTACTTACTTTTAACCCTTTCATTCCATCATTCATCATAGCCTGGCTCTCCCTAGTGGCACACAAGTCTAAAATATGACATTCTAACAATAGTCAATAGAAAGCGTTTATTTTCCCTTAGATCCTCTATAGTAATGCATCATAGCTTGATTGCAATTCCTTTAATATTGTTATTTCTTTTAACCCTTTCATTCTATCATTGATCATAGCCTGGCTCTCCCTAGTGGCACACAAGTCTAAAATATGACATTCTAACAATAGTCAATATAAAGCCTTTATTTTCCCTTAGATCCTCTATAGTAATGCATCATAGCTTGATTGCAATTCCTTTAATATTGTTATTTCTTTTAACCCTTTCATTCCATCATTCATCATAGCCTGGCTCTCCCTAGTGGCACACAAGTCTAAAATATGACATTCTAACAATAGTCAATATAAAGCCTTTATTTTCCCTTAGATCCTCTATAGTAATGCATCATAGCTTGATTGCAATTCCTTTAATATTGTTATTTCTTTTAACCCTTTCATTCCATCATTCATCATAGCCTGGCTCTCCCTAGTGGCACATAAGGCTAAAATATGACATTTTAACAATAGTCAATATAAAGCCTTTATTTTCCCTTAGATCCTCTATAGTAATGCATCATAGCTTGATTGCAATTCCTTTAATATTGCTACTTTCTTTTAACCCTTTCATTCCATCATTCATCATAGCCTGGCTCTCCCTAGTGGCACACAAGTCTAAAATATGACATTCTAACAATAGTCAATATAAAGCCTTTATTTTCCCTTAGATCCTCTATAGTAATGCATCATAGCTTGATTGCAATTCCCTTAATATTGCTACTTTCTTTTAACCCTTTCATTCCATCATTCATCATAACCTGGCTCTCCCTAGTGGCACATAAGGCTAAAATATGACATTTTAACAATAGTCAATAGAAAGCCTTTATTTTCCCTTAGATCCTCTATAGTAATGCATCATAGCTTGATTGCAATTCCTTTAATATTGCTACTTTCTTTTAACCCTTTCATTCTATCATTCATCATAGCCTGGCTCTCCCTAGTGGCACACAAGTCTAAAATATGACATTCTAACAATAGTCAATATAAAGCCTTTATTTTCCCTTAGATCCTCTATAGTAATGCATCATAGCGTGATTGCAATTCCTTTAATATTGTTATTTCCTTTAACCCTTTCATTCCATCATTCATCATAGCCTGGCTCTCCCTAGTGGCACATAAGGCTAAAATATGACATTTTAACAATAGTCAATATAAAGCCTTTATTTTCCCTTAGATCCTCTATAGTAATGCATCATAGCTTGATTGCAATTCCTTTAATATTGCTACTTTCTTTTAACCCTTTCATTCCATCATTCATCATAGCCTGGCTCTCCCTAGTGGCACATAAGGCTAAAATATGACATTTTAACAATAGTCAATATAAAGCCTTTATTTTCCCTTAGATCCTCTATAGTAATGCATCATAGCTTGATTGCAATTCCCTTAATATTGCTACTTTCTTTTAACCCTTTCATTCCATCATTCATCATAACCTGGCTCTCCCTAGTGGCACATAAGGCTAAAATATGACATTTTAACAATAGTCAATAGAAAGCCTTTATTTTCCCTTAGATCCTCTATAGTAATGCATCATAGCTTGATTGCAATTCCTTTAATATTGCTACTTTCTTTTAACCCTTTCATTCCATCATTGACCATAGACTGGCTCTCCCTAGTGGCACATAAGGCTAAAATATGACATTTTAACAATAGTCAATATAAAGCCTTTATTTTCCCTTAGATCTTCTATAGTAATGCATCATAGCTTGATTGCAATTCCTTTAATATTGCTACTTTCTTTTAACCCTTTCATTCCATCATTCATCATAGCCTGGCTCTCCCTAGTGGCGCATAAGGCTAAAATATGACATTTTAACAATAGTCAATATAAAGCCTTTATTTTCCCTTAGATCCTCTATAGTAATGCATCATAGCTTGATTGCAATTCCTTTAATATTGCTACTTTCTTTTAACCCTTTCATTCCATCATTCATCATAGCCTGGCTCTCCCTAATGGCACATAAGACTAAAATATGACATTCTAACAATAGTCAATATAAAGCCTTTATTTTCCCTTAGATCCTCTATAGTAATGCATCATAGCTTGATTGCAATTCCTTTAATATTGCTACTTTCTTTTAACCCTTTCATTCCATCATTCATCATAGCCTGGCTCTCTCTAGTGGCACATAAGTCTAAAATATGACATTTAAACAATAGTCAATATAAAGCCTTTATTTTCTGATAGCTCTTCTATAGTAATGAATCATAGTTATTTTGCAATTCCTTTAATATTGCTACTTTCTTTTAACCCTTTCATTCCATCATTCATCATAGCCTGGCCCTTCCTAATGGCACATAAGGCTAAAATATGACATTTTAACAATAGTCAACAGAAAGGCTTTATTTTCCCTTAGATCCTCTATAGTAATGCATCATAGCTTGATTGCAATTCCTTTAATATTTTTACTTTCTTTTAACCCTTTCATTCCATCATTCATCATAGCCTGGCTCTCCCTAGTGGCACACAAGTCTAAAATATGACATTCTAACAATAGTCAATATAAAGCCTTTATTTTCCCTTAGATCCTCTATAGTAATGCATCATAGCTTGATTGCAATTCCTTTAATATTGTTATTTCTTTTAACCCTTTCATTCCATCATTCATCATAGCCTGGCTCTCCCTAGTGGCACATAAGGCTAAAATATGACATTTTAACAATAGTCAATATAAAGCCTTTATTTTCCCTTAGATCCTCTATAGTAATGCATCATAGCTTGATTGCAATTCCTTTAATATTGCTACTTTCTTTTAACCCTTTCATTCCATCATTCATCATAGCCTGGCTCTCCCTAGTGGCACACAAGTCTAAAATATGACATTCTAACAATAGTCAATATAAAGCCTTTATTTTCCCTTAGATCCTCTATAGTAATGCATCATAGCTTGATTGCAATTCCCTTAATATTGCTACTTTCTTTTAACCCTTTCATTCCATCATTCATCATAACCTGGCTCTCCCTAGTGGCACATAAGGCTAAAATATGACATTTTAACAATAGTCAATAGAAAGCCTTTATTTTCCCTTAGATCCTCTATAGTAATGCATCATAGCTTGATTGCAATTCCTTTAATATTGCTACTTTCTTTTAACCCTTTCATTCTATCATTCATCATAGCCTGGCTCTCCCTAGTGGCACACAAGTCTAAAATATGACATTCTAACAATAGTCAATATAAAGCCTTTATTTTCCCTTAGATCCTCTATAGTAATGCATCATAGCGTGATTGCAATTCCTTTAATATTGTTATTTCCTTTAACCCTTTCATTCCATCATTCATCATAGCCTGGCTCTCCCTAGTGGCACATAAGGCTAAAATATGACATTTTAACAATAGTCAATATAAAGCCTTTATTTTCCCTTAGATCCTCTATAGTAATGCATCATAGCTTGATTGCAATTCCTTTAATATTTTTACTTTCTTTTAACCCTTTCATTCCATCGTTGATCATAGCCTGGCTCCCCGAGTGGCACATAAGGCTACAATATGACATTTTAACAATAGTCAATATAAAGCCTTCATTTTCCCTTACATCCTCTATAGTAATGCATCATAGCTTGATTGCAATTCCTTTAATATTGCTACTTTCTTTTAACCCTTTCATTCCATCATTCATCATAGCCTGGCTCTCCCTAGTGGCACATAAGGCTAAAATATGACATTTTAACAATAGTCAATATAAAGCCTTTATTTTCCCTTAGATCCTCTATAGTAATGCATCATAGCTTGATTGCAATTCCCTTAATATTGCTACTTTCTTTTAACCCTTTCATTCCATCATTCATCATAACCTGGCTCTCCCTAGTGGCACATAAGGCTAAAATATGACATTTTAACAATAGTCAATAGAAAGCCTTTATTTTCCCTTAGATCCTCTATAGTAATGCATCATAGCTTGATTGCAATTCCTTTAATATTGCTACTTTCTTTTAACCCTTTCATTCCATCATTGACCATAGCCTGCCTCTCCCTAGTGGCGCATAAGGCTAAAATATGACATTTTAACAATAGTCAATATAAAGCCTTTATTTTCCCTTAGATCCTCTATAGTAATGCATCATAGCTTGATTGCAATTCCTTTAATATTGCTACTTTCTTTTAACCCTTTCATTCCATCATTCATCATAGCCTGGCTCTCCCTAATGGCACATAAGACTAAAATATGACATTCTAACAATAGTCAATATAAAGCCTTTATTTTCCCTTAGATCCTCTATAGTAATGCATCATAGCTTGATTGCAATTCCTTTAATATTGCTACTTTCTTTTAACCCTTTCATTCCATCATTCATCATAGCCTGGCTCTCTCTAGTGGCACATAAGTCTAAAATATGACATTTAAACAATAGTCAATATAAAGCCTTTATTTTCTGATAGCTCTTCTATAGTAATGAATCATAGTTATTTTGCAATTCCTTTAATATTGCTACTTTCTTTTAACCCTTTCATTCCATCATTCATCATAGCCTGGCCCTTCCTAATGGCACATAAGGCTAAAATATGACATTTTAACAATAGTCAACAGAAAGGCTTTATTTTCCCTTAGATCCTCTATAGTAATGCATCATAGCTTGATTGCAATTCCTTTAATATTTTTACTTTCTTTTAACCCTTTCATTCCATCATTCATCATAGCCTGGGTCTCCCTAGTGGCACATAAGGCTAAAATATGACATTTTAACAATAGTCAATATAAAACCTTTATTTTCCCTTAGATCCTCTATAGTAATGCATCATAGCTTGATTGCAATTCCTTTAATATTGCTACTTTCATTTAACCCTTTCATTCCATCATTGATCATAGCCTGGCTCTCCCTAGGGGCACATAAGTCTAAAATATGACATTTAAACAATAGTCAATATAAAGCCTTTATTTTCTGATAGCTCTTCTATAGTAATGAATCATAGTTTCTTTGCAATTCCTTTAATATTGGTACTTTCTTTTAACCCTTTCATTCTATCATTCATCATAGCCTGGCTCTCCCTAGTGGCACATAAGGCTAAAATATGACATTTTAAGAATAGTCAATATAAAGCCTTTATTTTCCCTTAGATCCTCTATAGTAATGCATCATAGCTTGATTGCAATTCCTTTAATATTGCTATTTTCTTTTAACCCTTTCATTCCATCATTCATCATAGCCTGGCTCTCCCTAATGGCACATAAGTCTAAAATATGACATTTAAACAATAGTCAATATAAAGCCTTTATTTTCTGATAGCCCTTCTATAGTAATGAATCATAGTTTGTTTGCAATTCCTTTAATATTGCTACTTTCTTTTAACCCTTTCATTCCATCATTCATCATAGCCTGGCTCTCCCTAGTGGCACATAAGGCTAAAATATGACATTTTAACAATAGTCAATATAAAGCCTTTATTTTCTGATAGCTCTTCTATAGTAATGAATCATAGTTTGTTTGCAATTCCTTTAATATTGCTACTTTCTTTTAACCCTTTCATTCCATCATTCATCATAGCCTGGCTCTCCCTAATGGCACATAAGGCTAAAATATGACATTTTAACAATAGTCAATATAAATCCTTTATTTTCTGATAGCTCTTCTATAGTAATGAATCATAGTTTGTTTGCAATTCCTTTAATATTGCTACTTTCTTTTAACCCTTTCATTCCATCATTCATCATAGCCTGGCTCTCCCTAGTGGCACATAAGGCTAAAATATGACATTTTCACAATAGTCAATATAAAGCCTTTATTTTCCCTGAGATCCTCTATAGTAATGCATCATAGCTTGATTGCAATTCCTTTAATATTGCTAATTTCTTTTAACCCTTTCATTCCATCATTCATCATAGCCTGGCTCTCCCTAGTGGCACACAAGTCTAAAATATGACATTCTAACAATAGTCAATATAAAGCCTTTATTTTCCCTTAGATCCTCTATAGTAATGCATCATAGATTGATTGCAATTCCTTTAATATTGTTATTTCTTTTAACCCTTTCATTCCATCATTCATCATAGCCTGGCTCTCCCTAGTGGCACATAAGGCTAAAATATGACATTTTAACAATAGTCAATATAAAGCCTTTATTTTCCCTTAGATCCTCTATAGTAATGCATCATAGCTTGATTTCAATTCCTTTAATATTGCTACTTTCTTTTAACCCTTTCATTCCATCATTCATCATAGCCTGGCTCTCCCTAGTGGCACATAAGTGTAAAATATGACATTTTAACAATAGTCAATACAAAGCCTTTATTTTCTGATAGCTCTTCTATAGTAATGAATCATAGTTTGTTTGCAATTCCTTTAATATTGCTACTTTCTTTTAACCCTTTCATTCCATCATTCATCATAGCCTGGCTCTCCCTAGTGGCACATAAGGCTAAAATATGACATTTTAACAATAGTCAATATAAAGCCTTTATTTTCTGATAGCTCTTCTATAGTAATGAATCATAGTTTGTTTGCAATTCCTTTAATATTGCTACTTTCTTTTAACCCTTTCATTCCATCATTCATCATAGCCTGGCTCTCCCTAATGGCACATAAGGCTAAAATATGACATTTTAACAATAGTCAATATAAATCCTTTATTTTCTGATAGCTCTTCTATAGTAATGAATCATAGTTTGTTTGCAATTCCTTTAATATTGCTACTTTCTTTTAACCCTTTCATTCCATCATTCATCATAGCCTGGCTCTCCCTAGTGGCACATAAGGCTAAAATATGACATTTTCACAATAGTCAATATAAAGCCTTTATTTTCCCTGAGATCCTCTATAGTAATGCATCATAGCTTGATTGCAATTCCTTTAATATTGCTAATTTCTTTTAACCCTTTCATTCCATCATTCATCATAGCCTGGCTCTCCCTAGTGGCACACAAGTCTAAAATATGACATTCTAACAATAGTCAATATAAAGCCTTTATTTTCCCTTAGATCCTCTATAGTAATGCATCATAGATTGATTGCAATTCCTTTAATATTGTTATTTCTTTTAACCCTTTCATTCCATCATTCATCATAGCCTGGCTCTCCCTAGTGGCACATAAGGCTAAAATATGACATTTTAACAATAGTCAATATAAAGCCTTTATTTTCCCTTAGATCCTCTATAGTAATGCATCATAGCTTGATTTCAATTCCTTTAATATTGCTACTTTCTTTTAACCCTTTCATTCCATCATTCATCATAGCCTGGCTCTCCCTAGTGGCACATAAGTGTAAAATATGACATTTTAACAATAGTCAATACAAAGCCTTTATTTTCTGATAGCTCTTCTATAGTAATGAATCATAGTTTGTTTGCAATTCCTTTAATATTGCTACTTTCTTTTAACCCTTTCATTCCATCATTCATCATAGCCTGGCCCTCCCTAGTGGCACATAAGGCTAAAATATGACATTTTAACAATAGTCAATATAAAGCCTTTATTTTCTGATAGCTCTTCTATAGTAATGAATCATAGTTTGTTTGCAATTCCTTTAATATTGCTACTTTCTTTTAACCCTTTCATTCCATCATTCATCATAGCCTGGCTCTCCCTAGTGGCACATAAGGCTAAAATATGACATTTTCACAATAGTCAATATAAAGCCTTTATTTTCCCTTAGATCCTCTATAGTAATGCATCATAGCTTGATTGAAATTCTTTTAATATTGCTACTTTCTTTTAACCCTTTCATTCCATCATTCATCATAGCCTGGCTCTCCCTAGTGGCACATAAGGCTAAAATATGACATTTTAACAATAGTCAATATAAAGCCTTTATTTTCCCTTAGATCCTCTATAGTAATGCATCATAGCTTGATTGCAATTCCTTTAATATTGCTACTTTCTTTTAACCCTTTCATTCCATCATTCATCATAGCCTGGCTCTCCCTAGTGGCACATAAGGCTAAAATATGACATTTTCACAATAATCAATAGAAAGCCTTTATTTTCCCTTAGATCCTCTATAGTAATGCATCGTAGCTTCATTGCAATTCCTTTAATATTGCTACTTCCTTTTAACCCTTTCATTCCATCATTCATCATAGCCTGGCCCTCCCTAGTGGTACATAAGTCTAAAATATGACATTTAAACAATAGTCAATATAAAGCCTTTATTTTCCCTTAGATCCTCTATAGTAATGGATCATAGCTTGATTGCAATTCCTTTAATATTGCTACTTTCTTTTAACCCTTTCATTCCATCATTCATCATAGTCTGACTCTCCCTAGTGGCACATAAGGCTAAAATATGACATTTTAACAATAGTCAATATAAAGCCTTTATTTTCCCTGAGATCCTCTATAGTAATGCATCATAGCTTGATTGCAATTCCTTTAATATTGCTACTTTCTTTTAACCCTTTCATTCCATCATTCATCATAGCCTGGCCCTCCCTATTGGTACATAAGGCTAAAATATGACATTTTAACAATAGTCAATATAAAGCCTTTATTTTTCTTTAGATTCTCTATAGTAATTCATCATAGCTTGATTGCAATTTCTTTAATATTGCTACTTTCTTTTAACCCTTTCATTCCATCATTCATCATAGCCTGGCTCTCCCTAGTGGCACATAAGGCTAAAATATGACATTTTAACAATAGTCAATATGAAGCCTTTATTTTCCCTTAGATCCTCTATAGTAATGCATCATAGCTTGATTGCAATTCCTTTTATATTGCTACTTTCTTTTAACCGTTTTTATTCCATCGTTGATGATAGATCGTCAGGCCATGTGCACTATTTCATGCTAAACGCAATCGCCAGGCCACATACACATGGCCTGACGTTTGCGTTTAGCATGAAACAGACTGTCGCTGCTCGCTGTTGACTTTAATGTCCACTTTTATATTTACATATGCTCTCTCCCTGATATTAAGCACTTTAACCCATAAATATAGCATACCTTAAAGCCATATTTTCTCATATATATATATATATATATATATATATATGTGTGTGTGTGTGTGTGTGTGTGTGTGTGTGTGTGTGTGTGTGCTTGTGTGCCTGTGTCCTCTTTGAATTTCTTGGCACAAGTAATATGAAGAAGAATTATTATTAGTAAATAAGTTCCTCTTTGCCGCTAACCTGTTGTTCTCGTGTCAGAACTACAAATAGCGATGCAAGGAAGTCGTCATATGGAATGTGACATCCGATAAAAAAGAAATTCTTTATCTTATTGTATTTACCATGAATTCTTTGACGTCACCTTACATAGGATTAGGGTCTTCGTCTTGATATGTTGATTGCATTTTGTTCTCAATACAATCAGCTAATGACGAAGAAGAAGAAGAAGAAGAAGAAGAAGAAGAAGAAGAAGAAGAAGAAGAAGAAGAAGAAGAAGAAGAGGAAGAAGAAGCGGAAGCAGATGAAGAAAAAGATAAAACGATGAAGATGAAGAAGATGAAGAGGGGGAAGTTGCTGAAGAAAAAGAAGCAGATAAAGAGGAAAAAGATGAAGAAGAACAAGATGAAGAAGAAGAACGAAAACCTGAAGAAGAAGAAGAGAATTAAGAAAATGAAGAAAAAGATGAAAAAAATGATGATGAAGAAAAGAAAGCAAATGAAGAAGATGAAGAGGATGAAGAATATGAAGAAAAAGAAGCAGATGAATAAGATATAATGACGAAGAAAAAGAAGGAGAAGAAGCCGCCGCAGCAGAGCACTCAATTAACAACGACAATATCTTGCGTCTAGATTCCCCAGCAATCACCGTTTCAACGCTTTGAAATTGCCTGAAGCTTCGCGAATTTGTCAGGTTACATATCCCACTATCTTTGTTTCTTCATTAAAGCTGATATAGCAAGACTCTTCGGTAAAGCGAATTGAGTCCTGTCGGTCACTATGTGTTTGCCTAAAAATAAATACGCTAAAATTCACTATCATCCCTGCCGTGTGCCGACGACTTAGTGGTAGAATTTCCGACTGACGCCAATTCAGTTGGGTTTCGATCTTCGCTAAAGGGAACCGGACGTCTATCCACACCGAAGAGCTGTGATACAGCGAAACAGTCTGTCTGTGGATGACAATAATTATATATATATATATATATAAATATATATGCGAATGGTTAGAGCACTAACCTTCCGACATCTCATTATGGGCGATTAGTCAAGGAGGTTAAATCTTGATAATATCTTTCTGGGGGACATTTCCACGGGTTGTCCTACGTGATGTGAAGAAAATTAGGTAGACGTAACAGTTCAGAAGACGACGATAAGCACGATAGTACATGGCCATAAGTCGGCAGATAGAAGCATTGTTGGCTTCCAAAAGGTTTCGCCTGCCCAATTTCACTCACAAGATTCGACTTAACTTGTATCCCTTCAGGGATTGTCTCCGCAGACTGATACTGTCGACAAATCATCTTCGTGACAAAAACGACCATGGCGAGATTCGAAATAGATCTCATGATTTGGACGCTATTAGCCACGTGCTTATTCACCTGATAAATTGTATATACAAACATATTCTGAAAGGTTTAACCATATCAGGTGGTTGAAACCAATTTTATCAAATTTATCTTAGTCCGAAACAGGGTCACCAGATCTGTCTCTCTGATGCGTCTTCTAACAATTATCAAGATTATTTATTTGACATTCCTTAACCGTCTGACCGCGGAAGATTTTGACCACGGAATGAAACCGACTTCCTTCAACCGTTAGGTTTTGGGTGAGACCTTGATCAAGTCTTACCAACCACTAAGCTCCTCGTGTCGAGAGAGAGGTGAAGCTGGACAGTCCCCGTAATTGTAGAAGGATGTCGACCCCATTGCTGGTCCAGCGGCGCCACGGTAAGAACAACTGTCCCAGCGGAAGTAGTGGGGATGGAGAAGTCCTGCAAGACTCCCGAGGGCCTCGCTGATTGAAAGAGGATGGGATCTAAGTTTGCATCCTCTTCCTCTCCCTCGCAGAAACCAAGAAGCAGCAGCGGCAACCAGAAGAGCAAAAGCAGCAGCCACAGCAGCAGGAGCAGCATATGGGAATGGCGATGGAAGTGGAGGATATTCCTTTTTAAAAACGGAGGAGAAGGTAGAGGAAAAAATACTAAAATGGAGAAGTCCGGTGAAGCAAGGCGGAACGAGCTATGGAACATACCTAATCCGCCCCTGTTTCGCTACCTAGGAAGGAATTGTCATACGCGACCAAAGCCAGGAGCCTCCCCACTTCTCCTACTGGGGTTCCGTCATCTTCCTCCACCAACCGAGCGTTGACAGTCAAGCGGCGAATTAACTCAGCAACCGTGGATTTTCGCTTACCTGGCGATTGATCTGGATCGGCGTATCTCTCAGTGATGTGGGTTTCGGAACAGACTGGGCAAATATGCTCCATTATTATCAGTGAGGCCATGGTTTAGAAGAAACGGCTGTTAACACCTTCTGTTACTGTCCTCAGGTGCGCCCGTTCTAGGATCATGACGGCGAGTGGATCGTATCGATCCCGAACATCTCGTGTTCATCAATCTCGCATACGCATGCGATAACGTGTCGCTCCCGTGTTCTGGGGTGAAACGGGTGGTGTTTCTGACGCTGCTAGCCGTGGTAAGGAGGGTGGTGTGAACGACGTGGATGAAGAGAAGAATCTTACGATAGAAACGTTATTCTCATAAGGATCTTGTTGGATTCTTTAAGCATCAGCCCAGGATGAAGATCAGAACTGATAAAAAGCGTTTGTTATTAGCGAAAGGTTGGTGAAAGTAGCGAGCCCGGTTCGCATGAACAAGGGCCCAGCTTTGATTTCCTTTTTTAGTCTCCTTTCGACATAACGGGGCGGATTCCTGACAGACCTCTTCTCTGGTTAAGCTAGACTTCATTTGTTCACCTAGTTTATGAGAGTAATTGTTGTAAATGCCTGTTCCTAGCATTTCCCGTTTTGTCATGATCCTTGTCATGATTCCCATCTCCCCCCAGTTTTTTTGCTCCCTTTTGTCTTCATTTTATCAAACTTTGATTTTTCCATTCTAAAATTTATTTTGTCCCACCGTCTCGCCTCTAGCGAGTGAGCTGCTTCATTCTGCTTCTGCTTATTGACAGAATACAGTGGATACTCTTATTTTCCTGTTGGGTGAACGGATCTACTAACATATTTTAAGGTTTTATAGTACTTTATTTTCGTTACTGTGTTCATCTCCTCCCTTCTCATTTCATGTGATATGTTTTTGTGTGAAAAAAGAAAAAAAAGACATTTGTATATATTGAGAATTTTTATGCCATTGTTGCTCTTTGCGGTATTGTGGTATATGTTGGATTAAATGGTGATAGATGAGTTTTTGTGGTGAGTGAGTAATTGTAATGAATGAATGGGTTGCGGATCTGATTAGCTACATTTAGGATAGTCAGTGACAACCAGCCAAAAATTAATGTATTAATTAAATAAATAGCAGAATAGTGCTTCTTAAGTAGATATTCCACGTTGTCTATTCGTTACAAACAGAAACCGTTAAAGGAGTTTCCGAAAAATCCAAATAAATCATTCAGCTGTTGACTTTTAGCCTTAATTGAATAAATGGCACTCATCAGACAATGTAAGTCGGTGCAGTTGGCCAAATATACCATTGAGTGGCTGGGGCAGGCTTGACGGCTCTATTTTAAAATGGCGAGACGCTCCACTCACCGGATAGGACTTTTTCTTTTTACCTCTTCTCCTTTTTTTTAAAAAAATCTTTCCGTTCAGTTGTTTTTGTTTCATTTTTTTGTGTCTGACGTCGCGAGTGACGTCAAAATGTAAGCTCGTAAATGCTTGGCACACATACATACCCCGTAAACCGTAGGCAGTACAGGTTCTTTACAATGCCTCCTGTCCCTAGGGCGTTAAGGATCAGCAGATAAAAATGTGGATGGGCAAAAATAATGGCTTTGTTTAGCATTATCTATAGGCCGTTTGAGCTTACCCGGTTCACTCACAAAAAGTAGGGTAATTTTCTTTTTTTTTTAATATTTTTTGTAAATTAACATTTCATGATTTTTCTGTACCCGGAACATTTATCAGAACCAAAAAATACTGATTTTTTTAGCAATTCAGAAGGTAGAATCCTGTTCATCATATAAGTACAATGTTAAACCCCTGAGTTTTTTACAGAGTTATCTGTACTTTGTTTCTATTTACAATTGTCAAGTTTGAAACTGCTTATGTCATTGATGGCATCCATTTTCCCAAATAGAGATTTTTCTCATTTTTTTTATATATTTAAATATTTTTTTTTTAATTTTTGGCACAGATATAAGAGCATAATAATTATTTATCTTAAATGTAGTAAAAACACAGAGTTATATTTGTCAGGTTATCTATTTATTTTAATGATTTTATTTTATTAACTGATCTCTGTGTATTCGAAACTCGAAAACATGCTTTACGCAATGATCAAGGATCCGACCAAAGATTCAACCTTGACATTTGTATATAAAAACGAAATACAAGTAATACTTTAAATAATCAAGATTTGTTATTGTATACATATTATAAACTGGGCCCCACATTCGTAATACTTCCAATTGGAATTTGAATGGGTTCTCCTGGATTTCAATCTGATAAAACTAGCATTGGATTTTTAATGCATTCCTCAAATAAAAACAGTTACAATGCTATTCCTATAGTAACATCATTTCCAATGCATTCGTATATTAAAAATCATATTCAATGCATTCCTATAGTAAAATAATTTCTAATACATTTCTCTAGTAAAATCATTTCTAATGCTTTTTTATAGTAAAAATAATTTTTTAATTAATTCCTAGTGTAAAAATCATTTTCCAATGCATTCCTATAGCAAAAATAATTTTCCAATATATGCCTACAGTAATAATAATTTTCCAATGCATTCCTATAGTAAAAATTATTTTCTAATGCATTCCTATAGTAAAAATCATTTCCCAATGCATTCGTATAATAAAAACCATTTCCAACGCATCCCTATATTAAAAATCATTTTCCAGTGTATTCCTGTAGTAAAAATCATTTTCCAGTGCATTCCTATAGTAAAAATCCTTTTCCGGTGCATTCCTATAGTAAAAAAGCATTTTCAAATGCATTCCTACAGTATAAAATCATTTTCCAATGTATTCCTATAGTAAAAATCGTTTTTCATTGAATTCCTAGTTAAAATCATTTTCTAATGCATTCCTATAGTAAAAATCATTTTCCAATGCATTCGTATAATAAAAATCATTTCCAACGCATCCCTATAGTAAAAATCATTTTCCAGTGTATTCCTGTTGTAAAAATCATTTTCCAGTGCATTCCTATAGTAAAAATCCTTTTCCGATGCATTCCTATAGTAAAAAAGCATTTTCAAATGCATTCCTACAGTATAAAATCGTTTTTCATTGAATTCCTAGTTAAAATCATTTTCAAATGCATTCATATATATAGAAATCATTTTCCAGTGTATTCCTTTAGCAAAAATCAGTTTCCAATGAATTCCTATAGTAAAAATAATTTTCCAATGCATTCCTATGATAAGAATCATTTTCCAATGCATTCCTATAGTAAAACTCATTTTCCACTGCATTCCTATGATAAAAATTATTTTCCAATGCATTCCTATGGTAAAACTTCTTTTCCAATGCATTCCTATAATAAAAATAATTTTCCAATGCATTCCTATTGTAAAAATAATTTTCCAATCCATCCATATAATAAAAATCATTTTCCAATGCATTCCTATAATAAAAATCATTTTCCAATGCATTCCCATAGTAAAAATGATTTTCCAATGCATTCCTATAATAAAAATCATTTTCCAATGCATTCCTATAATAAAAATCATTTTCCAATGCATTCCTACTGTAAAATAATTTTCAAATGCATTCCTATAATAAAAATCATTTTCCAATGCATTCCTACTGTAAAATAATTTTCCAATGCATTCCTATAATAAAAATCATTTTCCAATGCATTCCTATTGTAAAAATAATTTTCGAATGCATTCATATAATAAAAATCATTTTCCAATGCATTCCTATTGTAAAATAATTTTCCAATGCATTCATATAATAAAAATAATTTTCCAATGCATTCCTATAATAAAAATCATTTTCCAATGCATTCCTATAATAAAAATCATTTTCCAATGCATTCCTATATTAAAAATCATATTCAATGCATTCCTATAGTAAAATAATTTCTAATACATTTCTCTAGTAAAATCATTTCTAATGCTTTCTATAGTAAAAATAATTTTTTAATTAATTCCTAGTGTAAAAATCATTTTCCAATGCATTCCTATAGCAAAAATAATTTTCCAATATATGCCTACAGTAATAATAATTTTCCAATGCATTCCTATAGTAAAAATTATTTTCTAATGCATTCCTATAGTAAAAATCATTTCCCAATGCATTCGTATCATAAAAACCATTTCCAACGCATCCCTATAGTAAAAATCATTTTCCAGTGTATTCCTGTAGTAAAAATCATTTTCCAGTGCATTCCTATAGTAAAAATCCTTTTCCGGTGCATTCCTATAGTAAAAAAGCATTTTCAAATGCATTCCTACAGTATAAAATCGTTTTTCATTGAATTCCTAGTTAAAATCATTTTCAAATGCATTCATATATATAGAAATCATTTTCCAGTGTATTCCTTTAGCAAAAATCAGTTTCCAATGAATTCCTATAGTAAAAATAATTTTCCAATGCATTCCTATGATAAGAATCATTTTCCAATGCATTCCTATAGTAAAACTCATTTTCCACTGCATTCCTATGATAAAAATTATTTTCCAATGCATTCCTATGGTAAAACTTCTTTTCCAATGCATTCCTATAATAAAAATAATTTTCCAATGCATTCCTATTGTAAAAATAATTTTCCAATCCATCCATATAATAAAAATCATTTTCCAATGCATTCCTATAATAAAAATCATTTTCCAATGCATTCCCATAGTAAAAATGATTTTCCAATGCATTCCTATAATAAAAATCATTTTCCAATGCATTCCTATAATAAAAATCATTTTCCAATGCATTCCTACTGTAAAATAATTTTCAAATGCATTCCTATAATAAAAATCATTTTCCAATGCATTCCTACTGTAAAATAATTTTCCAATGCATTCCTATAATAAAAATCATTTTCCAATGCATTCCTATTGTAAAAATAATTTTCGAATGCATTCATATAATAAAAATCATTTTCCAATGCATTCCAATAGTAAAAATGATTTTCAAATGCATTCCTATAATAAAAATCATTTCCCAATGCATTCGTATCATAAAAACCATTTCCAACGCATCCCTATAGTAAAAATCATTTTCCAGTGTATTCCTGTAGTAAAAATCCTTTTCCAGTGCATTCCTATAGTAAAAATCCTTTTCCGGTGCATTCCTATAGTAAAAAAGCATTTTCAAATGCATTCCTACAGTATAAAATCATTTTCCAATGTATTCCTATAGTAAAAATCGTTTTTCATTGAATTCCTAGTTAAAATCATTTTCTAATGCATTCCTATAGTAAAAATCATTTTCCAATGCATTCGTATAATAAAAATCATTTCCAACGCATCCCTATAGTAAAAATCATTTTCCAGTGCATTCCTGTTGTAAAAATCATTTTCCAGTGCATTCCTATAGTAAAAATCCTTTTCCGATGCATTCCTATAGTAAAAAAGCCTTTTCAAATGCATTCCTACAGTATAAAATCGTTTTTCATTGAATTCCTAGTTAAAATCATTTTCAAATGCATTCATATATATAAAAATCATTTTCCGGTGTATTCCTTTAGCAAAAATCAGTTTCCAATGCATTCCTACTGTAAAATAATTTTCCAATGCATTCCTATTGCAAAAATAATTTTCCAATCCATCAATATAATAAAAATCGTTTTCCAATGCATTCCTATAATAAAAATCATTTTCCAATGCATTTCCATAGTAAAAATGATTTTCCAATGCATTCCTATAATAAAAATCATTTTCCAATGCATTGCTATATTAAAAATCATATTCCAATGCAACCATTTAATGAAAATCATTTTCCAATGCATTCCCATAGTAAAAATCATTTTCAAATGCATTCCTATAATAAAAATCATTTTCCAATGCATTCCTATAATAAAAATCATTTTCCAATGCATTCCCATAGTAAAAATCATTTTCCAATGCATTCCTATAATAAAAATCATTTTCCAATGCATTCCTATAATAAAAATCATTTTCCAATGCATTCCTACTGTAAAATAATTTTCAAATGCATTCCTATAATAAGAATCATTTTCCAATGCATTCCTATAATAAAAATCATTTTCCAATGCATTCCTATAATAAAAATCATTTTCCAATGCATTCCTATATTAAAAATCATATTCAATGCATTCCTATAGTAAAATAATTTCTAATACATTTCTCTAGTAAAATCATTTCTAATGCTTTCTATAGTAAAAATAATTTTTTAATTAATTCCTAGTGTAAAAATCATTTTCCAATGCATTCCTATAGCAAAAATAATTTTCCAATATATGCCTACAGTAATAATAATTTTCCAATGCATTCCTATAGTAAAAATTATTTTCTAATGCATTCCTATAGTAAAAATCATTTCCCAATGCATTCGTATCATAAAAACCATTTCCAACGCATCCCTATAGTAAAAATCATTTTCCAGTGTATTCCTGTAGTAAAAATCATTTTCCAGTGCATTCCTATAGTAAAAATCCTTTTCCGGTGCATTCCTATAGTAAAAAAGCATTTTCAAATGCATTCCTACAGTATAAAATCGTTTTTCATTGAATTCCTAGTTAAAATCATTTTCAAATGCATTCATATATATAGAAATCATTTTCCAGTGTATTCCTTTAGCAAAAATCAGTTTCCAATGAATTCCTATAGTAAAAATAATTTTCCAATGCATTCCTATGATAAGAATCATTTTCCAATGCATTCCTATAGTAAAACTCATTTTCCACTGCATTCCAATGATAAAAATTATTTTCCAATGCATTCCTATGGTAAAACTTCTTTTCCAATGCATTCCTATAATAAAAATAATTTTCCAATGCATTCCTATTGTAAAAATAATTTTCCAATCCATCCATATAATAAAAATCATTTTCCAATGCATTCCTATAATAAAAATCATTTTCCAATGCATTCCCATAGTAAAAATGATTTTCCAATGCATTCCTATAATAAAAATCATTTTCCAATGCATTCCTATAATAAAAATCATTTTCCAATGCATTCCTACTGTAAAATAATTTTCAAATGCATTCCTATAATAAAAATCATTTTCTAATGCATTCGTATTGTAAAATAATTTTCCAATGCATTCATATAATAAAAATAATTTTCCAATGCATTCCTATAATAAAAATCATTTTCCAATGCATTCCTATAATAAAAATCATTTTCCAATGCATTCCTATATTAAAAATCATATTCAATGCATTCCTATAGTAAAATAATTTCTAATACATTTCTCTAGTAAAATCATTTCTAATGCTTTCTATAGTAAAAATAATTTTTTAATTAATTCCTAGTGTAAAAATCATTTTCCAATGCATTCCTATAGCAAAAATAATTTTCCAATATATGCCTACAGTAATAATAATTTTCCAATGCATTCCTATAGTAAAAATTATTTTCTAATGCATTCCTATAGTAAAAATCATTTCCCAATGCATTCGTATCATAAAAACCATTTCCAACGCATCCCTATAGTAAAAATCATTTTCCAGTGTATTCCTGTAGTAAAAATCCTTTTCCAGTGCATTCCTATAGTAAAAATCCTTTTCCGGTGCATTCCTATAGTAAAAAAGCATTTTCAAATGCATTCCTACAGTATAAAATCATTTTCCAATGTATTCCTATAGTAAAAATCGTTTTTCATTGAATTCCTAGTTAAAATCATTTTCTAATGCATTCCTATAGTAAAAATCATTTTCCAATGCATTCGTATAATAAAAATCATTTCCAACGCATCCCTATAGTAAAAATCATTTTCCAGTGCATTCCTGTTGTAAAAATCATTTTCCAGTGCATTCCTATAGTAAAAATCCTTTTCCGATGCATTCCTATAGTAAAAAAGCCTTTTCAAATGCATTCCTACAGTATAAAATCGTTTTTCATTGAATTCCTAGTTAAAATCATTTTCAAATGCATTCATATATATAAAAATCATTTTCCGGTGTATTCCTTTAGCAAAAATCAGTTTCCAATGCATTCCTACTGTAAAATAATTTTCCAATGCATTCCTATTGCAAAAATAATTTTCCAATCCATCAATATAATAAAAATCGTTTTCCAATGCATTCCTATAATAAAAATCATTTTCCAATGCATTTCCATAGTAAAAATGATTTTCCAATGCATTCCTATAATAAAAATCATTTTCCAATGCATTGCTATATTAAAAATCATATTCCAATGCAACCATTTAATGAAAATCATTTTCCAATGCATTCCCATAGTAAAAATCATTTTCAAATGCATTCCTATAATAAAAATCATTTTCCAATGCATTCCTATAATAAAAATCATTTTCCAATGCATTCCTATAATAAAAATCATTTTCCAATGCATTCCTATTGTAAAAATAATTTTCGAATGCATTCATATAATAAAAATCATTTTCCAATGCATTCCTATAATAAAATCATTTTCCAATGCATTCCTATAATAAAAATCATTTTTCAATGCAATCTTATAATAAAAATAAATTTTCCAATGCATTCCTATTGTAAAAATAATTTTCCAATGCATCCATATAATAAAAATCATTTTCCAATGCATTCCTATAATAAAAATCATTTTCCAATGCATTCCTATTGTAAAATAATTTTCCAATGCATTCATATAATAAAAATCATTTTCCAATGCATTCCTATTGTAAAATAATTTTCCAATGCATTCATATAATAAAAATAATTTTCCAATGCATTCCTATAATAAAAATCATTTTCCAATGCATTCCTATAATAAAAATCATTTTCCAATGCATTCCTATTGTAAAATAATTTTCGAATGCATTCATATAATAAAAATCATTTTCCAATGCATTCCTATTGTAAAATAATTTTCCAATGCATTCATATAATAAAAATAATTTTCCAATGCATTCCTATAATAAAAATCATTTTCCAATGCATTCCTATAATAAAAATCATTTTCCAATGCATTCCTATTGTAAAATAATTTTCGAATGCATTCATATAATAAAAATCATTTTCCAATGCATTCCTATTGTAAAATAATTTTCCAATGCATTCATATAATAAAAATAATTTTCCAATGCATTCCTATAATAAAAATAATTTTCCAATGCATTCCTATAACAAAAATCATTTTCCAATGCATTTCTATAATAAAAATCATTTTCCAATGCATTCCTATTGTAAAAATAATTTTCCAATGCATTCATATAATAAAAATCATTTTCCAATGCATTCCTATAATAAAAATCATTTTCCAATGCATTCCCATAGTAAAAATCATTTTCCAATGCAATCCTATAATAAAACTCCTTTTCCAATGCATTCCTATATTAAAAATCATATTCCAATGTATCCATTTAATAAAAATTATTTTCCAATGCATTCCCATAGTAAAAATAATTTTCAAATGCATTCCTATAATAAAAATCATTTTCCAATGCATTCCTACAGTAAAAATCATTTTCCAATGCATTCCTATAGTAAAAGTCCTTTTCCAATGCATTCCCATAATAAAAATCATTACCTGGAAAGTTGTTTATTTAAATTACAGATCAGTGTGGCTCATGGCTAAAATTAGAGGCATACACAACGGGGATCAAAACCGAAATCTATTAACTTTAACTTAGTCAGCCACAAGTCTAACGTAATGGGGCGCTTAGTGGGGATCGAACTCGCTACGTCAGTCCAGTCTGTAGGAAGAGGTTTAGGTATACAGTTTAGTTTGTGTATACTAACAGCAGTGAGAGCACCCTGTGAGGACTGAACTCACGAGATTACAGAATAGTTCTGCGTGGCAAGCCAACCAGAAACAATGTTTGTATCTATTTTTGGGTTAGTTGTTTTTGTCGCTGACGTCACTGGTGACGTCAGAACTCTAAGTTGGTCAATGTTTTGCACATCTGCACACGTCACGAACCGAACACTGAACAAGTTCACTTGCACTCCCCCTCCACTCCAATGGCATTGGGGCTTTAAATATCATGACATGTAGATACACTTATAAGTAATATTGAATCGTTTTTTTTTTTTAGTCAGTTACAGGTTAATATTACACGTAAACTGCTTATGCTGATGCCGGTAACTTGTTTTATATGTCTAAAAATACGGCTCGTACGGGTATTTGGGAGGCGTCTTACATTCCATCTGTAGTGGGTGCCGGTCGGTCCTAAGCTGATCGGTAAAAAAGCTGGTGGATATGCGAGTTCAAATACTTCAGAAAGATAAAGGTCGAATTTTTTTTTAATAGTCATAAATTGTCTTCATCAATTTGTTGTTCAGCTCAGGGTAAATATATCACATTATTAATCGAAAATACGCTTGTGTACCACTATCTCTCTCTCGCTCTCTCTCTCTCTAAATATATATATATATATATATATATATATATATATATATATATATATATATATATATATATATATATATATTAGAAAAACTAAATATATATATATATTAATATATTAGAAAAATTAAATAAAAAATTAATCAAATGTATATGCATACATATATATATATATATATATATATATATATGCATATACATTTGATTAATTTTTTATTTAATTTTTCTAATATTCTTACATTTTTCCGTTTGGTCGGAGTAAGGGAGTGTAAAATTTCTCTCTCTCTCTCTCTCTCTCACTCTATGTATATATATATATATATATGTATGTGTGTATGTGTGTGCGTGTGTGTGTGTATGTGTGTGTCATATTCAACGAAACATGTTGGATAGAAAGTTCGTTAACGTAATGTACAAAGTGTATATATATATATATATATATATATATATATAGGTAAAAAACGGTTAAAGTAAAACGATTCTTTCTGAAAAACCCACATGTATTGAAAAATTTTTTATTAATTTACTGTAAGCATATATGTATTATAAATATTACATATAAATATATAAAAACATTAGGTGTTTTTCCAATGTTTTTATTATTATTATTTTATATATATACGCACACACACACACACACACACACACACACACACACACACACACACACACACACACACATGCTGTCAAAATACCGAAAACATCACTCTTCGTTCGATGGCCGAAGTTAAGCGTGAATCGAAACCCAGTCACTACTTAGATGGGGGACCGCTTGCAAACACCGGGTAATGCCAGCAACCTCCTCCAGTCTGAAACATGTTTAAGCTTCAAGCTATCCACAAGAGGTTGATAATCAGTAAAAGACAAACCAAAGAATCTTAGATTGGTTGCTTTACCAAGTCTGCCCTGTGATTTAAGACAACATTCTCGCATTTCGATGATTGCCTCCTGCCTTCCTCACTTGGGAGTTTGGCTTAACAAAACCAGTATCTGTCTATATTTCTGAGATGGGGTATTATGCAAACTATTTACACTATTCGGACTATTGTCCTCGTCATTGTCGCCATGTTTATCACATGAAGAATGCCGGAGTGTACAACAGCCGAAACGTTGTGATAAACATGGCGACAAAGATGAGGACAATAGTCCGAATAATGTAAATAGTTAACAAAACCAGTATACGTTTTAACTTTTTCCTTATTTAAATCTGGGCTTTTGGCCATATCACGTTGAAAAAACCGGTTACCGGAGATAAAGACAACCTCGAGTCTGGTTAGTACCTAGATTGATAACCGTTTGGGAATACCAGATATTGTAAGCTTGGATATGTGAGTGATGTCATGGTAATGACTTGGAATTGTATGAAAGGTATGAATACTCATTTACTCCCATTTAAATCTTAATTAGTAAAACTTGTACCACTAAATTATTATTATCTCAAAAAAAAAAAATCCTTACAGTCTAAAAATATTTTCTGGTTTCAAATAACCTGCAAAGGGTTGATAAGCCGTAAAAAATTAATCAATTATTTAAAGATTTATCTTGCGATGCATAATATACTTTGGCATTAGAAAGATCGTAAGGAACAAAGAAAAGAGTATTGAACTGTTATGTAGTATCAGTCCTCCCCTATGGCAGTGAATGCTGGGGAATCTCGTCACAGGTGAAGAAGAGATTTGAAGTAACAGAAATGTAGTTCTACAGAAGGATACTGAGAATACCATGGGCTGAACCTGTGAGCAACGACGAAGTTCTAGAGACAATGACAACAAAAAGACGTTTATGCTTAATATCAGGAAGAGAAAGTTGTCATATCTGAGGCACATCATGAGGAAAGAGAGCTTGGAGAAAATGATATCCACAGGACAGATAAAGTGCCAGAGGAAAACAATGCATAACCTACTTGGTGAGTTTGAGCGAATTGTTGGCGGAGCAGGGAATGGGGGGATTGGCAAAATGATAAAATCTACAAATGACAAGAAACTGTGGAGAGCCTTATTCGCCAACGTCTCGAGGGGACACGACACTTAGAAAAAGATATAACACGGATAGCGAGGTACGAACAAACCGAGACACGAATAGGCTAACTCCGATAATTAGTAAGGTAACTTGCGACGTAGATACGAGAGGGCTGACGGTATGGTTATGAGGGGCGTTGAAGTGCACACGCTGATAGCTAGGTAGATGGATAGATGGCTCTAAACATGTTCCCTGTTCACACGGTCGTTTTTCGACACACTGAGAAGAATGAAAAACATGTGCAACTCGCCAAACACGCCCCCATTTTGCCGCTCGTTTTCCGCGCTGAGGTGAAAATGCTAGAACATAGCTCTCTGTTAGGCATAGTTGAAATATATGCTTTGATTAATACATACATCACGACAAAGACTACCTTCCCTCTCTCTCCTCTCCCTCAATATATATATATATATATATATATATATATATATATATATATATATATATATATATATCGGTTGCGATGGATAAATTGTCGTGTAAATTACGCAAAAATGAAAATAACACTAACATCTCATTTTAACAGATATATCTACCAAAACTACACAAAAATATCTTGAAATACTGCAGAGTAAATTTATTCAATAAAATTGCCATCGGCTTCAACCACGCCCTAGGGACGCCTTCGGATTCTCCTGCATTTCTTCTGGCCCTTGTTTAAGTTGGTGAATGCTGCCATAATCCTTGCCTTCAGTTTATGTTTTGTGTTGCAAGGTTTTTTGTTGGTCTCTCGCTCAACTACGCCCCACACAATAATCAAGAGGTTGCAGTCTGCAAAGTTAGGCGGTCAGATGTAAGGGGTGATTTGATCGCAGAAATTGTCAGATAGCCATGAGTGGGTTCTCATGTTTTCGTGTCATAATGCAGTGTCCTTTTGCCAGACATAGGGTCTTCCAATACTTACTCTCTTGACCCAAGGCAGCACTAACCCGTCAAGGCACTTTATGTAGGTTTCCGTGTTGGGTCTGAGGCCCCCACCAACAAATTCGGGAATTCTTTTCTTATCAGAACGATCAGAGGCAGTTTTCCGTACCTTCGTAATCAGCATTTGACTCATCCAACTCTTTCAGTATTCTCAGATTGACGCCGAAACACTTTGAAATGCTCTTACTAGAGGTTCCGGAGCGAATGCCAAGCAGTACAGCATGCCGTTTCTAAATTTCTGGCGGAGTGAAATGGTGCTCTTTTTCTCTCAGACTTTGCTGTGCTGTCGACAAAATCAAAAACATACAACGCGGACACACACACACACACACACACACACACACACACACACACACACACACACACACACATATATATATATATATATATATATATATATATATATATATACATACATATGTATATATACATATATATACACACATATATATAATATTTATAATATGTACACACATATATATACATATATATATATACGGAGGACGAATGTTTTCCAAGAGAATTTCTGTGACTTTCAGACCGGTAAATGTTATTAATACTGTTTATTATAAAACAAATCATTTAGTTAAATATTTGTATCTATAAAAAGAATGAATATGCATAAAAATGACTTTAAAATAAATGTCGGACTTTGTCCATTTCATAATGTATGACGTCATTTGTTTACATTTGGATACTCCATGAGCAGATATGAATGTACGTGAGAGTATCATGGAAGATTGTAGTTTAAAGAAAGAAAAAGCGATCTTGCTAACCGAACGCTCCTCTGTGGCCAAATCGGTTGGAGACACGTCAGGCTATAGGACGGTTCCGTATGGGTTCGATTCCTGTCGGAGGACAAATATTTTCTATGAAAATTTCTCAGACATTCAGGTCAGTAAATGTTAATACTGTTTATTATAAACAGAACATTTACTTAAATATTTGTGTATATAAAAAGAATGTATAAACATAAAAATGTCCTATATATATATATATATATATATATATATATATATAATTTATTATCTCAAAAAAATTATTAGATCGCATGAGAAATTGTATAAAAAAATAATAAGCACCTTGTCTGTCGTATTCAATGAAATGTATACATATATATATATATATATATATATATATATATATATATATATATATATATATACACACACATATATATATATATATATATATATATATATATATATATATATATATATATAACGTCTGAAGTGATAAAGTATGTCAGATTAAGAGATAAAAAATCAATACTTCTCTGTGAATTGCTTTGGTTACGTTCGGATACGAAACTGAGCAGATATGAACTTTCGAGATCCAGGAAGGATTTGCGTTTATGAGGCACTATGCGGTTCTCTCAGATCGGCAACGCCCTCCCTGGCTGAGGCGATTTAAAGCCTGTCGGATGTAACGACGGTTTCTCCAGGGTGACGCAGTTTCCACTCTTGACGAAGAGCGCATATCTTTTCTTTAATAAGACTTTTCGAATATTCAGGCCGGTAGACGAAAATAAATAAATATACTGTTTAATAAACAAACGGAGAACCTACTGAAATATGGATATTTACTAAAACAACGTTTAAAGTCACTATATATATATATATATATATATATATGATGAAAAATATGGACAAGGCAAAGCAAAATCCGAATGTGTAAGTTTACTGTTTTAATTTTGTTTTACTGTCGACGTCAGACGTTTCGGTCTAGTAGACCATCTTCAGGACATGGTTATTGGAGACATATTTATATTTAAGTCTACATGAAGAGACGATAGACACAAGACTAGTCAGAAACAGAAAAACTGAAATTCAGCGTTCCCTATTTTTGGATTCGGTCACGTTGGCGTCGCGCGGGCGATGCTGCTAAAACGCGTTCCCAAGAAAGGGATTTTATCTTAAGTGGAAAAGAGGAGTTCTATTTGAATCTAGAGCTTATCAGTACGTTTGTCAAGCATTAATCTTGCCAGGAACGGGGAGATGTTAAAAAACCCGGGTCTAGTATTTACCATACGTGAAGTGGATATTATGCCTGCCTCATAAATCTGTCTAAGGTTTTTATTATGGATATATTTTAAAATCTTCACAGAGTCGAAATCGAAATTATGATCAGATTTAGCTAAGTGTACAAACAAAGCACTACTTAAATTACCGAGGCGAATATCTCGTTTATGTTCGGAAACACGAGATTTTACGGACCTACCTGTTTCCCCCACATATCTCAAGTTGCAGTCTCTGCATGGGATCTGGTAGACGCAAGCATCGGATGTAATATGTTGTTTGCTGGTGTTATTTAATATACTGCGAATGGTTATAGTAGGTATTATAGTAGTTTTAATTTTTAGCGCGTTTAGATTGTTGGAGATGTGTTCGGTCAAAGGGTTATTCGATAGAAAGATGCGACCAATAGAATTATCAGGGGCAGCTGAAAGTGTGCCTTTCACTGACGTAGATGTAGTAGTAGTATTCGAGGTGTCATTTTGCACTGATGAACGAATTTTATGAATTTTCAAAGCTTTATTTTTAACACTTAGTAATAATTGTCTCGGATACGAAAGGCTTGAAAAGGTATCCTCGATATAACTGAATTCGTCATCTAAATATTTTGTTGAACAGATTCGAAGAGCTCTCAAGTAGAATCCAATAATAACACCTCTCTTAGTCCTAGTATCATTGTGAGAGTAAAAGTGTAAATAGTCGTTTTCACATGTAGGTTTACGATGTACGGGCGATGCTGCGAAAACGCGTTCCCAAGAAAGATGGTCTACTAGACCGAAACGTCTGACGTCGACAGTAAAACAAAATTAAAACAATTTTGTAAATTACCTTTTTATAAGAGATTAATTAACCAGAAAAAAAGGCTTGGACAGAAGCGTCTATCTTTTTTAATTTGGATTTTTAATCTAACTATAACAACAGAGATATTTCGATTTCATTTTTGCCTTGAAAAAGTCGGAAGACGAAACGCGTCGGCAAAATCTAAGATTTTTCCAATTGTCATTTTATACCAATCTGTCTGGTCCACGAAATTGATCTGGGAATTTAACTATATATATATATATATATATATATATATATATATATATATATGTGTGTGTGTGTGTGTGTGTGTGTGTGTGTGTGTGTGTGTATGTATGTATGTATTGTGCGTGTGTGAGGCTTATTAATAATTGTTATATTTAATGTAAGAATATACACGTACATAAAAATACAAAGGTGAAAACTAAATTCTAACGATCTGAATATGAGTTTCGATTCATTGAAAATTAAATGCAAATACGGTACAGCTGAAATAAGTGTCAATAATTGCGTGAAACGTTCGGCGGAGGGAACCTGGAAGCCGAGTCAGTTCGTTTTTTTTTTTTTCATTTCTTTTTCGTTAATTATACGATTTTCTTTCCTTAGGTTCTATTTTACTTTTTTTCTGGTTACTGGTTTTGCTGATCTGCATACTTAATAATAAATGTCTCGTTCTTTTCTTTTCTTTTTTGCTATGTCGCGGTGGGAATAAAAATATTGTCTTTATGACTAATGCATACCATATTGTAGTCAGATGCCGGGGCGTCATTTCTACATCAGCCGTGGTAAAGCTGACTGATCTTTGGCTAATATCAAAAGAGATAGGCTTCAAGATTGGAACAGCGACTGCATCTGCTTCCTCAGATCAAAAACTCTGGATGGGGCAGATTGAATGTTGGAGTGAGGAACTTAGAAGTAGACGCCGAGGTGGGTAGTGTCATAATTCTACATGAGAAAAAGTTATAAAATCTCTGTGTATTATAGAATTTTTTATACACAAGAAACAACCCCCAAAAGATAAAATATCTTTTAAATAGGATAACACATTTCCAAATATATACGGTGGAATAATGGATAGCGGCTCGGATTGAGGAATCGGAGAGCCGAGTTCGAATTCCAGTCGAATCCATTACGTTCACTTACGTGCTAATACGCTTGGGAAAGATAGCATGAATGATTAAAAATTTTAAAGCAGTGTAACAGGTTCTGTTATCCTCGTAATTTTGAAATACCCGTATGTAGGCTGTTTATGATTTGACAGTTGGCATGTGTTGTAAATCAATTCATGACAGCATCTTTTGCTTGGATTGAGGAATCGGAGAGCCGAGTTCGAATTCCAGTTGAATCCATTACATTCACTTACGTGCTAATACCCTTGGGAAAGGTATTAATCCTCTTCTTCTCCTCCCTCTCCCCAGATATAGCAAGACAGACCGGGTTCTATAGCCTTGGATGGCAACTGGTCTACCGCAGAAAGAAATGGCAAACTACTGCGGGAAAAAATCTGCCTCGTCAGTCATGTATCGAAAGATACATGATCGCCTAAGCGTGTATCACGCATGGCACATAACTGACTGATAAGATATTTAAAAGACGCAAAAATGTTTAAAATTAGCTTAAAAGTAGCCCTATCGGACGGCATTTAAGCTAGTTCCCGCGGAAGGCCCTGGATTCGGTCTTCATCACAATAGGTATACAATAAGACATTGTGAAATCCTTGCACTTACACTGGATTGCACAATGTTCAAAGGACAGCCAATATCACAAAATATCTCTCCAGTAAGATTTAATTTTTCTTCGAATTTATGAGATCAGATCATAAGAGCCCGATAGAGTAAGGTTTTGACCAAGTTCATTTTATAGCTTCTGGTACAGAAGGTGTCCCATTGGGCATATAAACCTGAAAACGGAGATTACATTGCACCAATGTAATAAACCTAGAATTAATTCTTTATTTAAAGACATTTATGATATGTTTAACGTTCTTTTTATAGATACAAGTATTTAAGCAAATGCTCTGTTTTTATAATAAGCAGTATTAAATAACATTTACCGGCCTGAATGTCCAAGAAATTTTCATAGAAAATTTTCGTTCGCCGACAGGAATCGAATAGGATACAGGTTCGATTCCTGTCGGAGAACGAAAATTTTCTATGAAAATTTCTCGGACATTCAGGCCGGTAAATGTTATTTAATACTGTTTATTATAAAACAGAGCATTTGCTTAAATACTTGTATCTATAAAAAGAACGTTAAACATATCATAAATGTCTTTAAATAAATTGTCGGACTTTGTCCAATTCAAAAATATATGACGTCATTTGTTTACATTTGATACGCTAGAGCAGATATGAATAGAAGAGATTCATGGAAGATTTAAGTTTAAAGATAGTAAAATCGACCATGCTAACCAGACGCTCATCTGTGGCCGAACGGTTAAGGCACATCACGCGAAATGATGGTTCCGTATAGGATGCAGGTTCGATTCCTGTCGGAGAGCGAAAATTTTCTGTGAATGTTATTTAATACTGTTTATTATAAAACAGAGCATTTGCTTAAATACTTGTATCTATAAAAAGAACGTTAAACATATCATAAATGTCTTTAAATTGTGCAATTCAAAAATATATGACGTCATTTCTTTGTATCAAGACAACCAGAAAAAGTCGAGAATAGTCGATCTCCCATTCAAAAATCACTTCTGTCGCCAACTCAGAACGTATTGTCTCTTGTTTTTTTTATGTGCCCTGTCCCCCCAGGACGTTGGCGATCATAGCTCGCCACAACTTCCAGTGCCTTGTAGCTCTTAATAAATTTTAATTTTTTCCTATTTCTCCTAAATCCTGATCCGTCATCCATTTACTCAAGCTCACTAAGTATGTGATGCATTGTTTTCCTCTGTCACGCTTGCTTTCAGTCTCTCCTGTGAGTATCAGATTTTCCAAGTCTTCCTTCCTCATTATCTGCCCGAGAAAGCTCAATTGTCTCTTCCTGATGTTACGTATGAGTTTATTTTCCCTTATTACTACCAATTTTTCTCTAAAACTTCGCCGTTGCTCACATGTTCGGTCCATGGTATCCTCAGCATCCTTCTGTAGAACCACATTTCTGTTGCCTCAAGTCTCTTCTCCATCTTTGAGGAGATTGTCTAGCATTCACTGCCATACAGGAGGACAGATATCACGTAACAGTTCAGTACTCTTTTCCTTGTTTGTAACGCAATTTTTAAAATTATTTCTTAGTACTCTGCTTAGTTTTTAGTTAAAAAAAAAACTTTGGTTATCCCTATATGCCTTCGGATTTCAGCAAGACAGACTGACTCTGATAGCCTTGGTTGGCAACTAATCTACTGCAGAAAGAAACGGTAACCTAATGCGGGAAAAATCTTCTGCCGGATTAATCCTGAATCGAAAGAGAAATTGTGGTTTTCTAAGCGTAGCTTAGATATGGCACAAGGCCGAATGTATGGGGCACCCAATGTGGACCGAACTCAATATTCAGTCGTAATCTCGCCAGACAAGCTTATTAACTATTACAGTTATGTTCCATGCATGACATACGCTTAGGCGATCATGTATCTTTCAATACATGACTGACGAGGCAGATTTTTTTTCCCGCAGTAGGTTGCTATTTCTTTCTGCGGTAGACCAGTTGCCACCCAAGGCTATATAACCCGGTCTGTCTTGCTATTTACCCATAGCTGAAGTCGGGGCGGGGGAGAAGAGAATTCATCCCTTTCCCAAGGGTCAGTTATGCGCCATGCGTGATACACGCTTAGGCGATCATGTATCTTTCGATACATGACTGACGAGTTAAATTTTGTCCCGCAGTAGGTTGTCATTTTTTTTCTGCGGCAGACCAGTTACCATCAAAGGCTATAGCACCAAGTCTGTCCTTCTATTTATCCAAAACTGTGTTGGGGTGAGAAGAAAAGGATTCCTACCTTTCCTAAGGGTATTAGCACGTAAGTGAATGTAATGGATCTGACTGGAATTCGAACTCGGCTCTCCGATTACTCAATCCGCTATCCATTACTCCACTATGCCTCCAATTACGTCTATTACACCACGTCGAAATACCCATAGTGATTTACTAAGCGTAGCTTAGATGTGGTATAAAGACGAAAGCATGGAGCACCTAGTGAACTCACTTCTAAGTAGTAAATAATATGACGAGAGAAGCTTACTAATCATTACACCACGTTGAACCACTCGGTAGGGATTTTTTAAGCGTAGCTTAGATGTGGCACAAGGCCGAATATATGGAGCACATAATGAAGATGGAACTCCCTACTCATTTTTGATCTAGCAGGACAAGCTTGTTAAATATTACACCACATCGAAGTGACCTAAATAATTTTCTGAGCGTAGCTTAGATGTGACACAAGGCCGAACGTGTTTAGCATCCAGTGAGGATCGAACTCATTCCTCAGTCTTAATTGATCTACCAAGACGAGCTTGCTAATGATTACAGCACCTTCGAAAGTGCCCAAATCA
>OZ038517.1:30805789-30915789 GCA_964036315.1 Acanthosepion esculentum | reverse complement strand
CCGCTCCAGTAAGTACCACACTCATCCTGCTATTTTTACCTTTGCAAGATCCAGATAAGGTCAAAAATGGAGTACTGTTGCCATATATGGACAGAAGCTGTTTAATCGACACTTTCCATATCTGTCTATATCTCTGAGGTGAGATATGATTATTTACATTATTCGGACTGTTATCTTCATCTTCATTGCCATATTCTTAACGTTGCGACCGTTGGACTCTCCGGCCTTTCTTCAGAATCGAACCCTTTATTTCGTCCACAGATGTAGATTGTTCTAATTCCACGTGCGGCTGGACGAAATAAAGGGTTCGATTCGAAATTTCAATCAACTGAAGAAGGCCGGAGCGTACAACGGCCGTAACGTTGTGAATATGGCAATGAAGATGAGGATAACAGTCCGAATAATGTAAATAATGTAAACAACACTTTACAGTTTCGATAGAGTCGAAAAGCGTCTCTGCGTCCTCGTGAGTGACGAATTATTTGCCATCCTGCAAACCCTTTCTCACAGAGGAAACACTTCAAGCCTCTCGCTGCTCTATCACTATTTCCATTTCTACAGACGAACTACATTCCTTAGTTTTGCCAGTTCTGACCGTCACGCCTAGGACCCGCCATGCCACACACATTGTAGCGAACAACCTTCATTCGCTTCGTATTCACTTGGTGTAACAGCAAAATTGTCCAAATCATGTTACAGCATAATTATCCATCCCACAAAATGTTTAATATCTAAAAAAAAAAAAAAAAAAGAAAAAAAAATACTAAACTAATTGAGTTTCATTTTCCCAAGTTCTCAGATAAAACGTTTAGCCATTTTGATACAATTTAGCGTAAGAATCACCGAAAAGCCCTTTGAGTTATTCAGCTGGAAAGAGAACAGGTTAAAATCGTTTTGTATCAGACATGCTGTATTCCTAATGTAATAATGTGATTACCTTATATAACACCGGACTTTGATTCAACTCTGACCATTAACCTTTATATATATATATATATATATATATATATATATATATATATATATATATATATATATATATATATATATATATAAAGGTTAATGGTCACCTTTCCTCTTCCTACCCAGAGAAGAAGGCCTCTGGAATTCAATCTCCTGTTGACCAACATCACCCTCTGACCGAATCTTTACCTACCGCCTCGCCTGTAATGGGCATGCCAGCTTCCGGGACCGGGTCGGTTAATCCTCTGGTTGGCGAAACATCTAAGGCCACATTCCCCAAAGAGCCTTCGCCCGTTGCTAGTTCAGTTGCGGAGAAGGGGGATGGGGAATGGCTGGTAGCTGGTAAGGCCAGAAGGAAGCGCCAGACAGCGGGTCCTCAGTCCCCTGAAGCCCCAAGTTCGAAAGACACACACAGTCCCACTCCCTCTGGCAACGTTAAGGGCAATGCCCCGGCCTCTCAACAATCTTTCCAAGACCAACAAAGGAAATATGATCCTGGCTACGAGAAATCAGAGAAAATAAAGGGCCTAAAAAAAAAATTAGACAAACAAAAACAGACTCAACCCAAAATCCTATTCCTTCCACGTCCTCTGACCGGTCCGCACCTTCGCCCAAGAAGAAACCTTCCCCTCTGACAACACCGTCCAAATCTCATCCTCCCAGCAGAGATCCCAGCCCTTATAAACATAGAACTTTCCACAATCCCCTTCATACTCCCAGCCCTTCCCCTGTTAAACAAAGATCTCCTTATACCCCTCGGCATACTCCCAGTCCTTCCACTGTTAAAAAAGCAGAAATGCTTCCCCCCTCTTCCAAACGGCGGAGAATCCCTACACAGGAGCAGAAAGATAAAAAGAAAAAATCGCAGAAACACATCTTCAACACGCGGGTGGATGTCTGCCGCATTTCCCCTGCTCAGGCTGAGAGAGCCCGCGATTATGGTAATCGCATCAAAGACTTAAAATACTTGCTATCCATAAGGCAATATGCAGACTTGGACGTCGAAGTGCCGCAAAACTTCCCGCCTGCCCAAAGGGTACTAACTGTAATCAGAACGGGAACTGGTGCAAAACAGATTTGGGCAATGCTGGACGAGGCCATCATGTCTTATAAGATGGCCGTGTCGATCGCTATTGTCCAGACTCAAAAACTGAAACCTCTGAAACAATTCTGTGCAGGGAGGGTCCCCGTTTTAGTTCACCCTCCCTGTATAGAGCCCTAAAACTGACATTTCCCTGGGATATCGGCTTAATCTCCCAAGACGGTACCATCAAGACTGAGAAGGGCCATGGGTCTATAGGAGAGGCTCTTGGTATCCTTACCCCGGCCATGTTCAAACCAGTGCTTCAACACTAATCGGTCTTCACTATGGCTCTCTGGTTAGCAAGTATAAATGTGCGGGGCCTGAGGTCCGAGTCTCGCAGGGCGAGGCTCTCTCGTGACCTTCAGCGACTCGGGGTGAATGTTTGTTGTGTGTAAGAGACCCGGTTTTCTGCTCATGACCGTGAGGACACACTGTCTAAGGGGTTCTCCCTTTTTTTCAGCATGTTTTGATGGTCGTTCGAGGGATGTCTCTTGGCTAGTGAGCAGGTCTTTGAAGGCTGCATGTACTTTTGTCTTCGCGTATCCGGATGTTACCATAAAGGATAAGGCTCTACGACTCATTGGGGTTTATGTGCCGAATAACGATTCCGAGCGGCCTGCTTTGTTTCGGCAGATCGGGCCGTATTTGACGACATCTCGTTGGGTTGTTTTAGCGGTGGATTGGAATGCTGTCCTTGACCCCAATATAGATCGTATAGTGCAAAATTCGGGTACTAACATCCGGGACGTGAAACCATTTTGGGACTTTATCGGCAAGTTTGATCTTGTCGATAAGTACCGGAATGAGCACCCTCGGGAGGTAGCATGGACTTGGACAAATAGTGGCAATTCGGTTCCTGGGACGCTTGCGAGCTACCTCGACCGAGTTTTAGTTAGGAGAGTCGATTTAGGGCTCTTAGGGTGTCCAAGCTTCCATTATATAGTTTATACGGATCATAATCTTGTCCGGGTCCGTGTAAACTTAGATAAGCCTAATGTTATGTTGGATGGGTACTGGAAATTAATCTGCTCACTATTTGGTGAGCAGGATGTCTGGGACCAGCTGCTACTAATGATACAGAGGGAATTGACGGGGGCGGTTTTAGGGAACGCCTGGTGGGATAAATTAAAATCCAAAATTAGAACGTTTGCTGCCGATTTTAGTCCTCGACTCAATCTAGATAGATTAGCGGCGCAAATGGCTTTAGAAGAAAAAGTTGATCGGGCAGTGAAATCCCGTAATAGTGGGGAAATAGCCTTATCTAAGGCAGAGTTTTTCCCCTTGCTTATCAAGAAGGATCAAACTCTGGTAGTTAGGGCTAGGTTAAAAAGAATGTCCTCTGAGGCGACGAATATGGCAGCTGAATTGTGCGCAGAGGAAAATCGGAGAGCTGCTCGGCGACATATCGCGTGCGTCACATTGCCGGATAATCGGGCCGTGACTACAAACGCGGGCATATGTGAAGCCTTTCAGGATTACTTACAGAATCTTTTCACCAGGGAGCCCGGTCTGAGCCCTGCTCGGTTCGACGCCTATTTGGCCTACTTTCCCTGCCTCGAGGCAGCTGAAGCGGCTGGGTGCGAGGGCCCCATCACAGAGTCGGATATCTGGGAAGCGCTGATACAGATTGGCCTGGATAAATCTCCGGAACTAGATTTTCCTCCCTACGAAGTTTACTTGAGGCAGTCGCCAGTTTTTGTTCCTTTGCTGGAACTGAACTTCAACGACTGGATGAAGCAGGGGTCTATACCCCAACGCTTCACCAGGGGTGTGATAAAGTTGCTGCGTAAGGACAAGAACGGTGGGGATGGGTTAAATAACTTTCGCCCTTTGACTATGTTAAACACAGAGTTAATGATTTTGGCGAAGATCTTAGCCAACCGTTTGCAGCTTGTCCTGTCTAGTCTGATTGGCTCCGAACAGACTTGTGCTGTGACGGGCAGGACTATTCAGGATAACCTTCATATGGTACGCTTGATCTTAGAACAAGTCGACAGTGAAGCCGCGCTGATCAATTTAGATCAGTCCAAGGTCTTCGATAGGGTTGACCATCGGTTTCTGGAGGCTGTCCTTTCGGCGGCCGGTTTCGGAGCAGACTTTCGCTCCTGGATCCTACTTTCTCTCCTGGATCCGACTTTTGTATGCGACCCCCTGTGCACTGGTGGAGGTGAATGTGATAAGATCGAAGCCTTTCGTATTGTCTCGTTCCATTCGTCAAGGTTGTCCGCTTTCGCTTTTGCTTTACGTTCTTGCGTTGGAACCTTTCCTTCGCAAGTTAAAGGCGAATCCGGTCCTGCGCGGAATTTCCTTGCCTGGGGCTACCACCTTAGCCAGGTATTCTGCCTATGCTGACGACGTTTCGGTTCTTATGTCGAGCAGAGCCGAGATTGACGAAGTCAGCAAAGAGATCAGTGGGTATGAGATGGTGACAGGAGCCAAGATCAACCGCGATAAGTCTGTTGGCTTGCGGTTGGGTGCGTGAAAGGAAGTTTCTCTCCACGGACCTTTCCTCTGGACGGATGGGCCGATCAAGATACTCGGCGTCTGGTTCGGTCCTGATCTCCAGTTGGAAATGAATTGGTCGGAGGTACAAGGGAAGGCCGAGATCGCGGTTAATCTGTGGTCTCGGAGGAGGCTTTCCTTGAAGGGGAGGGCGGAAGTATGTGTTTCATACATCTACCCGATTCCCCTTTACCGACTCTCTGTACTTCCACTCCCGTATACCAGACTAATATTATTAGTAAGCCTCTTGTTCTCTTTCTTGTGGAGAGACAAAGCCGCTATGGTATCTCGCGAGATCTTTTGCCTTCATCCCTCTGAGGGCGGTCTGGGTATGCCTAGCATTGAGATTCGTCAATATATGCTTCGCATCAACTTTCTAGACCGAATGTGTCGCGGATCGGATGAGGATGGCGCCTTCTGGAAGGAAGACATCCGTAAACATTTCCCATCCCTGAGAAGTGTGCACTCGAGCCGGGAGGAGGCCGGCCGTACACCCCGAGCCTAATGCTCCTTCTACCACGAATGTCGTCGTTCTCTGAAACACCTCTTACGGGCGTCGGATGGCCTCTCCAATGTCCAGGCGTTGTCTCGTAGGGCATTGTATCAAGTGTTAGTCGGGGAGGGGCGTTCAGGATGATCTTATTGATGAGCTCGGTCTTACGAAGCAGGAGGCTCGCTCGATATGGCCTTGTGCGCCTGGGTTGAAATGCCTCAATAATGATGAGGCATCACTCACCTGGCTGGTGATTCGTGGGGCCCTCTGGGTCGCCAAGAGAATTTGTTCAGCAGGCTTGGAGAAATATCCAAACTGCCGTCGCTGTACTGGAGAAGTCGAGACCATTGGTCACGCCTTCTCTCATTGCAAGGCGGTAGTGCCGTTGTGCAAGTTTGTTGAAGGCCTCATGGTTCGCATGCTGCAGGGAATGTTCTTTGTCCTTGAGGCCAGTTCTGTTTGTAGCAATGTGGTGCCACAGATGACGAAGGCTGAACATTATGTGTTCTGTTGCTTACTAGGGGTTATAAGAGTCGTGATTTGGACGACGCGTCAGAAGGAATTCTATGAAGGCGAGAAGTTCACTTCTTCCCAACTCATCTTGTTCTTTAAACATCAGCTTAAAGTCAAGATTAGGACGGAAAGGCGGCGGCTCACCTCATCAGAATTTGGCAAAAGGTGGGTGAATCTTGCGCATATGTGTTGAATAAAAGGGGCTGACCTGGAGTGGCATTTTGATGCCGGTTAGGCATCAGGATATTGTTTTCCTGGTTTGAACTTAGGTAACCCATCCCTGGATTTAGGCTAGAAGTAGGTTTTTGATTGTTTAGTTTTTCTTTTCTTTTCCAGTAAACTTAGCTAGATAGTGTTTGCTCATTGGCCCCTTTTATTTCTGTCCCTTTTTTCCTTTAGTTTCTCCCCATCCCCTCCCTCGTTAGGTGGTCAGTGATTTCAGTTCTCTGGTGGATGCGGGGCGCCTTTCGTTTCGCGTGCGTGTTTTTCGTATTTGTTGTTTTGTCAGAATTAGTGCATGTCTGTGTGAGTGCTTGTGATGGTTGAATTTATTTTTCTATTTTCTTAAAGTCCCGCATCGATTTCGTCTGGTTAACTGATTTTTCTGACACATTTAAGGTTTGTGGGTTTTTTTTTATTACTAACATGTTTTTTGTTTATTTTCTTGTAAATAGTTTATTACCACACTGTACATATATCATTGGGGTGTTTTTAGCTTGTTGTTTTTATCCCCCTCGCAGACAAAGATTTGTACATATGGGGTCTATTTAGGATTTTCATCGAGACAATGGGGTATTTTGGTGTATGTAGTAAGAAAGATAAGTATGAATGTATTGTTTTGGTGGTAGGAATATTGTTTTGTATGATTGGGCCAGTGGTTGTGACTAGCTAAGTTTAAAATTAAGACAAATGATGACCGTCCTTTTCCCTACCCCCTCTTTTGGCCTTGTGCCACATTTGCAGTATTTTTAACAGTAATAAATATTGTCACCAAGTGAGGGTCACTGAGTAGTAGCCACAGAGTGAGTGAGTGAATGAGTGAGTTGGGACACCAGTGAGAGAAAGTACTCTACAGTCAACATTTACCTTTGTACTACGTTTCCGAGAATATACTATTTAACCTATATCCGAGTCCGTGTTATCTTTTCTGTGGTTTTACACCATAACACTAAGATACAACAGTTCAGCGCTTAATCTAACATTTGGACAATTTTGGTATTATACGACATTTAGAGGCGACAGGTTGTTTCATGCAAGACGCAATCGTCAGGCCTGTAAAACGCTTTGTGATAAGTTATTGTTAAAACAGATATATTTTGGAAACCTTTTGCAATCTTTGATCACTCTTGAGAAATAAATGAAACAGTGACTAAGCTACATTGTATACGTTATAAATTAATTGTTTTCCTACTCTGGTTTAGAAATGACATTTTTTTCTTTAAGCAATTCCCACGCTTTCAGCTTACGCATATCCCGCGAACTCAGTTCGATCAAATTTTCTTTTGTTAATTTCGGCTAAGATAAGTTCCCCTTTTGTTTTTATTCTTATATATATATATATATATATATATATATATATATATAATAAGTTAATAGACGGGATAACACAATTTGAGGAATAAAAATGATAACAATATTGGCAATATGATGATTGATGACATTTTGACTAAATTATAGCATAAAGAGAAAGATTTTAAAGTCGGAACATTCGGACACACCTGTGTCCTTTTTCAACGAAACACGGAAGAAGTCGGACTCTTTCTTCGAAGGAAGGTTGATGTTGTTGGTTAGAGGTCACACACACACACAGACACATATGCACACACACACACACACACACACACACACTCGCACATATATATATATATATATATATATATATATATATAGATAGATAGATAATTTTAAGCTAGCTTCTATGGAGGGATCTTGATTGTGCCTTCAATACAATAGGTAAGGACGAGTAGATGTGATAGGCAACAATAAACTACTTGATGCATTTAATTATTGCATTAATATTGAAGTTAAGTTTACCTTTTATAAGTTCAACGATGATTCTTCTATCGCCACTTAATTTTAAAACAATTTGATATACGTAGTTCCTTACTTTCCGTACAAACAATTATTTCTATTTGACTTTCGATGGATTTCACTATTAATTTCGATTATTCCCAAATTTATTTCCAGGTTCTTGTTATCGTACAAAAAATTCACATAAAAAATCGCCGAAAACAATCGCAGTAATGAAATCTTGAGAATCCAAAATTTCAGGATTGCGGGTCCGGATCTTGCCTGGAATGTTTTTAATTTGCTGACGGGGTCGGCCTCATTCCAAAATGGTATGGTTTGTTGGGCTAAGGAGTAAAGTTGAAAACACGGACAATTTTATTTTGAAACACTGTCATTTGAGTACAGTATTTTTTTCATTTGAAATGAGCTATTGAAAGTTAGAGAGTTGTGTCCCTTTCAGTTGAAAAAGTGTGACACTGACATTCGCATTCATTATATATATGTGTGTGTGTGTGTGTGCGTGTGTGTGTGAGAGACAGAAAGAGAGAGAGAGAGAGAGCGAGTATGAGCGACTGCGCAGACAAGTTTAATTAAAAACAACCGACAAGGTCTGTCTAATTTTTTTTTATTGCATTTCTCCAATTTTTGGATAAGGTGCTGAGTATTGTGTTATTCCTAAAGAGTACCAGGATGTATGCAAAGCAGTTGTAACTAGCACACAGACACCACATCGGTTCTTGATAACGACTGTGAAAATCGAAAGTTCTTGAACAAAAATAAAAAAATACAAATTTTGAACTGTTTATCAACAACATTAAGCACAATACTGAACCCCTTATTCGAAAATTGGAAAAATACAATAAAAAATTAGACAGACAGATAATGTCAGTTCTTTTTAATGAAACTTCCTTGGATGAATACTTGCTACCTGAATATACCTTACGTCAGTATGTATGTATGTATGTATAGATAGATAGATAGATAGATAGATAGATAGATAGATAGATAGATAGATAGGAACAGAGAATAGATAGATAGATAGATAGATAGATAGGAACAGAGAATAGATAGATAGATAGATAGATAGATAGGAACAGAGAATAGATAGATAGATAGATAGATAGATAGATAGTGCTTAATCAATAGATAGATAGAGAATGCTCAAACCGAAATATGAGAGAGGGAGAGAGAGAGAGAGAGAGAGAGATTAACAAAATTTGAGAATTTCAGTTTCATTAAAATTATTCTTTATCCTTTTAATTTTTTTTTATTTTCTTTATGCAAAATTTTCCTTTGTCTTCCAGCGGCTTCCTCCATTAAAAATTGTCAGCTGCTTTATTTAATTATTTATTTGTTTATTTTAATTAATTTTTCTTTTTTTTTTTGGCGTATTTGATTTTATTTCTGTCTCTGGAATCATCTTGTTCTGACGTCAGCACCACACCCGACGCTCACTCTTCGACTTTTACCAATCACTTCACGCTCTATTTTTAAATTCCCAGCGTCTGCCCTGAGATATCCTGACACGGCTTGCATTGCATAAGATCCGGAAATCTATTGATTTTTCCCTCTTATTTTAGTTTTCTGGGATTTTTTTGTTTTGTTTTGTTTCTTTTTTTTATTTTTATTTTTTTTTGTTAATCTCGTTTTTAACAGACATTTTGAATCTCCTGTTTTTCATTTCAAATCTCATTATGAATTTCTTAATATATTAAATTGCAATATTATCGCTTACAGCTGGATGTTTCATAATTTCTTCCTCGCCCCCTCTGCTCGATAGCCAAGCATAAGTTGTGTACCATCCCCTGTGGTACTTCACCTATCGAAAGGACTTTGACCTTTTCCCGAAGCCATGTCTTGCAACACAGTTATATATTCGGGGGAAAAAACGTCAAAAATATTTCCTCAAAGGGTTCATTTAAACATACCAATGGACAGGGATATTATATTATTTAGCAACACATATGACAGGCATCCAGTGAGATTCGAAATCAGAATGACAGGAAGACAAACTTGCTCTTCACACTAAAGTAGATATTTCTTTGGTTACTGTATAGGTTTGGCTTAGTCTGACACAAGGCCAGAAACTGATATAGTGATTTTCTAAGCCCGGCTTAGATGTGGCACAAGGCCGAAAGTATGGGGCGCCCAGTGAAGATCGAACTCACTACTCAGTCGTAATTGTTCTAGCGAGACAAGCTTTCTAACCATTACACCACGTCGAGGTGCCCTATAGAGATTTTACAAGCGTAGCTGAGATGTGGCACAAGGCCTAAAGTATGGGGCACCTAGTGAGGATCACTACTCAGTCGTAATTGTTCTAGCGAGACAAGCTTGCTAACCATCGCACCACCTCGAGGTGCCTCTGATATATATATATGTGTGTGTGTGTGTGTGTGTGTGTGTGTGTGTGTGTGTGTGTGTGTGTGTGTGTAAAATTTCAGATATAACTAAAATATATCTGTAAAAGGACAATATGAATATGACAAAAGGAAAACTTATCTTAGCTGACGTGTTTCATCCTCTGAGGAAATTTAACAAGGCAAATGTAAGTATTTTATTTTTGTAATATGTATTTAGAAATAGAAGAAATTTGTCAGTTTTTAGAATTTTTAAATTCAAAATAATTCAACAATAACATTTATTCTTTTTCGCTTATTAGACATTAAATTACATCACTTTGCACCTTCCATAATTTACCTAAACTTTCAGTTTGACTGATGCATATTTATTCGCGTTCTTAAATTTAACTATTCTAAAAAATAACTACATTTATAAAAACTAACGACATTTTTATTGTGTATATGGCAATATGAACAAAGACAAATGGAAAACTTAACTTAAAACCACGCGTTTCGTCCTTTGAGGGACTTTATCAAAGCAAATGCAAATATTTATTTTGCGACAAGAATTTATAAACAAAAATAAAAAAAACCTTAGTTTTTTCAAGATTTTTAAATTTAAGAGACGCTCATGAATATTCATCAGGTTAACTGAAACGTCTACGCAAATTATGGAGTATGCTAAGTGACATAATTTAAAAAACAAAAGTGCGAACATTATTATTTTTTAATGTTGTAATTAATATTTAAATTATTTTAGTTTTGGATTTATTTATGCGTTATATAATTTAAATAAATGGAGGTTATGAATTTAATCGTTTTCTTGCAATTTTTTTTTTTTACATTTTTATTGTCATGTAAGTTGGCTTCTGAAAGCAGCACTCTCGAGAATTTTCCTTCTAAGTTACTTTCTCTTTTAAAGAGTGTAGCATTCTTTAGATCAAAGTTGTGGTTGAATTCATTTCTATGTAAAACTAATTCATTTGATGAAATTCTTGTGTATTTCGGCTATACCTTTAACTATTATCAAGGATGATTCGATAATGACTAAAGGTATAGTCGAAAGCGCTCGGAAACATAAAACATTTGGACAGTTCTTACACACCCTTTGTCCTGTAAAGAAAGCTCTTGTTCGAACACAAGAAAAATTAAATAAATCGTAGTACCTTGTCTGTCGTTTTTAATGAAACATGCATAAACGAAGGATTGGTGCCTAAATATACCACTATATATATATATATATATATATATATATATATATATATATATATATATATATATAGTTTAATCATTTCACCCCAAGCAAGTTGGGAATGCAACTAGTACGCAGGGGGTTACAGGGAGTGAAGGTGAGAGAAAACACTGGGTATAGGAGTGGGGTGGCGAGGAAAGGATAGAAGCTGAACGGGGTTCAAGAGGATAGAAGATGGCAGTTGACGTTGCATTTAAATTTTTGAAGATTGTAGTTATCAGTGAAGCAAGGAAACGGAAGGGAGCTTCACGGGCGGGAAGTGCGAAAAAAAGAAACTGTTGGAGTAGAATTCAACAGTAAGAGGGTGGGATCTAAATGCCAATGTAGTAGCTCGCTTAAACTCAAGTAGACCGGGTACCAGGGATAAAAGCTAATCAGAGCAGTAGCCATGAAAATATTTGTAGAAAAGACAGAGGGAAGCCACGTCAAGTCAGTGAGAAAGTGACTGATGTCGAGATGCCAAGTCAGGATCGATTACATTGCAGATCCTTCTTTGGATTTTGTCAAGAAACTCGAGATCAGTAGCAGAAGCACCAGACTATATGTATGTGATAGGAATTATTAGGGAGATTTGAGATAATCATAATTAATTCATCGAGTCTAGAAGAATCCTCAATTGAATGCAGAAAGCACTGGACGGCAGTTTCGTCCTATTTGGGACTCATCAGCTGTGCGCATCCACTACCGATAATCGAACGCGGACCGTTCAGCTTGGGAATAGAAGACGTGACTCATGGGGTCCGTTGAGTCACGCGACAGAATTTGTGAAGAGCTGGCGCTATACTGAGTCTGGTTTGTTAACTCATTGTCACCGAGACCCGTTGATCCAGTTTGTATGATTCTCGGTAGTCGATGAGGCGCAAATTAAAACGAAACGGTTCAAGCAGTGATATATATATATATATATATATATATATATATATATATATATATATATATATATATATATATATATCAATGTGTGTTTATCTAAATCTAAAAATAAACACGCTAAAATTCACCTTCATCCCTGCCGTGCGCCGACGGCTTAGTGGGAGAAGTTCCGACTGACGCAAATTCAGTTGGGTTTCGATCCTAGCTAGAGGCAACCGGACGTCTAGCCACACTGATGAGCTGTGAAACACCGAAACAGTCTGTCTGTGGATGACAATATATATATATATATATATATATATATATATATATATATATATAAATTAAGGGGGATTTGAATAATCATAATTAATTCATCGAGTCTAGAAGAATCCTCAACAGAATGCAGAAAGCACTGGACGACAGTTTCGTCCTATTTGGGACTCATCAGCAGTGCGTATCCACTACCGAGAATTGATACTCGGACAGTTACGTTATCAGGCAAACGTCATAGCAACTGTACAAACGGGTCTCGGTGACGAAGCGGGGAGAGGTCTAGCTGAATTAGACTCGATATAGCGCCGCTTTTCACAAATTCCACGGTGTAACCCCTCCGGGTTTCCTTTAGCCATAGGACTGTGCTCCCAACGAGCCACGACTACTATCACCAAGTCTCTCCATCCAGAGCATTAGAAGCCGGTTCAAACAACGATGTACAAGTCATAGAAATTATTAAGAGGATTTGAGATAATCATAATTAAGTAAGTCATTGAATCTAGAATAAACCTCAACAGAATGCAGAAATATATAAGAGGTCTGTTCAAAAAGTATCGAGACTGGCACTTTAAAAAGAAAACTGCGATGCATAACAATTTTGCACTTAATCTCCTTCGAAGAAGTCCTCTTCTGAAACCGCACATTTTTCCAGTGTCGTTTTCATTGGGGGGGGGGGGGGTAGGATAGCGATCAGCTGCTTCGTCGCATTCTCTTGGATGTTCTCGCCGATTCTTCAAATCTTGTTCCTTTCTAGTTGGGATTTCGTTTTTGAAGAGGGAAATGTCGCAAAGGGACGAAAATCTGGGAAAGATGGTGTGCTTTTCGGGCATGGAGAATGTTTTACTTGGCCAAAAATTGCTGCACAAGCCATGGTCCTTGTGGAGCTTCTGTGGTATGGTGAGACGACCACACTCTACGCACTTTCCTTCCAAGCACTGCTATAAACGGCGGAAATGAGTGAGAACGTTATAACTTAGTGCTTATGTGCGACAATTTTCAAGATCAATTTGGGCCAAGCGGTCTCACGCTGCGTACTTTAGCTCCGTTATCAAAGCAACAGTCCCGATACTTTTTGATAAGACATCGTACACACACACACACACACACACACACACACACACACACACACACATATATATATATATATATATATATTTAAGTGATTCATCGAGTCTGATCTGGCTTGGTGATAGTAGTCGTGGCTACGGGGGACACAGTCCTATGGTTAAAGTGACTCTCAGTAGAGTTCCACCACGGAATATGTGAGTGAGCGGCGCTATATTGAGTCTGATTTGCTACCTCTCCGTCCCCGAGGCCCGTTGGGACAGTTGGTATGGTGTTTGCTTGACAACCTAACTGTCAGGGTTTCAATTCTCTGTAGTGGATGTGCACTGCTGATGAGTCCCAAATATAGGACGAAACGGCCGTCCCGTGCTTTCTGCATTCTGTAGAGTTTTCAGCATCGATGAATCACTTAAATATAATTATCAAATTCTCCTAATATTTCAAATATATATATATATCGCATATTTTGGCATAATGTTTTCATTAAGGCATGTCTCATTAAATAATTTCGACAAGATTTGCCTACTTATTTTTAATAGGATCCTCTCTTAATTAGAAATTCGTACTTTTCTTTTTTCCTTTAATAAGTATACTAAAAAAAACTTGTCTGTAATTACGAGAGGCTACTATTAAAATTAAATAGACAAAACTTATCTAAATCATTTAATGTGATATGTCTTATATATATATATATATATATATATATATATATATATATATATATATATATATATATATATATATATATATATATATATATATATTAATACGACAGATTTTTGCCTCACCTGACCGACTCTTCCTGGTCTAGTTGGTTAAGGCGTGCCAGGCTTAACCGTAGCGTCCTCTGCCCTGAGGAACGCAGGTTCATATCCTGCCGAAAAGCGCAGATTTTTATTTGATAAGATTTCTCAAACATTCAGGCCGGTAGACGAAAATAAATAATTATCAGTTAGTTGTGTATCATGTTAGATATACGCGTAGGCGATCATGTATCTTTCGATACATGACTGACGAAGCAGATTTTTTTCCCGCAGTAGGTTGTGATTTCTTTCTGCGGTAGACTAGTTGCCATCCAAGGTTGCAGAACCCGGTCTGTCCTGCTATTAACCCATAGCTGGAAGGAGAAGAATAGGCTTCATAACTTTCCCAAGGCTATTCGTACGTAAGTGGAATGTAATGTATTCGACTGCAATTCGAACTCGGCTCTCTGATTCCTCAATCCGAGCCGAAGATTCTGTTAAATCATAAACAGCCTATATATATGGGTATTTCAAAGTTACGAGAACAGAACCTGTTACACTGCTTTAAAATTTTTAGTAATTCATGAAGATGCTATTCTAAAAATGCCATGCGTGATACACGTTTAGGCGATCATGTATCTGACAAGGCAGATATTTTTTTCCCGCAGTAGGTTGCCATTTCTTTCTACGGTAGACCAGTCCAGTTGCCCATTCAAAGCAACCTAGTCTGTCCTGCTATTTACCCATAGCTGGAGAGAGAAGAGGAGGATTCATACCTTTCCCAAGAGTATTAGCACGCAAGTGAATGTAATTAGCACGCAAGTGAATGTAATGGATCTGACTGGAATTTGAACTCGGCTCTCCGATTCCTCAATCCGTGTCGCTATCCATTACTCCACACTGTCAATAAACCGAGCGCCTAGTTCAAATATGAGTATGCACTAGAAATGTTTTCGATACGACGCGTTTCATCGGACTAAGGTAATGCTCTGCTGAAGTAATTATATATGCGTATGAGAAGAGGAGGATATAAAATACGGAAACGTTGTTATGATTATGCATAGGCAGAAAACGCTGACATTTTTAAATTGAATCTTTTTAGTTACAGATGTGTTTGGACATGTTTCCTAGATAATTTCATTTTGTTTCTTTGTTTTTGTTTGTATCACTTTTATTTTTAAGCATCCCTCGTTGTGATAATAGATCCGCCAAGAAAGGTGAAGTTTACGAAACAGAATGTAAATTTACTGCGGGTGATGTAGCGATTAAAGCACTTTCTATACAATTTCGTCTTAGTGAATTGCTTTCCCCTTTAATTAAAGTAACATTTTTAAATCGAAACTGATTCATTATTATTGTTGTTGTTGTGAGATAAGAGAATACATTGCACACGTATTACAGCAAAACACACGCAATATGGTGATAGGTTTTGATCAAAACACCATATAACCTTGCAAGTTTATACACTTTGATGTCGTATAGCCCGGTCCGCTGAGACAGGTCTCCGATTCAGTGAGTTCCCAAGCCTCTGTCCCAGTTCGTCTTGGTTGCCTCATTCTTAAAAAAACCTTAACAGATGCCCTTCTGACAGCCAGCCATGATGCACCCACCCTCTTCCCTCTAATAAGAAGACATACCAAGACCATCATCTCCTAAGAGAACATGGCCAACTGATTAAGGTCAGGCAACTGACAAACAGCCATGTCCTACTGAAATAGATATATAGTGTAACCCACCTTAATTCACCAAGGCAAAACCTAGACATGTTAACACCGCCAATCAATTAAGATCAAAAGCCATGTAAGTCATGCCTGGTGCAGCATCAAGATATTCATTATTATTATTATTATTATTATTATTATTTTTATTTCCTTTGATATCTGGCGTTTACACATTTCTTTCCGGGTCCCGCCCAGGGACCTAAGGTTAGAAATGGCATCATGACACTTTCCACTGCAAAAAAAAAAAAATAAATAATTACATAGATAAAGCCCTTCGTAAAGTGTGGGCTGTACTTGTCAGAACAATTTTTTGTATCTCTTTGAGGCATGGACTTCCAGGGATCCCTTCAATCAGCCTACTGGAATCTTTTCCAACCAGTCCAAGGGCTCCAACTACAACAGGAATTGTTGATGTTCCCATGTGCCACATTTTTGAGATTTCTATTTCAAGGTCCTTGTATTTTGACAGTTTTTCGAATATCTTCAAAGACACATTGCAGTCTGCAGGGACTGCCATATCAATAAGGAGGCACTTATTTTGTTTGTGGTCTTTAATAACAATGTCTGGGCGGTTGGCTTTGATTGTTCTGTCAGTGTGTATTGTGTAGTCCCATAGAATTGTAACAGGTCCTATCTCCGTAACCGGGTCAGGGTGGTGTTCGTACCAATTTCTTCCAGTTTCCTTCCCATAGGAGTTGCAAATTTTCCAGTGCAGATATTGGCCCACTCTGTCATGCCGGGTTTTATATTCAGTGGGTGCCAATATCGTGCAACCTGATATAAGATGATCAATGGTTTCTGGATATTTGTCACAGAATCTGCATCTTGGGCTAACACAGTATTTTAGTATATGTGCTTGATAATTCCTAGTTAACAAGCATTGGTCTTGTGCAGCAATGATAAAACCCTCAGTTTCACTTTTCAACCCTGCACTATGTAGCCACTGATGGGTGCGGTTTTTGTCTACGTCTGCTTGTTTGGTACGGGCAGAGTATTGGCCATGGAGCGGTTTATTTTGCCATTGTTTCTTTATCGGGTCGGTCGCATTTCTCTTTGCATTCTTTTTTAAGTTTTTTGCAGCTTCAGCCGGTGTACAGTGATGTATTTGAATTTCTGTGCCCATTTGAAGCTCTTTTTTTAATTTTTCGGCTTCCTTTACTACAGAGTAGAGACACTTACTACTTTCATGTTCCTTGACACATACCATCATCCAGTCTTCTGTATTTTCCAAGTATCTTTGGAGGCCAATTGTTGTACTTTTGTAGGATAGTTCTAGTTGAACTAGTCCTCTGCCTCCTTCGGATCTGGGCACATACAGGCGATCAATATCAGCTTTGGGATGATGCATGCGGTAGCAAGTGAGGAGCTTTCTCGTTTTGGCGTCCATTCGCTTAATTTCAGCTATGGTCCAGTTAAGTACATTAAAGCTGTATTGCACCACAGGAACAGCTAAGGTGTTTATAGCTGATATTCGTTTTTTTTAGTTTAGCTCGGTATTTAGTACCAGGCGTACACGCCTGTAGTACTCCTTTCTTACCTTCTCTTTCATTTGGGAGTGTTGTATGCCATCTTCCTCACTAATTCCTAGGTACTTATAAGCTTCACCATGCTCCAATTCTCTAATCTTCGTGGCAAAATCTAAATCTATTAAGGGTGCTTCTAAAATTCTACCTTTCTTAAATGTTACTTTAGCACATTTATCTAATCCGAAGCTCATGCATATGTCGTCACTAAAGTATTTTACAATATTAAGTAGGCCCTTCAACTCATTGTCGTCTTTGGCAAAGAGTTTGAGATCATCCATGTATAGTAGGTGATTGAATATGTTGTTATTTATTTTGTAGCCATAGCTACTGTTGTTCAGTTCATGCGTAAGGGGGAGTAAGGACAAACAAAACAGAAGTGGAGACAAAGAGTCTCCTTGAAAGATTCCACGTCGGATATTTAGTCGGTTGGATATGGCAGTGCCCCTGGTGTGACTAAGGTATAGTTTGGTATTCCACATTCCCATGCTGTGCTTAAGGAAATTTAATACCACAGGGGAGACTTTGTACATTTCCAAAGTCTTAAGGATCCAAGAATGTGGAACACTGTCAAAAGCTTTACGATAATCAATCCACGCTGCACTGAGATTTCTACGTCTGCTCCTGTAATTTTCCAGAATCATTTTATTTATTAGTAATTGGTCTTTGCAGCCATATAAACCCCTCCTGCATCCCTTCTGTTCCAGTGGAAGAATGCTGTTTGTTTCTAAAAAGGAGTAAGCACGGTTCGTCATGACAGACGTGATCAACTTATACGTTGTGGAGAGACATGTTATCGGTCGATAATTTTTCGGGTCATCTGTTTCATTTGTTTTTGGTATGAGGTATGTAATACCTTCAGTAATCCATTCCGGGATTTTATTGGGATTATTTACAAGCGTTGATAATGTTTCCGCAAGTATTTTGTGGATAGACGAGAGATGATAAAGCCAGAAATTGGGAACCTTGTCATTTCCTGGGGATTTCCATTTTTGCGATTTCGTTAGAGCTTGCCTAACATCATCTGTGGATATATTTTCCCATTCTTGCAGAGGTGTATCCAACATTCGTTCTTCTTCACGCCGGATCCATTCAGCTTTTGGGTTATATTCCTTCGGGCTGCTCCAAATATTTTCCCAAAATGTCTGTACAGTATCAATCGATGGTGGCCTTTCGACATGTATAGGTTTTTTTCCAATTTCCCTGTAAAATTTCTTAAGGTCCGTTTGGAATATTTTATTTTGGCGATAGAACCTACAACGTTTTTCGTATCGCCTTGTTCTCTGTGCTTTTAGCTGAAGTTTCTGTTTCAGCATTTCTGTGGTTGGTGGAATGTCAAGTAGTGATTTAATTTTGTGTTTCCTCTTGATCTTTTTGCACTTGCGCGTGGAAATATTAGGGTTTCTGGTGAGCTCATCTAATATAGAAAGCTCACATCTGATTTGTTTTATTTCTCGTAACAATTTTGCTTTCCAAGCTGGTTCTCTACTTCTGTTAACTTTATTTATTGTCTTGATCCCAAGCTCCAGAGTCGCTGCTAAAGCTGTTGCGTATATTACGTTAACTTCTGTGATGTTTCCCGGTGGTTTATCTGTTAACGGTGTTTCCAGAGCAGCGTTGTATATTTTCACAATATGCTTGTTGGAATTCGTCATATGGATTTTGGGTAGCTGGTCTCTTTCTGACAACTGTATGAAAGTTACTTTGCTGAGTACTTGGATTACGTAGTTTTTCGCTTCGGTGATTTCCGCTTATATCTACATTCATCTCATTACATTTTGAGTGATGGATCATAGTATTTTGTCTTATATCTAATTTTATCCTATCTATTTCCGTCTTTGAGAGTCTGTTGTTTCGCATAATGTCCCTACGGACATTAGAAAGCATGTTTGGATTGAGGTTAGGTCTTACATCATTTCCCACCATACTTCTCCATATTTGGTATGTTTGATTGGTGGTGTTCTTTGCTGGGGTTTCGAGAGCAGTGAAGAAAGATGTCATGACTTGTCGATACTCTCGCGGGTCCATTTAGTTCGTTTTCTTTTTATTAGTCGATTTGGTATTGAGTCACTTGGTCCAAGGTTGGCAATAATCCGGTTTTGGTGACCTAGAGTCTCTTCGTTCGTGGAGGAGTTTGTTCCAGTAACAGATTTTTCGTCCTCAGACTGGTTCCTCTCTGAGAGACGCGGCCCTTGTTGACCCGGGAGACGACCGATCCGGTATGAAATTTCATTCGTATTCGTTAAAATTGTTAGAGATTTGCGTTTTACCTTGACCGCCAAGGGGATATTTTTTTTTTTTTTTTTGCTGGATGTCGGAGTAAACAGTTCGAAATTAAATGTGTCGATATAATGCTATATATATCTTTTAAATACTATTAATAAAATAAAATAAAGAAATATAAGATTATTAGAATAATTATTGTTATAAATGTTGTTCTTATATATGTACCTCTGTGTGTGTATATATATATATTTAAATTATCATAAGTATAAAATAAAATTTTATTAATATTATTATTATTACTATTGTTGCTGTTATTATTCTTGTCGCTTAAAAAATTTAACGATAAAAATAGTCAAATTGACTAGAAGTAAAAACGAAACAAAATAACGTTATAACTGGAACGCATTTACAATAAAATTGAAATTACGTTACTTAGCAAATAAAAAAATAGGAAAATGTAAGGTATTAAAATTCATACTAAAGGTTATATAAGAAACTTTCAATATAGCTAATAATTTTTTTTTTTTTTTATTATTATTATTATTATTATTATTATTATTATTATTATTATTATTATTATTATTATTATTATTATTATTATTATTATTATTATTATTATTATTATTATTATTATTATTATTATTATTATTATTATTATTATTATTATTATTATTATTATTATTATTATTATTATTATTATTATTATTATTATTATTATTATTATTATTATTATTATTATTATTATTATTATTATTATTATTATTATTATTATTATTATTATTATTATTATTATTATTATTATTATTATTATTATTATTATTATTATTATTATTATTATTATTATTATTATTATTATTATTATTATTATTATTATTATTATTATTATTATTATTATTATTATTATTATTATTATTATTATTATTATTATTATTATTATTATTATTATTATTATTATTATTATTATTATTATTATTATTATTATTATTATTATTATTATTATTATTATTATTATTATTATTATTATTATTATTATTATTATTATTATTATTATTATTATTATTATTATTATTATTATTATTATTATTATTATTATTATTATTATTATTATTATTATTATTATTATTATTATTATTATTATTATTATTATTATTATTATTATTATTATTATTATTATTATTATTATTATTATTATTATTATTATTATTATTATTATTATTATTATTATTATTATTATTATTATTATTATTATTATTATTATTATTATTATTATTATTATTATTATTATTATTATTATTATTATTATTATTATTATTATTATTATTATTATTATTATTATTATTATTATTATTATTATTATTATTATTATTATTATTATTATTATTATTATTATTATTATTATTATTATTATTATTATTATTATTATTATTATTATTATTATTATTATTATTATTATTATTATTATTATTATTATTATTATTATTATTATTATTATTATTATTATTATTATTATTATTATTATTATTATTATTATTATTATTATTATTATTATTATTATTATTATTATTATTATTATTATTATTATTATTATTATTATTATTATTATTATTATTATTATTATTATTATTATTATTATTATTATTATTATTATTATTATTATTATTATTATTATTATTATTATTATTATTATTATTATTATTATTATTATTATTATTATTATTATTATTATTATTATTATTATTATTATTATTATTATTATTATTATTATTATTATTATTATTATTATTATTATTATTATTATTATTATTATTATTATTATTATTATTATTATTATTATTATTATTATTATTATTATTATTATTATTATTATTATTATTATTATTATTATTATTATTATTATTATTATTATTATTATTATTATTATTATTATTATTATTATTATTATTATTATTATTATTATTATTATTATTATTATTATTATTATTATTATTATTATTATTATTATTATTATTATTATTATTATTATTATTATTATTATTATTATTATTATTATTTCCTTTGATTTCTATTGTATACACATTTCCTTCTGGACTCCAACCGGAGACCTAAGGTCAAAAATGGCTTCGAGACACTTTCCACTGATCATTTATGTAAAAAAAACCCCTAAAGATCAAACATATATTACACAGATAAAGCTCTTCCTGATGTGTGAGCTGTACTTGTGAGTACAATTTTTTGTATTTCTTTAAGTCATGGGCTACCAAGAATCCCTTCAATGAGTCTATTGGGACCTTTTCCAATCAATCCCAGTGTTCCAACTGCAACTGGAATTATTGACATTTTAATGTGCCACATATTTTAGATATCCACTTCAAGATACTTGTATTTTGATAGTTTTTTCTAAGGGACTGCCATATCAATAAGGAGGCACTTTTTTGTTTGCGATCTCTAATAACAATGTCTGGGCGTTTAGATTTGATTGTTCTGTCTGTGTGTATTGTGTAGTCCCATAAAATTGTAATAGGTCCAATCTCCGTAACCAGGTCTGGGTGGTGTTCATCCCAGATTTTATATTTAATGGGTGCCAGTACCGTGCAACCTGATGTAAGATGATCAATTGTTTCTGGATATTTATCACAGAATCTGCATTTTGGACTAACACAATATTTCAGTATGTGTGCGTGATAATTTCTAGTTAACATGCATTGATCCTATGCAGCAAGGATAAAACGTTCAGTTTCAGCTTTCAACCCTGCACTACGTAGCCACTGATGGGTACGGGTTTTGTCTACGTCAGCTTGTTTGGTACGGGCAGAGTATCGGCCATGAAGCGGTTTATCTTGCCATTGTTTCTGTATCTAGTCGGTTGCATTTGTCTTTGCTTTCTTTTTTAAGTATTTTTCAGCTTCAGTCGGTGTATTGTGCTTTGTATTTCTGAAACCATTTGAGACTCCATTTTGAACTTGTTGGCTTCTTTTATTACTATTTCCATGTTCTTTGATACATATCATCATCCACTCTTCTTTACTTTCCAGGTATCTTTGAAAGCCAATTCTTGTAGTTTATTATTATTATTATTATTATTATTAGTAGTAGTAGTAGTAGTAGTAGTAGTAGTACTACTACTATTATTATAACAACAACAACTATAACAAAAACAACAACAATAATGCCAAAATACGAAAAAGAGCGGAAGTGATAATTTGCTATTTCACAAACTGCAATATTTTTCCTTTTAAATTGGATTCAGAAACTGAATTTATTGAGAAGGTTTTGACCGAGAACGGTTACGCTTTGTATATTATGATGTGCAGTTTTGGGGAAAAAATGTAATAATTTCGTAAGCCAAGAGCGATAAGACCCCAGAAGTGTCCTTCTATTTGTGTTTATCGTGGATTGGTGAGGTGAGTGCAAGATTTGCTAAGCAAATTTCAGTTGGTGTAAGAAGTCGGGATTTTCTCTCCCAATCCACCAATTGTTTATGGTGTTCGAAACCTATTTTGAGATCAATTTAGAAGGATGTTCTACCTATCCATCATATTAGTTCTGGAATTTACAAATTCAGATGTCAGTGCGATGCTGACGATGATCCGGGCAGAACAGGTTAATGGTTTGAGACGCGGGTTAATCAACACTTTCCAGCCAGTATCCGCAAGGGGAAAAGTGGACAATTTACATCGGTGCAGATTCAGCTGAACATTTGATTAAAAACCAGCAGTTTGCTTGGTCCTGTTGCCCGGATATGTTCTCAGAGCCGAATGAGGCTGATACCGATTATCACCTGAAGGCTTTGGAATCAATATAGAGGGTGTCCCCCCCCCCAAAAAAAAATATATCATTTTGTAGTCTAATAACATAGACAATTCTTGCTCAAATGATCTCAAATTTGAAGCGTTAGGGTCCGAACTATGGGGAAATAGTTAACCCCCACACTGGGGTCAGAACACTATGAAATTATAAAAATACATTTTTATAGTAAAAGTATCAGCAATATATTTGCATAGTAAAAAAAAAATACCAGCGATATATTTTTGTAAAAAAGAATAAATTTACTGTAGTAAAAACAGAACCAGTGAATAAACTTGTACCAAAGCTTTGTTGCACTTCACTCTGACTACTCGTCTACTAACGGATTTTACAGGGTGCTTTTTATACCTCCTAGATCTTAAGGGGAGGTAACTGATGATTTATCAGTACATTTACCAGCAATACATTTCTGCAAAAAAATAAATAAAAATTACCAGCAATACATTTTTCCAAAGAAATTATTAATGCACCCAAGAAAATTAATTTCGGCATTAAATGACCCATAAGCAGTCGATATGCCGCTAAACAAACAAACAAACTCGTTAGCGGTTTTTGTGATAAGACAGCGGTCTGGGGTTGTACAGTTTTAGACGCTGTGTAAATTTTTGTCTTTTCCTCAATTTTTGCTCTGGTGAGAGATGTGGCACCGACCATTTGGTTTAGCTGTTTCTAATCGTTATATTTTGGCATTACCAATTTACGGTAATATACAGGTTATCCCTGTATGTTGAACAATAAGAGATTTATTTATCAAAATTCGAATAAGATATTCAAATGGGCGTAGATTTTATAATAGATTTCAATGTCTAATATCCTCATTTTCCATAAATAACACAAGCATGAAAATTTACAAAATCCGTCAAAAAACGTTTATGAACAGTGATCGGTGCCGAAAAATGCTGCAAGTTGAAGAGGTTGAATATTTACCCAAAAGTCATTATAAGAAACTATTGATATTGTGTTTGAACTAATAAAATCTATTATTATTATTAATATATATATATATATATATATATATATATATATAATAAAATTCGGTTGAAGATGAAACAGAACTAATGCTTTTAATTTAATTATTTAATTAAATTTTAGGTTTTTAGCTTCGGTTTTTTAAATATATATTTTGAATATATACATTTTGAATATATATATATATATATATATATATATATATATATATATATATATATATATATATGTATGTATATATATATATATATATATATATATTATAAATTAACTAATTTAAAATATGGTTTCTTAGCTAAACAGGAATTACCATGTTTCAAAAACCGAAGCTAAAAACCTAAAATTTAATTATATAATTAAATTAAAGCATTAGTTCTGTTTCATCATCAACCGAATTTTATATATATATATATATGCTTTGAATATACGCTCTTTAGCGCTAGAGGGCGTCGTCAGTGATGTTCTGAAATGGATCATTGGGCAGTTTCGGGACTTTCAAACATCATACTGACCTCACCAAGTCGACCCCATCAGAGCTGATCGGACTCTGATACGCCCTCTAAAAATGCTTACAGACACTAACTTCTATAATATACCCCGTCATCACGCATTTGATTGGTAGTTGATCAATAGCCAATCACAATGGTGTGTGCTCTATTTAAGTTGTTTGCGGGGAATTTTTTTTTTTTTTTTTTTGTGGACACCCTTTCATCGGATACTTAGAAGGTAATTATGTTTTCTGTTTTACCCACATCCCAGTAAGATACCTAGTACATCTAATTCTAATATATTGCTTTTTACAAAAATAAAAGGGAATTCGACCTTAAAAGGACTTTAAAAACTTATTGACGAATAAAATAAATTACAACGAGTTAAACCGAGAGTACAAATAGATATAATTAATAAAATGTTTAAAACATATTGACAAGTTAAAAAACCTTTAATCTATCGAAAATAAATTTTAAATTTAGATTATAAAAAGAAAAAATTACGAAACGGGACGAGGGGTAATTTTAATACACCCATTCGTCGGATACTTAAAAGGTAAATATGTTTTCCGTTTTTATCCACTTCCCCTCAAGTTTCATTTTACATCTAATATATTACTATTTACAAAAAAAATAAAAAATAAAAATAAATTCGGCCATTAAAAGACTAAATTACTAGTTTTTACGTTTAAGATAAATAACTTACAGCGAGTTAAACCGATAGTACATATAAATATCATAATGAAAATCGTTTAAAATATATTGGCAAGTAAAAAAAACAGTGGTTATGCGATATAATTCTTCAACATTTACGCTGAATGAACGTAAATAATAAGTAAATAACATGAAATAAATAGCGTATGTTACTTGTGTAAATAAAGAGCCAAACTGATTTCGCGAGAATTGAAGAAAAAGAGATAATAAATAGGATAAAAAATTAACTAAGTAGAATAAAAAAAAAAACACGCTTTCCTTCCACCTTTCCTTTGAAGATTTGTATATATTATTTACAAAGGCTGACTAAACGAAACGTGTAAATAAAAAAAAAAAAAAAAGCTAAAAAACTGTTTTCAATTATAAGTATACATATTTACAAACCGACTACGGCTTTGCATAAAATTAATGGATTAACATTTAATTTAGATTTTCCTTGGTTTGCTCGTCCATGCACTTGCTCGTTTTAGCCACAACCATTTAGCTGCTCTTTCTGCTGTATCAGTAATGGTTTGGATGGCCTTACGTTTCTTATTTCCCACTATCCCAATATCTGTTAAGGCACTGACTAGTGATTTTGCCACAAACCCTCTTGTGCCTACTTCAATTGGCTTGCAGCATGCCTTCCATCCATTATTCCTGCAGTTTTCCAGTAATTCATCGTATTTTAATTTTTTCTTTCACTGGCTTCTTCTACATTATCCTCATAGCAGACTGTTAGCTCCCACATGATGATTTTCTTTAGTTTATTCGAAAAGAGGACTAGGTCTGGACGCAATCGGGTCTTGGAAATGTGATCGGGGAAGTTTAGCCTTTTACCTAAATCCACCCTAAGTTCCCAGTCTGTTGCACATGATAAACAATTGGGTGCGGTCATTTTCTTTGGGTTCGGTTTCGCGCCAGCTTTAATAAAATTTATGACGTTCCTATTTGGATTCGGTCTGTTTGTACGGACGGCTGTACTAACGACTTCTGCTATTTCTTTCAGTATTTGATCATGGCGCCATCTGTACCTACCATCAGCTAGGGCTGATTTGCAGTTGCTAAGAATATGTTTCAAAGAACCTATTTGACCGCATAGGGGGCATAAAGGCGATTCTGATTTAGTCCATAACTGTAGGTTAACGGGGCTTGGTATATATATATATAATTATATATATATATATATATATATATATATATATATATATATATATATATATATTCGAGTCTCCAGTCGTATTCGACGTATATGGGTCAAGCAGCTCGGTTCCTAGGAACCGACAGCTCAACACCAGTAGATGAGATTTGATTATAGTGGTGAAGGTTTTTGTGCAGAACCATCCACACATTTTGAAGGGCCGAATACAGAGACCTAGTGCACAACGTACCACAAGATCCCCAAAAAACCCTCCGCAGGTTTTGAATTCAGAGTTGTCCTTCTCTTAGACCAGTTGCCATCAAAGGCTATAGAACCAAGTCTGTCCTGCTATTTACCCATAGCTGGATGGAGAAGAAGAGGATTCATACCATTCTAAAGGGTGTATGCATATATATATATATATATATATATATATATATATATATATATATATATATATATATATATATATTCAACAATTATAACATAAGTATCTTATAACATCATAAAAAATAGCCATTTTGTTTCAGCACTTCTGGTGTCTTGTCAAGTGATGGTGTTGATTTCAAAATAAAGCGTTTTAAAAAGTTCAAAACCAACCTACCCCCCTCAATATGGGATTCATTGATACTTAAGCTATAATGACAAATTAACATATATATATATATATATATATATATATATATATATATATATATAAAATGAACATTGGAGTCAACACTCAGAGGCGACAGGCTGTTTAATGCTAGACGCAATCGCCAGGCCTATCTTCAATGTTCACTTTTATATTTACATACGCTCTATCTCTGATATTGAGCACTTTATCCCATAAATATAACACACCTTAAGACTATATTTCTTCATCCACCTGCACTAATGCAAAGCTCTTCAGTAAAATGAATGGAGCACTTTGGCTGATTGGCATTTGTTTACATTTGTAAAAACAATACGCTAGATTTAGTTGTGTAACTCTACCGAGTGAAGACAGCTCTGGCTGACACAAAATTAATTGTGTTTCAATCCTGGCTTGAGGCATTCGGAAGTCTAGTCGCACTGAGGAGCTGTGATACAGCGAAACAGTACTGTCTGTGAATGACATATATATATATATATATATATATATATATATATATATATATATATATATATATATAGGATGTTCCTTCCATGTTCATTGAAAATGCGAATATCTGAGTAACTACATGTCCCAGACAAACAAAATTAAATAGGATTCATGTTGAACATTAAAAGATTTATTTATCGAAATCCGAACAAGATATTCAAAGGGATGAAGATTTTATAATCAATTTCGCAAAGCTTCCCAAATGTGTCATATGAGCACCGCCTGTGACCTGACACATGTCAAGTCGGCAGCCCAGCTCCTGCCAAACACGCTGTAGCATGTCTTGCGTATCATTCACCAGCACCTCAGTAATTCTCTGCTTAAGTTCTTATAGGCTTGTATAAAGAGGGGTGGGATATAGACCTGTCTTTTCACATAGAAAAAATCACAAGATGTCAAGTCAGATGAACGTCGTGGCCATTTCAACAGCACATTGTAATTATCACTGTTACGCTCGATGCATTTTCCTGGCAGATTGTCATTGAGATAAGTCCGCGTAGTCAACTTAGATTTTACACATTTGAGATCATTTGAGCGAGAATTGACTATGTTGTTAGACTACAAAATAATGTCAATTTTTTGAGGGGTCACCCTTGTATATTTTTTATTTCCCCCCACTTTTTGTTATGAATGTTTTTTTTTTTTAAAATATGTCCGCTTTATTGCCGTAATAAAATGTACTCCTGCGAAAATCTTTTTATCGTCAATGTTTCCTTTATTTTTACAGTACATTTGCTAAATTTGAACTGCCAATCCTTTTGTTGGACACGCGAGCCAATCGCGAGTTCAACAAACAATCGAAACTTATGGGCGCGAAGAAAATAATAGAAAATGACTGAAAGGAAGTCGATCGCTATGTTTCTCGTTGCTCTCTTTTGATAATCGATTTTACTGTAATTATCGAAATGAACGGTCAGTTGTGGTTGAAAGCATTGCGGGGCGATGTCGCTAATAATGGAATTCAATGTCTTCTTCAATGCTACATTGATGCAAAGTCTTCGCATCGTATTGCTCTTTCTTTCTTTCTTTCTCTGTCAACTTTCTTCTCTCTCTCTTTCTCTTTCTTTCTCTTCCTCTCTCTCTCTCTCCCTCTCTCGGTGTTTTGTTCTATTTCTTTCTCCCTCTCTCTGCTTTCTTTTCTTTCTTTTCTCTTTCTCTGTCTGCTTTTTACTTTTCATTTCTCTTTCTCTCTCTCTCTCTCTCTATCTATCTATCTATCTATCTCTGTGTGTTTTGTTCTATTTCTTTCTCCCTCTCTTTGCTTTCTTTTCTTTCTTTTCTCTTTATCTGTCTGCTTTTTCTTTACATTTCTCTCTCTTTCTCTCTATGTTTTGTCCTATTTCTTTCTTCCTCTCTCTGCTTTCTTTTCTTTCTTTTTCTGTCTGCTCTTTTCATTTCTCTTTCTATATCTCTCTCTTTCTCTGTTTTATTCTATTTCTTTCTCTCTCTCTTCGCTTTGTTTTCTTTCTTTTTCTCTTTCTCTGTCTGCTTTTTTTGTTTCATTCTCTCTCCCTCTCTCTCCCTCTCTCTCTCTCTCTCTCTCTGTGTTTCTCTAATCTCTTCTATTTTCTTAACTTCCGGTTAGGGTCTGGACATGAATTGTTCAATGTCTTCTGAGAGCATTTGGCTTTCATTATCAAAAAAATTAGTTCGGTTTCGATTGATTGATTCATTTTTTACGACTTATCAACCTTTGTGCAGGTTATTTAAAGCCAGAATTTTTTTAGATTGCAAGAATAATAATGGTTTAGTGATACAAGTCTTACTAATTAACCCATAGCTGAGAGGAAAAGAGGTGTATTCATATCTAATCAAGTAATTATAATATGGATATAAAGTGGGGGTCAACTCTATATTACAATCAGTATATAAAATGATCCATCACTTTGTGTCCATTGTAGCTTCTATACATTTATATTCCAGAGAATGTAAATAAATCTAAAAGCCATGCCTGTGTAGCTAATCAGTATTTCATTGATTGATTCGTTTTCTACGGTTTATCAACCCACTGTAAGTTATTTAAAGCCAGAAAATATTTTTTGGATTGTAAGAATTCTTTTGGGAGGTGAGGAGATAATAATGGTTTTAGGGATACGGGACTTACTAATTAACCCATAGCTGGGGGAGAAGATGCGGATTCATATATTTGCCAAGGGTATTTGTGTGAATATAAGGAACACAACGGGAACTGGAACTCAGCTCTCCGATTAACAATTTCAAGCAATTATCCATTACACCAGCCACACATCCAAGATTACAGCACCTGGTATTCCCAAGCGGTCACCCATCTAAGTAATGACCAGGTTCAACGTTGCTTAACTTCGGTGATCGTATGGATACTGGTGTTTTAACGTGAAATGACTGTAAGCCCTTTATACTACCCGCAAATGCATCCTGTATTCCCAAGTGGACGCCTATCTAGTTACTGACCAGGCTCGACGTTGCTTAACTTCGGTACGGGAAGCAGTGTTTCAACGTGATGTGACCGTAAGCCTAGCTGCATTTGTATGATCTTTCTATCAGTATACATCGTTTCTTTGCTTGCTTTTCAGTACCACGTTTTCAAGTCTTACGGTGACTTGTCATATTTCTTTGTTAGTTGTAAAATATATTTAATATGATTATTCCTAAACAGAATGAAATATTATTAAGTATGCGTTGTTTGTCTTTTACGGTTAAGATTTCTAATATTTGTAGTCGTTTTTTTAGATTTTACAGGGTATAACATTTTTTGTATTATCGATAAGTTTTCATCGGATTTCTTGAATTTTGTTTTTGCGTTGGTTAGTGATGCAATAGGGTTAGTTATAGATAAAGGGCAAGTTAGCCGACGAGATAATGTAGTGATTTTGTAACCAATCTATATGTTTGGATTTTTTTAATTATTATTAGATAGATATTTCCCAAATGGGCAAAAGAATTCATAGCAACATTTCTTTGTTGAAGTTTTGATTTTGTTTGTTTCCTTGTTGGTGGTGGTCATGTGTTTAGTGTTGATCTTTTTTAGGATTTTTGTAGTAAGTGATGGGTTTAATTTGTTTTGTAATAGGTGGTATGTATATATAGTAACTCGCTCAGGGCACCTCCATGCGGTGTAATGGTTAGCGAGCTTGTCTCACTAGAACAATTACGACTGAGTAGTGAGTTCGATCCTCACTGGGTGCCGCCTATTTTCGGCCTTGTGCCACATCTAAGCTACGCTTGGAAAATCACTATATTAGCTTGCTTATAATTTTTTCCTCTAGTTTGTGTTTATCGTGTAATTGATTTATGAAAATATTTGAATGGTACAGTTTTACATAATTATTATTATTATTACTATTAGCTCAGGGTATATTTCAACAAACTAAAGGAAATTTTGTTCGACAAACATGGTGGCGAAAATTCTACAACAATTACAGCCAAAGACAATAAACATAGTGATCGAATCTGGCATAATTGGGTTAATAAAAATCCATCTGCTATTCAGAGAAAGTTCGAGAGGGACGCTCACAGTCGTCACTAGAATTTGGGGAAATCAAACCATAACAAAACATGGAACAGACTTAGCACTTCTCAACATAACGATCTTCGTTGTCTCACTCATAATGATCCGATTGTCATAAAAATGGCAGACAAAGGAGACGCTATTGTTATTATGAAAAAGGAAAATTATATTTCGGCGTCTGAAGATGTTTCAAGGGACTAAAGTTTCTTTTATTTTTATGATAGAGTAAAAATAGAGCCGAACCCTTATTACAGAAAAAAGCTAGACAATAATTTTTAAAATGAAAGGAAACAGTTTTATCAATGAAACAGAATTTAACATATTACGCTCAGAGCAAGAAACACCAATGTTTTACGGCCTTCCAAAAATACATGAGAAATCTGATAAATTTTCTTCACTACGCCCGATTTGTAGTGGATATGAATGTTGCACGACAAAAATCTCTGAGTGGCTTTTTCTTTTCTAAAATCGTGCTCTTCTCTTTTAATTATTATTATTATTATTATTATTATTATTATTATTATTATTATTATTATTATTATTATTATTTTATTTTGATTTATGTATACTCATTTCTTTCTGAGTCCCAACCAGAGACCTAAGGTCAAAAATGTCATCATGACATTTTCCACTGAACATTTAAAAAAGAAAACAAACCTAAGGTCGGGCATACTGTACATAGATAAAGCCTTCTCTAAAGTGTGAACCCTATTTGCTACACCATATTTTTTTGTATTTCTTTAAGGCATGGGCTACCAAGAATTCCTTCAATGAGTCTTTTGGAATCTTTTCCAATCAATCTGAGGGCTCCAACTACAACTGGAATTGTTGATGTCCTCGTGTATCACGTTCTTGAGATTTCGATTTCAAGGTCGTTGTATTTTGGTAGTTTTTTGAAGTCTGCAATTAAAACCATGTCAATAAAAAGGTACATTCTGTTTTTGTGGTCTTTCATCACGATGTTGGGGCGATTAGCTTTGATTTCTCTGTCTGTGTGTATTGTAAAGACCCATGAAATTGTTACAGGTCCTATGTCTGTAACCGGATCTGGTTATTATTATTATTATTATTATTATTATTATTATTATTAAATATTAATATTTATTTTATTATTTGTATTATTGTTCTTTATTTTTCTAAAGTGAGTTTGATAATAACTTATGGAAGCCCAGAGGGCTCAGAAAAACATGGTCCGAAACCGAAGAAAAATAAATAAATAAATAAACTTAAAAAAAAAAAAAAAAAATGTGGGTCTTTAACTAAATGTGCGTAAATGAGAAATGGCTACTGAAATACATCGAATATATGTATATATCAACCGACGTGCAATAGTTAACGACACGGAACAATACGTTGTTAAACCGAGTTCAAATTCAAGTCGAGTTCGTTGCGATCACTATGGCACGAATAACCTAGGAAAAGGTATAGATCAATCTTTTTTTCCCAGACTCCATCTATAGACTAAATAGTTGGGGAGACGGGGCTCTTCAACCTTGTTTGGCAACCAGTCTAGGACAGAAATACACCTGTGAATTCAGAACTTAATAGGCATAGGACTAGCAACTCCTTCCCGTGAAAAAATTAGTTGGTATAGAAACCGTAGATGTAACGCCTAGTGTTTTGAGGCTGTGGCGCCATACTCTACACCTGAAGTATACTGAACTTGATACCAAACTTGCTGATCATGTGTGTAATTTAAAAGAAAAATCAACAGGGATCTGATTGTAAGGTGGAAAATTAAAAAAAAAAGGCAAGGCCTTACAGCAAGCACAACAATATTTGCGACCTCTGCCAACAGGGAAAATTAGCAATAATGACATTTCCGGATCCAAAGAACCTTTTGAACCAGAAATCCGAAGTCTTGAGTCATTGCATACATATTAAGAAATTCCTCTTATCACATATGAGGCTGGATAAAAAAAAGTATATTTCAATTCCCCCTTCCCACCGTTACTTTAATAATACCCTTGCTTTTCTTCTCTTTCATCTTCGTTCTTCACATCCTCTTCCTCCCTTTATATTACACCCATCGTCGGGCGTTTGTTTATTTAAAGTTGAAACCAAGGTAGCGGATTCAATTGATCTCCTGATTTTTAAAGTATAGGTTGCCATTTCTTTCTGCGGTAGGCCAGTTGCCATCCAAGGCTATAGAACCCGGTCTGTCCTGCTATTTACCATAGCTGGGGGGGGGGATAAGAAAAGGATCCATACCTTTCCAAAGGGTATTAGCATGTAAGTAAATGTAATGGAAGTGACTGCAATTCGAACTCGGCTTTCCGATTCCTCAAACCGAGCCGCTATCCATTACTCCACCGTGCTTCGTAAGACGTAATGAATCAGTAGCCTACATGGAGACTTGAACCCCAGACCCTCAGATTACTGGTTTTTGAATTATTTCTTAAAAGTCTGATTAACAAATATACATATTAACTCATACTGTTAGCACGACTTAAAGTTTTATTTCAAACACAATCATTTTATATATATATATATATATATATATATATATATATATATATATATATATATATATATATATATATATATATATATATATATATATATATATATATATATATATATATATATATATATATATATATATATATATATATATATATCTCCCGCATTTGATTATATATATATATATATATATATATATATATATCTCCCGCATTTGATTATATATATATATATATATATATATATATATATCTCCCGCATTTGATTATATATATATATATATATATATATCTCCCGCATTTGATTATATATATATATATATATATATATCTCCCGCATTTGATTATATATATATATATATATATATATATATATCTCCCGCATTTGATTATATATATATATATATATATATATATATATATATATCCCGCATTTGATTATATATATATATATATATATATATATATATATCTCCCGCATTTGATTATATATATATATATATATATATATATATATATATATATATATATATCTCCCGCATTTGATTATATATATATATATATATATATATATATATATCCCGCATTTGATTATATATATATATATATATATATCCCGCATTTGATTATATATATATATATATATATCTCACGCATTTGATTATATATATATATATATATATATATATATATCTCCCGCATTTGATTATATATATATATATATATATATATATATATATATATATATCTCCCGCATTTGATTATATATATATATATATATATATATATATATATATATATATATATATATATATCCCGCATTTGATTATATATATATATATATATGTATATATATATATATCCCGCATTTGATTATATATATATATATATATATATATATATCTCCCGCATTTGATTATATATATATATATATATATATATATATATATATATATATATATATATATATATCCCGCATTTGATTATATATATATATATATATATATATATATATATATATATATATATATATATATATATATCCCGCATTTGATTATATATATATATATATATATCTATCCCGCATTTGATTATATATATATATATATATATATATATATCTCCCGCATTTGATTATATATATATATATATATATATATATATATATATATATATATATATATATATATATATATCGTCCCGCATTTGATTTAACCGCTGCTAAATTATTTCAGCCCTGCAGATTTGCATCCTCTTCACCCAATTCTGAACCGTTGCGAAGTGGCTCAGGTGCTCCCGAAGCGAAGAATCGACTTCGAGGAGTCTTTTCGCAGCGACAAAAAAAACAAAAAAAAAAAACGCTTTCTGCGGGACATGAAAGGTATCGACTATTTCTGGCGTTTCTTTGAAAGGCGACATAGGCAGGCATTCTGTAACAGTGTTGAACGAGTGCTAACATTCCTTTCTTAATGTTGGGCCCTTCACACAATGGATTTTTTTTCTTTCGGTGTAATTATGCTTGTTGAGAGTGTAGGTATCAGTCTGGCAGGAGGTAAATCTTTTTTTTCTGTTTGTTATTTTAAAAAAAAATATTTTTCATCTTTTCTTTGCCATTTTTTTCTTTTCTTTTCTTTTCTTTTTTCTTTCCTTCGGAATCTGAAGATGTTGCAATACATAAAGGAAAGGTATGTCGATAGAACGCCAGGACAGAATGTAGCGAGAGCGTACGCGGCGAAATGTCGATTAATACGCCTGCTCTTACAAGCCGTTGACAGCGACCTCCATCCTAACCGCATATTTAAGAAACGTGTCTTTGTGCCCACGTTAGCCATGTCAAGCTATTGAACTTGCCAGAAATATTGTTCTAGTTTTTTGATTATATATCACCAGTAGCGTTTATTCTGAACTCTTTTTTTTTTTTTTGTCATATCACCATTTTTTTCTTTCGGTAAAAGATAAAACCGGTAAATAGACTGGTAAAATAAAAGAATATGGATAACTATTTACATTATTTACATTGGTCGGACTGTTGTCCTCATATTCACAACGTTTCGGCCATTGTATTCTCCGCCTTCTTCAGGATCTGTTTATATTTCTGAGATTAAGTATTGTAGCTGTTTACATTATTTACATAGTTCGGATTGTTGGCTTCATCTTTATTGTCATATTCATGACGTTTCGGCCACTCTGGTCTTCTTCAGGATCTGTCTGTATTTCTGAGATGAGGTATAATAACTATTTACATTATTAACATTGGTCGGAGTGTTGTCCTCATATTCACAACGTTTCGGCCATTGTATTCTCCGGCCTTCTTCAGGATCTGTTTATATTTCTGAGATTAAATATTGTAGCTGTTTACATTATTTACATTGTTCGGATTGTTGGCTTCATCTTTATTGTCATGTTCATGACGTTTCGGCCACTCTGGCCTTCTTCAGGATCTGTCTATATTTCTGTGATGAGGCATAGTAACTGTTTACATTATGTTCATTGTTCGGGCTGTTGTCCTCAACTTTGTTGTGAATATGACAATAAAAATGAGGACAAGAGTCCGAACAATGAACATAATGTAAACAGTTACTATGCCTCATCACAGAAATATAGACAGATCCTGAAGAAGACCGAAGCGTACAATGGCCGAAGCGTCGAGAATATGACAATGAAGATGAGGAATAATGAAAATAGTTACAATACTTAATCTCAGAAATATAGACAGAGAAATATGGATTTTTAAAAATGTTTTTTTTTCATGATTAGCACTCTTTGAACTTTCCTTACGCAGCGATAATGGTTAGAATTGAATGTAATTGATTAGTTGTCGCTTTAGAATGGAAGAAACGCAGAATAATGGACAGAATTCAGGAAGGCTGAATATGGCGATTGACGCTGCATTTAATTTGTGGAGGATTGTTGATAAGAGGGGGGCAAGAAATCGGAAGGGGGTTCCACAGGCGACAAAGGAAACTGGCAGAACAGAACTGGCAGTTCCATCTGAGAATAAAACGGTGAGACCTAATTGCCAATCTAGAAGCACGCTTAAGTACACGCAGTTGAAGCATTAAAGAAAAAAAGTATATGTGTGTGTGTGTGTGTGTGTGTGTGTGTGTGTGTGCGTTTGAGCATATATACGTGTGCTGGGCTCTTCGAGGTGGTGTAACGGTTAGCAAGCTTGTTTCACTAGAACAATTACGACTGAGTAGTGAGTTCGATTCTCACAGGGTGCTCCCTACATTCGGCCTTGTGCCACATCTAAGCTATGCTTGGTAAATCACTATATACATGTGCTTGCAATATAAAGAAGTATATATGTGTGAAATGTATATATATATGAATGTATGTGTGTGTGTTTGCGTTTGTGTGTACAGAGAGTGATAATGCTAGAATAGCAACCTGTATATATATATATATATATATATAGAGAGAGAGAGAGAGAGAGACAGACAGAGACAGAGAGACAGAGAGACAGAGAGACAGACAGAGACAGAGAGAGAGTGAGAGAGGAGAGATGTAGATAGATAATCGAGAGAGAATACTCAAATTGATATAATACTCAAACCGATACACACACACACACACACACACACACACATATACATATATATATATATATATATATATATATATATATATATATATATATAAAATTAAGGTCAAAGAAAGTATTTGTCATGGAAGTGAAATGGTTATTCAATGTAAGGGAGGTAAATATATAATATATATATATATATATATATATATATATATATATACAGAAAACGGCACATAGTTACACACACACACACATATATATATATGCATATATATATATATATATATATATATATATATATATATATAAGCATGCATGTGTGTGTGTGTGTGTGTGTGTTTGTATACAACTGATGAAAATGTTTAAAAACAAACGAAAATGAAAGCGATTGAAAAACTGCGGTTGACAAAGAAACTGAAGAATTTTCAATCACCACTCTGCAAAATGGCGAGCATCGCATGGCGGTCGGTGTTCAGAATGGACTCAACTGCGTTCCTTGCAGACAAAGACTGAAAGGCTTTCCACGCAATACAACCACACGTGCACAGTTGCCAAAAAATCTTCAAAAGAACATCTCACAGCCAAGACAAACGGGAATTGTTCACAGACGAAAGACGAAAGAGTAGATGAGCCACATAGTCATGAATATGTACAAGAAAAGCAAGTGAAAAAAAAAAAAGAAATACTCTAAAGAAATGTATTTATTTATATCAAATCGGAAAACCGTATCTGTCTCGACAAAAAAATTATAATACTAAAATAACTATTTGTGTTTGTTTTGCTCGGAAGAAAGGCCCTCTTCTTTGATCAGCAACAGTATCTTGAACAAAAACTCAGGAGCCTCAGCTACGTAATGTTCTAATAGTAGAAGCCAAATGAAGACAAAAACTTACAACATAGTTTTCTTCCTTTTCAATCGTGGTATTCCGTAACTGAGCTGCTACACAAGAGTAGAAAATGGCGTCAGACAATGATTCATTTTCTTCTCGAATTTATTCAAACTTTACAACGAAGCAGTCTTAACATAAGAGCTGACATTATCTTAATAATACACGGCACTCAGATGGCGCTGTGTTGAAGCAGAAACAAAGAAAACTGCATGAACTCCCATTTAAAAGTAGCAAAGGAAAGCGAGAAGAAAGGACTATACCGGTGTAAGAGGAAAATTGTCCAAATCGTGTAACAGCAAAATTGTCTGACTGTTAGATTAAGATTTGAAACATTGCATCTTAGAAATGATTAAAGATATATTACTGGAATTCTCCGAGGTTTTTATAACACTATTGGACTCTACTTTGAGCAATAGGGATGTATAATTATTCTCCAAGCTTAGCAGAAGCGATTCTTCTGCTAAGCTTGGAGAATAATTATATCGAATTCATCTCGATTAGATGAATTTGATCATAAATGAAAATGACATGTTCATCATTAATTAATCATAGCTAAGGATTGATAGCTCATGAAGGATTAAAATAAAGTTAAAATATATATATATATATATATATATATATATATATATATATATACATATGATGAAAATGTGGAAAAGACAAAGCAAAATCCGAATATGTGAGTTTACTGTTTTTTATTTTGTTTTTGTTTTTTGTTTAAATAAAAATAAATAAAAAACAGTAAACTCACATATTCGGATTTTGCTTTGTCTTTTCCACATTTTCATCATACTGTCGGATCTACATCCACATATTTGCTTACACACACACACATATATATATATATATATATATATATATATATATATATATATATATATATATATATTATTCCAGGATCATTTTCAAGATGATCTTCGTCCTTTCTAACCTTCTAACTTACAGTCCTGGAGTAACAAGGTGCCTCACAGGTTTCACGTGTAATTTCATTTTCAAGTCTTTTCACTGCACTTTGGACTGTCATAGCTGAAACTCCTTTCTCACATGACAAACGTCCTTTGAATTAAGTTGGATCTTTTCTAATTGATCGCTTTAGATATCAGTTGAATCGATGATCCCTCTTCCGGTTGTGACCTCCTGATCCAGTTTTCCTCTCTACTGTTCCCTCTTGTTTAAACTTATTAACCGTTGGTTCTTGAATGGACTTTGAAGATGGAAGCCAGTATATGAATGTTGTTACCGTTACTGAAGTCCTGAATGATTTTTTCCTCTCACCATTGTTCACTTGGGAAGACAGAGGGGCTGACACAAAACGATTTTAACCTGTTCTCTTTCTAGCTGAATAACTCATTGTTTTTGTTTTTTTCATTTTTCCTTACGACATATGGTGTCAAAATGGTTAAACGTCTTATCTGAAAACCTAGAAAAAGAAGCCCAATTAGTTTAGTGTTTTTTTTTTTTTTAGATATTAAATATTTTGTGGGATGGACAATTATGCTGTTACATGATTTGGACAATTTTGCTGTTACACCCGGTACATCAATTGAAAAGAAAACAGAATGCATGGTCGTTAGCAATAAGGGGAGATCTCATTTACGCATGCTCATTAGTTAGGTTACTCGTCTTTTCTTTCTACCTCTCTTGCTTCCAATATGTCCAATGAGTGTCAAAGTCTCCAAGCCCTCTTTTCTCATTATGAGTCAACAGACTCTTTTTTTTTAATTCTTAGTATAAGCGTTCTCTTTGCTTCCATTTTTCTTAAAACCGTTGCTCATATATTCTGTTCATAGTATCCTCAGCATCACATCTCTGTCATTTGAAGTCTTTTCTTTATCTCTGAGGAAATTGTCTAAGACTCAATGCCATATAAAAGGATTGGTATTAAATAGCAGCCCGGCACTTTTCTCTGCTGCTAAAGATATTTTCTTATCTCTTTATACTTTGCTTCGTTTCTGGAAAACATTTTTCGCTATTTTCATGGGCATGTCGCTTTCTGATTATATTATTTTTTGTAGATCCTATTTACCTCGAAACATCCTTTTCTTTTCCGTTTCTACTGAAATTATTCCGTCTGCTAATACTTTGCTTAATTTCTGAAAGTCATATTTCGCTTTCTCCATCTGCCATCGATTTTTGCGCCACACTTACCTTTATCTGTCACTATACTGGCAGTTGAACCGCCGAGGGATAGAATAAGTTAGGTTTATATCTGTGGCTTTTTTCTATGTAGACCACGAAGTTTTTTCACTGACTGCCATGCATATCTTGAAGAAGACATCACCCGGCGGCTAGCCGACAAAAGATACCCGTTAAGTATCTCCAGAGACGTTCGACACACGTCAATAACTCTACCCTGAAGTCGATTTCAGTTGCGAAATGACTATTCACCACAAATTTGACACTAACATTCGGCGATTGCAACCCGATAAAGATGTCAAATACAATCACATGTACCTAACAATACTTACAAATGTAAAGTAAAATAAGATTTATCATAAAACTAAATTAAAATAATATTATTCTATATTTAACACCATTTAAAAAAAAAAAATTATGTAGGATGAAGGCGTATTATACATGGAGAATTATGTAGGATGAAGGCGTATTATACATGGAGAATCACGGTAATAAAGTAGCGCGAACGATATAAGAGTAACCAAGAAGACAGTAGATAACGATTGACATTGCATTTAAATTTTTGAAGATCAAAGTTGGCCGGAAAACATGGAGCCGGAAGATAGTTCCACAAGCGAGAAGTACGAGAAAAGAAACTGTTACCATGGAACTTACCGTTATACCTAGCCAATTCAATTGTGAATTGTCAATAATAACCTCACGAGTTTGGGCGATAGCAGAGTCAACGCCACAAAGAGGGCAGGACTTAAAAAGACAGGACTTATTGAGTCGTGGAAAGCCATGGCCGCGCTGAAAGATACATCCCATATGAAAGGAGAAAATATGGTTGTCAGCAAAAGGGGGAGCCCTGCATATGAACTACAAATTGGAGACGCCAAAATCAAGCAAGTACAAAGATTTAAATATCTAGGAAATGTTTTAACAGAGGACGAAAAGGGCAACACCGAAGTACGAAGTCACATTAAAATAGCGAAAAATGCCTTCCAAAAGCTAAGCAAAGTATTAAGAAACACGCGACTCTAATTAGAAACAAAGAAAAGAGTAATTAACCGTTATGTAATATCGGTCTTCCTATATTGCAGTGAATGCTGGGCAACAGAAATGTGGTCCTACAGAAGGATGCTGAGAACACCATGGGCTGAACATGTGAGCAATGACGAAGCTTTAGGGAAAATGGAAACAAAAACGATACTTATACTTAACGTCGGGAAGAGACAATTGAAATCTCGAGAGCAAGTAATGAGGAAAGAGGGTTTGGAAAATTTGACACTCACGGGATAGATTGACAGCAAGTGAGACAGAGGGAATCAGCGAATAACCTACCTGATTAGCTTGAAGATAGATAGATAGTTGGAAGAACAGGGATTAGGAGATATCGCGAAAAAAATTTTTTAAATAAAATTAAAAAAAAGATTTATAAATAATAGGGAATAGTAGGAATTCACTAAAAGATACAAAAGACAGGAAATTGTCGCCAAGGTATTCAAGAGACGCGTCCCATGGAGGAGGAGGAGGAGGAGGAGTTGGAGGAGGAGGATAAGGATGAGTTGGAGGAGGAGGAGGAGGAGGAGGAGGAGGAGGAGGATGAGTTGGAGGAGAAGTTGGAGGAGGAGGAAGAGGAGGAGTTGGAGGAGGAGTTGGAGGAGGAGGAAGAGGAGGAGTTGGAGGAGGAGGAAGAGGAGGAGTTGGAGGAGGAGTTGGAGAAGTTGGAGGAGGAGTTGGAGAAGAAGAAGAAGAAGAAGAAGAAGGTTAAATAATTCACAACGCTGTATCTTCTATTTTTTCTTCACTGTATGGAATTATTGGAAAGAATTAACGTTTTTAACGTCTCTTTTTAATTAACCATACTCGCGAGATATTAAAAGCAAATCTTCTAAACTTAGTTACATCGTTATTAATACTACTACTAATGTTTTGCGAGTGATCCGCCATCTTCGTTAATTAGCGCTTTTTCAACTTTGTAGCTATCCATTTCCGGTTATTGCTACGACCATCGTATAATAAACTGCTTCATTTTATCGCCATAGCATTCTAAATGCTGGTTTCTCTTCAATCTTCTCCCGAAATCGACCAAATTAAAAAAAATATATATCTATAAAAAATGCTGATAGGCGAAGTAAAAATATGGCTTCTTGAGATATGACAGCGAAATACGGTGGAAGCTTTAACTGATGTCAAATAAAATCACGTAATTCCCTCGCGTGACATGTCAGCCAACGCGAGATTTGGGTCTTACCAACGAGCTGTTTCTCTTCCTTCCCAATGCATATTTAGTGTTTATTGCTTTTACGAAATTAAATTAACACATCGTGTATAGGTTTCTTCCAGAATGAAATGTTAGGCATTTTAACCGAATGTTAATCTTTTTTGTTTTCTTTTTTTTCCGGTTTCATAACTGAAATTGATTAATTAAGACGAGATCTGTGCACTGGCATATTTATTTAGAAGGTAACGAGCCTTAGAAAAAGAAATTAAGAGAGAATTTCATGTTTATTAATATTTATAACCCTGTTATGGACCAGCGGATGCGACTCACGTTCGATTTTTACACATATAGCTGCTTCTAGTTGCTGAAACGCATTACTCATCGTATAACTGTGATCATATCCGCTCTTTCCTCTCCGTACACATTCAACAAGCGTCAACTGGAGGACGATGACACACCTCGATTTCCTACGCACTTTTATATCTGCCAATCAAACACACACACACACGCGCGCGCGCGCACACACACACACGCGCGTGCGCACACACACACACACACACACACATATATATATATATAAGTGGACATTGAAGTCAATACTCAGAAGCGACAGGCTGTTTCATGCTAGACGCAATCGTCAGGCCGCCTGACGATTTTGTCTAGCATGAAACATGAAACAGGCTGTCGCCTCTGAGTGCTGACTTCAATGTCTATTTTTATACTTATATTTACGTACGCTCTATCTCTGATATTGAACACTTTATCCCATAAATATAGCACACCTTCAAACTATATTTCTTCATATATATATATATATAGAGAGAGAGAGAGAGAGAGAGAGAGAGAGAGACAGACAGAGACAGAGACAGACAGAGAGAGAGAGATTTTGAGTTTATTTGGGAAGCGCTTTTTGATTAAAACCAAAGTGTTCTTTTTTTTTTTTTAACTTTTTTTATTTGATTTTTCCATAAAATTAAATTTTTCTGATTTCTTGGGGGAAAAAAATTAACATAAATTATTCAATGTCTTATGCGTACTTTCGAGTTTCATATATATGCCATTATGAAAAAGATTTTTTATCTGAATAGCGGCGGCTATGCGACGTGCTATAGAGTATACAAAATGCGAGAGACATTGTGATTCTATATCTAGCAGATACGTACCAGAGCTCTTTGTAACTGAGTTGACATTGTTATGTGTGGCTGCAGAGAATGTAGTGATATGCAGTGATATGGCTCATATATGCTCAACGGACGTTTAAATCTGGCGGGCACTTGGAAGTTTGCCGTTGCCCAAATCTTGGTTAAAACCAGAATTTAATTTTTGGGTTGCGTTATAGTATGTAAATTAATGTTCGTAAAGTAATGATAGAAAAAAATTAATTTTACATAACATATATTTATTTTCACCATAATCTCTGTCTTTGTCAGTGCATTTAATCCTGTGGCGATTATTAAACACATAGATTCAGCAAGGTAAAGGGATCATTTTAGATCAAAATTCTCCTATAGTGGTGCAAAAATGTGTCGTATACACTTAATCTTAAAATAGAATGGAACGTAAAACAAACATGAACTTATGTGTTCCCAATGAGACATAATGTCAAAAGCATGTTTTTTCTTCCATGACAACGCCTTTTTAACTACCTTCACTCCTCGGCAATGTATTTTTTGTTTTAAAAAGTGATGATTACAATTGAAATAAAACCTAGACAAATGAAGGTATTTGTATTTTTTGTTTTAAAAAGTGATGATTACAATTGAAATAAAACCTAGACAAATGAAGGTATTTGTATTTTTTGTTTTAAAAAGTGATGATTACAATTGAAACAAAACCTAGACAAATGAAGGTATTTGTATTTTTTGTTTTAAAAAGTGATGATTTCAATTGAAATAAAACCTAGACAAATGAAGGTATTTGTATTTTTTGTTTTAAAAAGTGATGATTACAATTGAAATAAAACCTAGACAAATGAAGGTATTTGTATTTTTTGTTTTAAAAAGTGATGATTACAATTGAAATAAAACCTAGACAAATGAAGGTATTTGTATTTTTTGTTTTAAAAAGTGATGATTTCAATTGAAATAAAACCTAGACAAATGAAGGTATTTGTATTTTTTGTTTTAAAAAGTGATGATTTCAATTGAAATAAAACCTAGACAAATGAAGGTATTTGTATTTTTTGTTTTAAAAAGTGATGATTACAATTGAAATAAAACCTAGACAAATGAAGGTATTTGTATTTTTTGTTTTAAAAAGTGATGATTACAATTGAAATAAAACCTAGACAAATGAAGGTATTTGTATTTTTTGTTTTAAAAAGTGATGATTACAATTGAAATAAAACCTAGACAAATGAAGGTATTTGTATTTTTTGTTTTAAAAAGTGATGATTTCAATTGAAATAAAACCTAGACAAATGAAGGTATTTGTATTTTTTGTTTTAAAAAGTGATGATTACAATTGAAATAAAACCTAGACAAATGAAGGTATTTGTATTTTTTGTTTTAAAAAGTGATGATTTCAATTGAAATAAAACCTAGACAAATGAAGGTATTTGTATTTTTTGTTTTAAAAAGTGATGATTACAATTGAAATAAAACCTAGACAAATGAAGGTATTTGTATTTTTTGTTTTAAAAAGTGATGATTTCAATTGAAATAAAACCTAGACAAATGAAGGTATTTGTATTTTTTGTTTTAAAAAGTGATGATTACAATTGAAATAAAACCTAGACAAATGAAGGTATTTGTATTTTTTGTTTTAAAAAGTGATGATTTCAATTGAAATAAAACCTAGACAAATGAAGGTATTTGTATTTTTTGTTTTAAAAAGTGATGATTACAATTGAAACAAAACCTAGACAAATGAAGGTATTTGTATTTTTTGTTTTAAAAAGTGATGATTACAATTGAAATAAAACCTAGACAAATGAAGGTATTTGTATTTTTTGTTTTAAAAAGTGATGATTACAATTGAAATAAAACCTAGACAAATGAAGGTATTTGTATTTTTTGTTTTAAAAAGTGATGATTACTATTGAAATAAAACCTAGACAAATGAAGGTATTTGTATTTTTTGTTTTAAAAAGTGATGATTACTATTGAAATAAAACCTAGACAAATGAAGGTGAATTTAAAGATTTTCTTTTTTCTTGAGGATATATAACAGAAATATTAAGAACTATTTATTTATTAGATTGTTTATTTACAAGAATAATTTTATATTTACAACATTCTAAAAACTAATACAATTATAACTAATACAATGTAATATTTATCATTTACCAATTTATAAAGAAATAAATGTGAAAACAATTTTTTATTCGTAAATTTTTAAACATTTACTAAATTATTAAAACATGTGAACCAACTCTAAGGAAATCCTTATTATTTACTATTTTATAAAGTGGTGTGGCCTGTTTAGGGGCCAGAAAGAAAGACACAGAAGACGAAGGTAAGTTGAACAAGTGCATTAAAATAACAGATATATATAAAGCAAGAGTGTTAGTATATTTAGCTACCCCCCACGAGGGTTACATGTGGCACAAGAGCGGGTTTAACGTGGGCTCTCCGAGCCCGTAGGCTCGGCCAAAATATCCCCTATTCGAACGTGTATAAGTGGGTTCAGGGTCAGTCTATCACCCCGAACGAGACTCTGCCCTTCGGCGGAGTCTCGTCCGGGTTCCTCTCTGCTCAGAAGCAGAGAGTTCGACTGGCCAGCTGGAACAGGTCGCAGCTAGACTAAGCAAGAGTGTTAGTAATAAGCAGATAGAGGTGTACGTCTTAATGGTAGGTTAACACTGCGTCTCCGCTTCCCAAACGACTCATTGCCGTTAGTATTTGTGCACCTCGACGTGGTGTAATGGGTAGCAAGCTTGTCTAGCTTGAACAATTACCACTGAGTAGTGAGGTCGATCCTCACGGGTGCCCCATACTTTCGGTCTTGTGTCACATCTAAGCTACGTTTGGAAAATCAACATTTCAGTTAGTATTTGAGAGGAGGAAGAGTTCATTCTACTGTAGGAGGGTTTACCACAACATAAAGTTTGAATCAATTAGCCGATGTTTTGCCAACCATTCCAATAAATATCATACTGTTGTGTCGGAAACCTACCACCCCTCTTGAAGATGAACTTGTCTGCTAGCAAAGACTTTATATAGTGGCACGTCGAGAGACAGAAGAGAGAAAGTTCTTGGCTGCGGCTAGGGAGCTGTGCTGTCGAACTCTCCGCCTCGGCGGAGAGGAACTCGGACGGGGCTTTGTCGCAGGGCAAAGTTTCGCCCGGGGAGGTTGACAGTCCCTAGAACCCGTGTATACGGGTTCTAATGGGCATATTTTTGGCCGAGCCTACGGGCTCGGGGAACCCACACTAAATCGGCCTTGTGCCACATTCGACACATGTGGGAGTGTTGATAAATACAGAAAGTTCTTGGCTGAGCTAGTTAGAGACTACTCAGGCGATTTCTGTACCTTTTACCAACCAATAAAACCCTTTTTATTGTTACGTGTTATTTGTCGTTTGTCGCTACAAACCCCAAACCAACATCATAACACATACTAAACAGTGTAAATAAACAATCTGATAAATAAATAGGGTTTATTATTTTGTCAATTCTCAAGAAAAAAGAAAATGTATAAATTGACTTTCATATGCTTAGGTTTTATTACAATTCTAATCATCGCCTTTAAAAACAATAAACATTGCAAGAGAGTGACGGTAGTTCAAATAAAAACGGTGTCATGGGAAAACCCGTCCTTTTGACACTATCTTGTTTTTCTAATAAACAGATTTTGTTGTCAATTCTCAAGAACAAAGAAAATGTATAAATTCGCTTTCATCATATGTTTACGTCTTATCCCAATGCTAATCATCGCTTTTTCAAAAAAACAAAGCAAAAAAAAAACGAACATTGCTGAGAAGGGAAGGTTAAAAAGAAAAGCGGTGTCATTAAAAAAAGCCGTCTCCACGTCCTAGTTGGAAACGAATTATTTTCCACCCAGCAAACTCATTTTCACAGGCCAAACGACGTAAGCCTCTCGCTACTCTATCGCTATTGCCATCGAAAATGTTCAGACAAACTACATTCCTTAGATTCACCAGTTCTAACCTTCACAGCTAAGACCCACCAGGCCACACCCATTATAGCGCAGCACCGTCATTCCCTTCGTATTCCATTGGTGAGATGTAAGTTTCACTCGAGCAGCTTCTTCCCGCGAACCTCCGCTTTGTGGAACCTACTCCCAAGAGGATGCTTCCCTGATCACTACAGTCTTAACTTGTACAAGCCTAGGATTAACCATTATCTTCCACACATATCCGCGTAAACTGTGCCTCTTAATCTGTAACCCTCTACCACGAGTGGCTCTCGGGGTTTGTACAGAGTGAAAATCAATGTAAAAAATAACATCACAATTATTCTAGAGGCAAAATTCAGTAGAAGTATTTGTTGACTCGAATGCTTTTATTTGTATCTATTTTCTAGTCAAAACACCTCACACGATTGCGTCTATGCATAAAACAGACTCCAACCACTGGCTATTGACCTCAATGACCATTTATATACGAGGGTCATTCAATAAATAAGGTGAATTTTTCGGTATAAGGACTTCTAATACAGATAGAAGCTTACTTTTTTTCAACGTAGTCTCCCAGCACTGTCACACACTTTTCCCATCTGTGCACAAGCTTCCGTATTCCCTCAGCGTAAAAATCTTTGGACTAATGTCTCAGCCAGTCGCTCACAACACTTTTGACTTCATCGTCACTTTTAAACTTCGTGCCTCTCGTGAACGCTTTCAATGGACCAAACAGGTGAAAGTCTGAAGGCGCAAGGTCTGGGCTGTAAGGGGGATGAGGGAGCAGTTCCCAGCCCAGCTCGTTGATGGTCTGCACCGTTTGGGCTGCTGTGTGAGGCCTTGCGTTGTCATGATGCAAGATGACTCCTTCTGACTGATGACCCCTGCGTTTGTCCCAACAGATAAGCTCAAAGTCCTTGCAATGTCATCCACTGTCACCCTTTAGTCAGACTGAATGAGGTCATTGACTGATTCAATCGCTTCAGGAGACCTCACTTCTGTAGGCCTCCCAGGCTTGTCTTCATCCTCAACACTGCTCCGTCCTTCTTTAAACAATTTAGCCCACTTGTAGGCATTTTTTGGCACCATACACAGTTGATATTCTCCTATGAATTTCAACTGGTTTGCATCCGTCAGCAACCAAAAACTTGATAACTGACCGCTGTTCAATCCTGGAGCCTGCTTCTTGGTTGGCCTTGTTAATCGTCAAAACGCTCAAAGTTTGTTTTTAATCTGCAAAAGAAATTAAATCCATGTGAAAAAGAAGTAAAACAAAAAATAAATAAAAAAGGAGTAAGCTTCTATTTGTATTAGAAGTCCTTATACCGAAAAATTCAAGTTATTTATTGAATGATCCTCGTATATATACAATTCCGGAAAATCCTTGTTGAAAACACAACTATGCTTAAACATGAAAACAATAAACAAAAACTAAAAATTCTTGAAGCTATATACATAAAACATTTGAAACCTAACCTGAACAAAATAAACTACGAAATCTCCACAAATATTCTTAAATGCCTATAACTGATAACAGAAGATATTGGTTTATACCAACGGCTTCCCATACTTAATACTTCTCGTTTTCACTCTCGCGTGGTCATGTGTGACGTCACGAGCTGCGACGCGATTTTCGCTTTCGTGTCTCGTATACACGAGTTTGTCGTTGCTTTGAAATTCTTCATGCAACAAAAACAGACTATCATTATTGTTTCGTCCGTGTTTTTTTTTATATATTGAAATGTAATTGTCATCTTTGATAATGGCTTATGTAAGCCGAAAGCTTAGATTGGATTTAAACATGCATTAATATGGTGATTTCCTTTCGTCTTTCAATGATAATGTTATTAAGTTTATCAGACAATATGAAAGGAACTTACTTAAAATAGACAAAACTTGTCTATATTATTTAATGAAACATGCATCAATATATATATATATATATATATATATATATATATATGCAATGTGGTTGACCCTGAACTGGCATCTCGTTAACAGTCGCTCCCTCACAGATATGCCGTCGCCTCACTCTGTCTTTTCTACTAATACTGTCACGGTAATTGCTCCAACGATCTGTTTTCGCTGGTTCCCAAACAGCATGAATTTAAACGTGCCGCTAGGTCGGCATCTCAGTCCCACCTTTTCACTGTCGAAACGGTTAAATGTAGCCGTCTCTTCTACTCCAATAGCTTCATCTCGTACTTTCTGTCTCTGGAACTCCCTTCCTCTTAATTGCTTCCCTGATAGCTATAATCTCCATCTGTTTAAATGCAATGTCAATCGACATCTCCAGATCCCTTGATCTGTTCCCTGTCCTTCTATTCATCCTTTCCTCTTTCACGTCTCTTTACTCTTGCACCCACTCTCTGTAACCCCTTGCGTGCTAGTGGCACTCCCGCCTTACGTGGGATGAAAAGCTTAAAATATGTGTCTCTGTGTGTGTGTGTGGTAAAAATAAAATAACATTACTGTCTCGTATTAGAATTTCGCAGAGATTACCTCAACTCATCGTGTTTTATAATATATATATATATATATATATATATATATATATATATATATATATATATATATATATTGTGTGTGTGTATTGTTTCCTAACGATTGCATGTGACCTCCGCGAAAATCTGAGTAAGTACAAGTAAGTGAACATTTAATTTGATTTTTGTTTCTGCTAATCTTCTATCGCCTGTTATCGGACACCATAATTACAAAGATTTATTACCTTAAAAAGTATGGCAGACCGATTTTTTCCAGGCGTTGTTCTATTTTTTCTGGAGAAACTCTGTCTTAAATAGATAGATAGATAGATAGATAGATAGATAGATAGATAGATAGATAGATATCCCAAAAGATAGATAGATACATAGATATGAACAGACCAAGATATGAACATATTGCAATAGATAGATAGATAGATAGATAGATAGATAGATAGATATATAGATATGAACATATTACAATAGATAGATACATAGATATGAACAGACCGAGATATGAACATATTGCAATAGATAGATAAATAGATATCTGACTGATGGTCAAGATCTTGAGGTTTCTAAATAATAACATTTTTAGAACAAGCGTGAACTTTCCTGCGAATCAGATAGTTATATAGCTAGAGAGCTATATAGCTAGATCGATAGATAGAAATTTTGTTTTATACACGCGGATAGTTATAAAAGGTTATTTATTTGTATTATATTATAAATATTGTACTGGCTTCGGCAGTACATATACTAAAATTGGAACGATACAGAGAAGATTAGCATGGCCCCTGCGCAAAGATGACTCGCATATTCATGTAGCGTTCCATATTTTTATGGCAAGAGTCTTTACTAGTTGTTTTTTTTATAAGCAGAAGTTATAAATTAATATTTATGTTTAATTCTCTCTTACGTCATATCACCTGAGAGCCATAATAATAAACCAATAATAATGACGTCATATTAATAAACCAATCAGCGGTTAACTTAAGAGACGGCAAAAACTTATGCGTGATTGTTCCCACGCCAATATCTTCACAAGCTAATCTCCGTTTATGAATCTAGTGATGGGTCGTAACTGTTGACACGGATCGCCTCGCGGCATTGAGTCAACGACCTAACTGATTTCAGAAAGCAGGTCTGTTTACTTATTTATTTATTTACATATCTAAATATTTATAGAAAGATTTGCTGATGTGTATTTTTAGAATTTCCTTTAGTAATTAATTTAGTTATGAAATTTAGTATTACAAGTGTTGGTCGAACAGCCAAACACATGGTTTCTGTTACATTATTGCTTGCACTTCTGCAGTTTTCTATAGTGTTGGGAAGCGTTCCCAATATACCAAGTCTTGTTCACGATATTGAATGTAGATATAGTATGGATTGACTGAAACATTGTGGTAACAACAAAAGCAACACAAAGAATGAGTTCAATAGTCTGAAGAACCCTTGGAATGATAATGACTCTTCTCAAAATTATAGAAGGTAGATATAGAATGGATTGACTGAAACATTGTGGTAACAACAAAAGCATCACAAAGAATGAGTTCAATAGTCTGAAGAACCCTTGGAATGATAATGACTCTTCTCAAAATGATAGAAGGTAGGCATAGAATGGATTGACTGAAACATTGTGGTAACAACAAAAGCAACACAAAGAATGAGTTCAATAGTCTGAAGAACTCTTGGAATGATAATGACTCTTCTCAAAATGATAGAAGGTAGACATAGAATGGATTGACTGAAACATTGTGGTAACAACAAAAGCAACACAAAGAATGAGTTCAATAGTCTGAAGAACTCTTGGAATGATAATGACTCTTCTCAAAATGATAGAAGGTAGGCATAGAATGGATTGACTGAAACATTGTGGTAACAACAAAAGCAACACAAAGAATGAGTTCAATAGTCTGAAGAACTCTTGGAATGATAATGACTCTTCTCAAAATGATAGAAGGTAGGCATAGAATGGATTGACTGAAACATTGTGGTAACAACAAAAGCAACACAAAGAATGAGTTCAATACTCTGAAGAACCCTTGGAATGATAATGACTCTTCTCAAAGTGATAGAAGGTAGGCATAGAATGGATTGACTGAAACATTGTGGTAACAACAAAAGCAACACAAAGAATGAGTTCAATAGTCTGAAGAACCCTTGGAATGATAATGACTCTTCTCAAAATGATAGAAGGTAGGCATAGAATGGATTGACTGAATCATTGTGGTAACAACAAAAGCAACACAAAGAATGAGTTCAATAGTCTGAAGAACTCTTGGAATGATAATGACTCTTCTCAAAATGATAGAAGGTAGGCATAGAATGGATTGACTGAATCATTGTGGTAACAACAAAAGCAACACAAAGAATGAGTTCAATAGTCTGAAGAACCCTTGGAATGATAATGACTCTTCTCAAAATGATAGAAGGTAGGCATAGAATGGATTGACTGAAACATTGTGGTAACAACAAAAGCAACACAAAGAATGAGTTCAAAAGTCTGAAGAACCCTTGGAATGATAATGACTCTTCTCAAAATGATAGAAGGTAGACATAGAATGGATTGCCTGAAACATTGTGGTAACAACAAAAGCATCACAAAGAATGAGTTCAATAGTCTGAAGAACTCTTGGAATGATAATGACTCTTCTCAAAATGATAGAAGGTAGGCATAGAATGGATTGACTGAAACATTGTGGTAACAACAAAAGCAACACAAAGAATGAGTTCAATACTCTGAAGAACCCTTGGAATGATAATGACTCTTCTCAAAGTGATAGAAGGTAGGCATAGAATGGATTGACTGAAACATTGTGGTAACAACAAAAGCAACACAAAGAATGAGTTCAATAGTCTGAAGAACTCTTGGAATGATAATGACTCTTCTCAAAATTATAGAAGGTAGGCATAGAATGGATTGACTGAAACATTGTGGTAACAACAAAAGCAACACAAATGATGAGTTCAATAGTCTGAAGAACTCTTGGAATGATAATGACTCTTCAGAAATGATAGAAGGTAGGCATAGAATGGATTGACTGAAACATTGTGGTAACAACAAAAGCAACACAAATGATGAGTTCAATAGTCTGAAGAACTCTTGGAATGATAATGACTCTTCAGAAATGATAGAAGGTAGGCATAGAATGGATTGACTGAAACATTGTGGTAACAACAAAAGCAACACAAAGAATGAGTTCAAAAGTCTGAAGAACCCTTGGAATGATAATGACTCTTCTCAAAATGATAGAAGGTAGACATAGAATGGATTGCCTGAAACATTGTGGTAACAACAAAAGCATCACAAAGAATGAGTTCAATAGTCTGAAGAACTCTTGGAATGATAATGACTCTTCTCAAAATGATAGAAGGTAGGCATAGAATGGATTGACTGAAACATTGTGGTAACAACAAAAGCAACACAAAGAATGAGTTCAATACTCTGAAGAACCCTTGGAATGATAATGACTCTTCTCAAAGTGATAGAAGGTAGGCATAGAATGGATTGACTGAAACATTGTGGTAACAACAAAAGCAACACAAAGAATGAGTTCAATAGTCTGAAGAACTCTTGGAATGATAATGACTCTTCTCAAAATTATAGAAGGTAGGCATAGAATGGATTGACTGAAACATTGTGGTAACAACAAAAGCAACACAAATGATGAGTTCAATAGTCTGAAGAACTCTTGGAATGATAATGACTCTTCAGAAATGATAGAAGGTAGGCATAGAATGGATTGACTGAAACATTGTGGTAACAACAAAAGCAACACAAACAATGAGTTCAATAGTCTGAAGAACTCTTGGAATGCTAATGACTCTTCTCAGAATGATAGAAGGTAGGCATAGAATGGATTGACTGAAACATTGTGGTAACAACAAAAGCAACACAAAGAATGAGTTCAATAGTCTGAAGAACTCTTGGAATGCTAATGACTCTTCTCAGAATGATAGAAGGTAGGCATAGAATGGATTGACTGAAACATTGTGGTAACAACAAAAGCAACACAAATGATGAGTTCAATAGTCTGAAGAACTCTTGGAATGATAATGACTCTTCAGAAATGATAGAAGGTAGGCATAGAATGGATTGACTGAAACATTGTGGTAACAACAAAAGCAACACAAAGAATGAGTTCAATACTCTGAAGAACCCTTGGAATGATAATGACTCTTCTCAAAATGATAGAAGGTAGGCATAGAATGGATTGACTGAAACATTGTGGTAACAACAAAAGCAACACAAATGATGAGTTCAATAGTCTGAAGAACCCTTGGAATGATAATGACTCTTCTCAAAGTGATAGAAGGTAGGCATAGAATGGATTGACTGAAACATTGTGGTAACAACAAAAGCAACACAAAGAATGAGTTCAATAGTCTGAAGAACCCTTGGAATGATAATGACTCTTCTCAAAATGATAGAAGGTAGGCATAGAATGGATTGACTGAAACATTGTGGTAACAACAAAAGCAACACAAATGATGAGTTCAATAGTCTGAAGAACTCTTGGAATGATAATGACTCTTCAGAAATGATAGAAGGTAGGCATAGAATGGATTGACTGAAACATTGTGGTAACAACAAAAGCAACACAAAGAATGAGTTCAATACTCTGAAGAACCCTTGGAATGATAATGACTCTTCTCAAAGTGATAGAAGGTAGGCATAGAATGGATTGACTGAAACATTGTGGTAACAACAAAAGCAACACAAAGAATGAGTTCAATACTCTGAAGAACCCTTGGAATGATAATGACTCTTCTCAAAGTGATAGAAGGTAGGCATAGAATGGATTGACTGAAACATTGTGGTAACAACAAAAGCAACACAAACAATGAGTTCAATAGTCTGAAGAACTCTTGGAATGCTAATGACTCTTCTCAGAATGATAGAAGGTAGGCATAGAATGGATTGACTGAAACATTGTGGTAACAACAAAAGCAACACAAAGAATGAGTTCAATAGTCTGAAGAACTCTTGGAATGCTAATGACTCTTCTCAGAATGATAGAAGGTAGGCATAGAATGGATTGACTGAAACATTGTGGTAACAACAAAAGCAACACAAATGATGAGTTCAATAGTCTGAAGAACTCTTGGAATGATAATGACTCTTCAGAAATGATAGAAGGTAGGCATAGAATGGATTGACTGAAACATTGTGGTAACAACAAAAGCAACACAAAGAATGAGTTCAATACTCTGAAGAACCCTTGGAATGATAATGACTCTTCTCAAAATGATAGAAGGTAGGCATAGAATGGATTGACTGAAACATTGTGGTAACAACAAAAGCAACACAAATGATGAGTTCAATAGTCTGAAGAACCCTTGGAATGATAATGACTCTTCTCAAAGTGATAGAAGGTAGGCATAGAATGGATTGACTGAAACATTGTGGTAACAACAAAAGCAACACAAAGAATGAGTTCAATAGTCTGAAGAACCCTTGGAATGATAATGACTCTTCTCAAAATGATAGAAGGTAGGCATAGAATGGATTGACTGAAACATTGTGGTAACAACAAAAGCAACACAAATGATGAGTTCAATAGTCTGAAGAACTCTTGGAATGATAATGACTCTTCAGAAATGATAGAAGGTAGGCATAGAATGGATTGACTGAAACATTGTGGTAACAACAAAAGCAACACAAAGAATGAGTTCAATACTCTGAAGAACCCTTGGAATGATAATGACTCTTCTCAAAGTGATAGAAGGTAGGCATAGAATGGATTGACTGAAACATTGTGGTAACAACAAAAGCAACACAAAGAATGAGTTCAATACTCTGAAGAACCCTTGGAATGATAATGACTCTTCTCAAAGTGATAGAAGGTAGGCATAGAATGGATTGACTGAAACATTGTGGTAACAACAAAAGCAACACAAATGATGAGTTCAATACTCTGAAGAACCCTTGGAATGATAATGACTCTTCTCAAAGTGATAGAAGGTAGGCATAGAATGGATTGACTGAAACATTGTGGTAACAACAAAAGCAACACAAAGAATGAGTTCAATACTCTGAAGAACCCTTGGAATGATAATGACTCTTCTCAAAGTGATAGAAGGTAGGCATAGAATGGATTGACTGAAACATTGTGGTAACAACAAAAGCAACACAAAGAATGAGTTCAATAGTCTGAAGAACCCTTGGAATGATAATGACTCTTCTCAAAATGATAGAAGGTAGGCATAGAATGGATTGACTGAAACATTGTGGTAACAACAAAAGCAACACAAATGATGAGTTCAATAGTCTGAAGAACTCTTGGAATGATAATGACTCTTCAGAAATGATAGAAGGTAGGCATAGAATGGATTGACTGAAACATTGTGGTAACAACAAAAGCAACACAAAGAATGAGTTCAATACTCTGAAGAACCCTTGGAATGATAATGACTCTTCTCAAAGTGATAGAAGGTAGGCATAGAATGGATTGACTGAAACATTGTGGTAACAACAAAAGCAACACAAAGAATGAGTTCAATACTCTGAAGAACCCTTGGAATGATAATGACTCTTCTCAAAGTGATAGAAGGTAGGCATAGAATGGATTGACTGAAACATTGTGGTAACAACAAAAGCAACACAAACAATGAGTTCAATAGTCTGAAGAACTCTTGGAATGCTAATGACTCTTCTCAGAATGATAGAAGGTAGGCATAGAATGGATTGACTGAAACATTGTGGTAACAACAAAAGCAACACAAAGAATGAGTTCAATAGTCTGAAGAACCCTTGGAATGATAATGACTCTTCTCAAAATGATAGAAGGTAGGCATAGAATGGATTGACTGAAACATTGTGGTAACAACAAAAGCAACACAAAGAATGAGTTCAATAGTCTGAAGAACTCTTGGAATGATAATGACTCTTCTCAAAATTATAGAAGGTAGGCATAGAATGGATTGACTGAAACATTGTGGTAACAACAAAAGCAACACAAATGATGAGTTCAATAGTCTGAAGAACTCTTGGAATGATAATGACTCTTCAGAAATGATAGAAGGTAGGCATAGAATGGATTGACTGAAACATTGTGGTAACAACAAAAGCAACACAAAGAATGAGTTCAATACTCTGAAGAACCCTTGGAATGATAATGACTCTTCTCAAAGTGATAGAAGGTAGGCATAGAATGGATTGACTGAAACATTGTGGTAACAACAAAAGCAACACAAAGAATGAGTTCAATACTCTGAAGAACCCTTGGAATGATAATGACTCTTCTCAAAGTGATAGAAGGTAGGCATAGAATGGATTGACTGAAACATTGTGGTAACAACAAAAGCAACACAAAGAATGAGTTCAATAGTCTGAAGAACCCTTGGAATGATAATGACTCTTCTCAAAATGATAGAAGGTAGGCATAGAATGGATTGACTGAAACATTGTGGTAACAACAAAAGCAACACAAAGAATGAGTTCAATAGTCTGAAGAACCCTTGGAATGATAATGACTCTTCTCAAAATGATAGAAGGTAGGCATAGAATGGATTGACTGAAACATTGTGGTAACAACAAAAGCAACACAAAGAATGAGTTCAATAGTCTGAAGAACTCTTGGAATGATAATGACTCTTCTCAAAATGATAGAAGGTAGGCATAGAATGGATTGACTGAAACATTGTGGTAACAACAAAAGCAACACAAATGATGAGTTCAATAGTCTGAAGAACTCTTGGAATGATAATGACTCTTCAGAAATGATAGAAGGTAGGCATAGAATGGATTGACTGAAACATTGTGGTAACAACAAAAGCAACACAAAGAATGAGTTCAATACTCTGAAGAACCCTTGGAATGATAATGACTCTTCTCAAAGTGATAGAAGGTAGGCATAGAATGGATTGACTGAAACATTGTGGTAACAACAAAAGCAACACAAAGAATGAGTTCAATACTCTGAAGAACCCTTGGAATGATAATGACTCTTCTCAAAGTGATAGAAGGTAGGCATAGAATGGATTGACTGAAACATTGTGGTAACAACAAAAGCAACACAAAGAATGAGTTCAATAGTCTGAAGAACCCTTGGAATGATAATGACTCTTCTCAAAATGATAGAAGGTAGGCATAGAATGGATTGACTGAAACATTGTGGTAACAACAAAAGCAACACAAATGATGAGTTCAATAGTCTGAAGAACTCTTGGAATGATAATGACTCTTCAGAAATGATAGAAGGTAGGCATAGAATGGATTGACTGAAACATTGTGGTAACAACAAAAGCAACACAAAGAATGAGTTCAATACTCTGAAGAACCCTTGGAATGATAATGACTCTTCTCAAAGTGATAGAAGGTAGGCATAGAATGGATTGACTGAAACATTGTGGTAACAACAAAAGCAACACAAAGAATGAGTTCAATACTCTGAAGAACCCTTGGAATGATAATGACTCTTCTCAAAGTGATAGAAGGTAGGCATAGAATGGATTGACTGAAACATTGTGGTAACAACAAAAGCAACACAAAGAATGAGTTCAATACTCTGAAGAACCCTTGGAATGATAATGACTCTTCTCAAAGTGATAGAAGGTAGGCATAGAATGGATTGACTGAAACATTGTGGTAACAACAAAAGCAACACAAAGAATGAGTTCAATAGTCTGAAGAACCCTTGGAATGATAATGACTCTTCTCAAAATGATAGAAGGTAGGCATAGAATGGATTGACTGAAACATTGTGGTAACAACAAAAGCAACACAAATGATGAGTTCAATAGTCTGAAGAACTCTTGGAATGATAATGACTCTTCAGAAATGATAGAAGGTAGGCATAGAATGGATTGACTGAAACATTGTGGTAACAACAAAAGCAACACAAAGAATGAGTTCAATACTCTGAAGAACCCTTGGAATGATAATGACTCTTCTCAAAGTGATAGAAGGTAGGCATAGAATGGATTGACTGAAACATTGTGGTAACAACAAAAGCAACACAAAGAATGAGTTCAATACTCTGAAGAACCCTTGGAATGATAATGACTCTTCTCAAAGTGATAGAAGGTAGGCATAGAATGGATTGACTGAAACATTGTGGTAACAACAAAAGCAACACAAAGAATGAGTTCAATAGTCTGAAGAACCCTTGGAATGATAATGACTCTTCTCAAAATGATAGAAGGTAGGCATAGAATGGATTGACTGAAACATTGTGGTAACAACAAAAGCAACACAAAGAATGAGTTCAAAAGTCTGAAGAACCCTTGGAATGATAATGACTCTTCTCAAAATGATAGAAGGTAGACATAGAATGGATTGCCTGAAACATTGTGGTAACAACAAAAGCATCACAAAGAATGAGTTCAATAGTCTGAAGAACTCTTGGAATGATAATGACTCTTCTCAAAATGATAGAAGGTAGGCATAGAATGGATTGACTGAAACATTGTGGTAACAACAAAAGCAACACAAAGAATGAGTTCAATACTCTGAAGAACCCTTGGAATGATAATGACTCTTCTCAAAGTGATAGAAGGTAGGCATAGAATGGATTGACTGAAACATTGTGGTAACAACAAAAGCAACACAAAGAATGAGTTCAATAGTCTGAAGAACTCTTGGAATGATAATGACTCTTCTCAAAATGATAGAAGGTAGGCATAGAATGGATTGACTGAAACATTGTGGTAACAACAAAAGCAACACAAAGAATGAGTTCAATAGTCTGAAGAACTCTTGGAATGATAATGACTCTTCAGAAATGATAGAAGGTAGGCATAGAATGGATTGACTGAAACATTGTGGTAACAACAAAAGCAACACAAAGAATGAGTTCAATACTCTGAAGAACCCTTGGAATGATAATGACTCTTCTCAAAATGATAGAAGGTAGACATAGAATGGATTGACTGAAACATTGTGGTAACAACAAAAGCAACACAAAGAATGAGTTCAATACTCTGAAGAACCCTTGGAATGATAATGACTCTTCTCAAAATGATAGAAGGTAGGCATAGAATGGATTGACTGAAACATTGTGGTAACAACAAAAGCAACACAAATGATGAGTTCAATAGTCTGAAGAACTCTTGGAATGATAATGACTCTTCTCAAAATGATAGAAGGTAGGCATAGAATGGATTGACTGAAACATTGTGGTAACAACAAAAGCAACACAAAGAATGAGTTCAATACTCTGAAGAACCCTTGGAATGATAATGACTCTTCTCAAAATGATAGAAGGTAGGCATAGAATGGATTGACTGAAACATTGTGGTAACAACAAAAGCAACACAAATGATGAGTTCAATAGTCTGAAGAACTCTTGGAATGATAATGACTCTTCAGAAATGATAGAAGGTAGGCATAGAATGGATTGACTGAAACATTGTGGTAACAACAAAAGCAACACAAAGAATGAGTTCAATACTCTGAAGAACCCTTGGAATGATAATGACTCTTCTCAAAATGATAGAAGGTAGGCATAGAATGGATTGACTGAAACATTGTGGTAACAACAAAAGCAACACAAATGATGAGTTCAATAGTCTGAAGAACTCTTGGAATGATAATGACTCTTCAGAAATGATAGAAGGTAGGCATAGAATGGATTGACTGAAACATTGTGGTAACAACAAAAGCAACACAAAGAATGAGTTCAATACTCTGAAGAACCCTTGGAATGATAATGACTCTTCTCAAAATGATAGAAGGTAGACATAGAATGGATTGACTGAAACATTGTGGTAACAACAAAAGCAACACAAAGAATGAGTTCAATACTCTGAAGAACCCTTGGAATGATAATGACTCTTCTCAAAATGATAGAAGGTAGGCATAGAATGGATTGACTGAAACATTGTGGTAACAACAAAAGCAACACAAATGATGAGTTCAATAGTCTGAAGAACTCTTGGAATGATAATGACTCTTCAGAAATGATAGAAGGTAGGCATAGAATGGATTGACTGAAACATTGTGGTAACAACAAAAGCAACACAAAGAATGAGTTCAATACTCTGAAGAACCCTTGGAATGATAATGACTCTTCTCAAAATGATAGAAGGTAGACATAGAATGGATTGACTGAAACATTGTGGTAACAACAAAAGCAACACAAAGAATGAGTTCAATACTCTGAAGAACCCTTGGAATGATAATGACTCTTCTCAAAATGATAGAAGGTAGGCATAGAATGGATTGACTGAAACATTGTGGTAACAACAAAAGCAACACAAATGATGAGTTCAATAGTCTGAAGAACTCTTGGAATGATAATGACTCTTCAGAAATGATAGAAGGTAGGCATAGAATGGATTGACTGAAACATTGTGGTAACAACAAAAGCAACACAAAGAATGAGTTCAATACTCTGAAGAACCCTTGGAATGATAATGACTCTTCTCAAAATGATAGAAGGTAGGCATAGAATGGATTGACTGAAACATTGTGGTAACAACAAAAGCAACACAAATGATGAGTTCAATAGTCTGAAGAACTCTTGGAATGATAATGACTCTTCAGAAATGATAGAAGGTAGGCATAGAATGGATTGACTGAAACATTGTGGTAACAACAAAAGCAACACAAAGAATGAGTTCAATACTCTGAAGAACCCTTGGAATGATAATGACTCTTCTCAAAATGATAGAAGGTAGACATAGAATGGATTGACTGAAACATTGTGGTAACAACAAAAGCAACACAAAGAATGAGTTCAATACTCTGAAGAACCCTTGGAATGATAATGACTCTTCTCAAAATGATAGAAGGTAGGCATAGAATGGATTGACTGAAACATTGTGGTAACAACAAAAGCAACACAAATGATGAGTTCAATAGTCTGAAGAACTCTTGGAATGATAATGACTCTTCAGAAATGATAGAAGGTAGGCATAGAATGGATTGACTGAAACATTGTGGTAACAACAAAAGCAACACAAAGAATGAGTTCAATACTCTGAAGAACCCTTGGAATGATAATGACTCTTCTCAAAATGATAGAAGGTAGACATAGAATGGATTGACTGAAACATTGTGGTAACAACAAAAGCAACACAAAGAATGAGTTCAATACTCTGAAGAACCCTTGGAATGATAATGACTCTTCTCAAAATGATAGAAGGTAGACATAGAATGGATTGACTGAAACATTGTGGTAACAACAAAAGCAACACAAAGAATGAGTTCAATACTCTGAAGAACCCTTGGAATGATAATGACTCTTCTCAAAATGATAGAAGGTAGGCATAGAATGGATTGACTGAAACATTGTGGTAACAACAAAAGCAACACAAATGATGAGTTCAATAGTCTGAAGAACTCTTGGAATGATAATGACTCTTCAGAAATGATAGAAGGTAGGCATAGAATGGATTGACTGAAACATTGTGGTAACAACAAAAGCAACACAAAGAATGAGTTCAATACTCTGAAGAACCCTTGGAATGATAATGACTCTTCTCAAAATGATAGAAGGTAGACATAGAATGGATTGACTGAAACATTGTGGTAACAACAAAAGCAACACAAAGAATGAGTTCAATACTCTGAAGAACCCTTGGAATGATAATGACTCTTCTCAAAATGATAGAAGGTAGGCATAGAATGGATTGACTGAAACATTGTGGTAACAACAAAAGCAACACAAATGATGAGTTCAATAGTCTGAAGAACTCTTGGAATGATAATGACTCTTCAGAAATGATAGAAGGTAGGCATAGAATGGATTGACTGAAACATTGTGGTAACAACAAAAGCAACACAAAGAATGAGTTCAATACTCTGAAGAACCCTTGGAATGATAATGACTCTTCTCAAAATGATAGAAGGTAGACATAGAATGGATTGACTGAAACATTGTGGTAACAACAAAAGCAACACAAAGAATGAGTTCAATACTCTGAAGAACCCTTGGAATGATAATGACTCTTCTCAAAGTGATAGAAGGTAGGCATAGAATGGATTGACTGAAACATTGTGGTAACAACAAAAGCAACACAAATGATGAGTTCAATAGTCTGAAGAACTCTTGGAATGATAATGACTCTTCTCAAAATGATAGAAGGTAGGCATAGAATGGATTGACTGAAACATTGTGGTAACAACAAAAGCAACACAAAGAATGAGTTCAATAGTATGAAGAACTCTTGGAATGATAATGACTCTTCTCAAAATGATAGAAGGTAGGCATAGAATGGATTGACTGAAACATTGTGGTAACAACAAAAGCAACACAAAGAATGATTTCAATAGTCTGAAGAACCCTTGGAATGATAATGACTCTTCTCAAAATGATAGAAGGTAGACATAGAATGGATTGACTGAAACATTGTGGTAACAACAAAAGCAACACAAAGAATGAGTTCAATAGTATGAAGAACTCTTGGAATGATAATGACTCTTCTCAAAATGATAGAAGGTAGGCATAGAATGGATTGACTGAAACATTGTGGTAACAACAAAAGCAACACAAAGAATGAGTTCAATAGTATGAAGAACCCTTGGAATGATAATGACTCTTCTCAAAATGATAGAAGGTAGACATAGAATGGATTGACTGAAACATTGTGGTAACAACAAAAGCAACACAAAGAATGAGTTCAATAGTATGAAGAACTCTTGGAATGATAATGACTCTTCTCAAAATGATAGAAGGTAGGCATAGAATGGATTGACTGAAACATTGTGGTAACAACAAAAGCAACACAAAGAATGATTTCAATAGTCTGAAGAACCCTTGGAATGATAATGACTCTTCTCAAAATGATAGAAGGTAGACATAGAATGGATTGACTGAAACATTGTGGTAACAACAAAAGCAACACAAAGAATGAGTTCAATAGTATGAAGAACTCTTGGAATGATAATGACTCTTCTCAAAATGATAGAAGGTAGGCATAGAATGGATTGACTGAAACATTGTGGTAACAACAAAAGCAACACAAAGAATGAGTTCAATACTCTGAAGAACCCTTGGAATGATAATGACTCTTCTCAAAGTGATAGAAGGTAGGCATAGAATGGATTGACTGAAACATTGTGGTAACAACAAAAGCAACACAAATGATGAGTTCAATACTCTGAAGAACCCTTGGAATGATAATGACTCTTCTCAAAATGATAGAAGGTAGACATAGAATGGATTGACTGAAACATTGTGGTAACAACAAAAGCAACACAAAGAATGAGTTCAATACTCTGAAGAACCCTTGGAATGATAATGACTCTTCTCAAAGTGATAGAAGGTAGGCATAGAATGGATTGACTGAAACATTGTGGTAACAACAAAAGCAACACAAATGATGAGTTCAATAGTCTGAAGAACTCTTGGAATGATAATGACTCTTCTCAAAATGATAGAAGGTAGGCATAGAATGGATTGACTGAAACATTGTGGTAACAACAAAAGCAACACAAAGAATGAGTTCAATAGTATGAAGAACTCTTGGAATGATAATGACTCTTCTCAAAATGATAGAAGGTAGGCATAGAATGGATTGACTGAAACATTGTGGTAACAACAAAAGCAACACAAAGAATGATTTCAATAGTCTGAAGAACCCTTGGAATGATAATGACTCTTCTCAAAATGATAGAAGGTAGACATAGAATGGATTGACTGAAACATTGTGGTAACAACAAAAGCAACACAAAGAATGAGTTCAATAGTATGAAGAACTCTTGGAATGATAATGACTCTTCTCAAAATGATAGAAGGTAGGCATAGAATGGATTGACTGAAACATTGTGGTAACAACAAAAGCAACACAAAGAATGATTTCAATAGTCTGAAGAACCCTTGGAATGATAATGACTCTTCTCAAAATGATAGAAGGTAGACATAGAATGGATTGACTGAAACATTGTGGTAACAACAAAAGCAACACAAAGAATGAGTTCAATAGTATGAAGAACTCTTGGAATGATAATGACTCTTCTCAAAATGATAGAAGGTAGGCATAGAATGGATTGACTGAAACATTGTGGTAACAACAAAAGCAACACAAAGAATGAGTTCAATAGTATGAAGAACCCTTGGAATGATAATGACTCTTCTCAAAATGATAGAAGGTAGACATAGAATGGATTGACTGAAACATTGTGGTAACAACAAAAGCAACACAAAGAATGAGTTCAATAGTATGAAGAACTCTTGGAATGATAATGACTCTTCTCAAAATGATAGAAGGTAGGCATAGAATGGATTGACTGAAACATTGTGGTAACAACAAAAGCAACACAAAGAATGATTTCAATAGTCTGAAGAACCCTTGGAATGATAATGACTCTTCTCAAAATGATAGAAGGTAGACATAGAATGGATTGACTGAAACATTGTGGTAACAACAAAAGCAACACAAAGAATGAGTTCAATAGTATGAAGAACTCTTGGAATGATAATGACTCTTCTCAAAATGATAGAAGGTAGGCATAGAATGGATTGACTGAAACATTGTGGTAACAACAAAAGCAACACAAAGAATGAGTTCAATAGTATGAAGAACTCTTGGAATGATAATGACTCTTCTCAAAATGATAGAAGGTAGGCATAGAATGGATTGACTGAAACATTGTGGTAACAACAAAAGCAACACAAAGAATGATTTCAATAGTCTGAAGAACCCTTGGAATGATAATGACTCTTCTCAAAATGATAGAAGGTAGGCATAGAATGGATTGACTGAAACATTGTGGTAACAACAAAAGCAACACAAAGAATGAGTTCAATAGTATGAAGAACTCTTGGAATGATAATGACTCTTCTCAAAATGATAGAAGGTAGGCATAGAATGGATTGACTGAAACATTGTGGTAACAACAAAAAGCATCACAAAGAATGAGTTCAATAGTCTGAAGAACTCTTGGAATGATAATGACTCTTCTCAAAATGATAGAAGGTAGGCATAGAATGGATTGACTGAAACATTATTGTAACAACAAAAGCAATACAACGAATGAGTTCAATAGTCTGAAGAACTCTTGGAATGATAATGACTCTTCTCAAAATGATAGAAGGTCGACATAGAATGGATTGACTGAAACATTGTGGTAACAACAAATGCATCACAAAGAATGAGTTCAATACTCTGTAGAACTCTTGGAATGATAATGACTCTTCTCAAAATGATAGAAGGTAGGCATAGAATGGATTGACTGAAACATTGTGGTAACAACAAAAGCAACACAAATGATGAGTTCAATAGTCTGAAGAACTCTTGGAATGATAATGACTCTTCTCAAAATGATAGAAGGTAGGCATAGAATGGATTGACTGAAACATTGTGGTAACAACAAAAGCAACACAAAGAATGAGTTCAATAGTCCGAAAAACTCTTGGAATGATAATGACTCTTCTCAAAATGATAGAAGGTAGGCATAGAATGGATTGACTGAAACATTGTGGTAACAACAAAAGCATCACAAAGAATGAGTTCAATAGTCTGAAGAACTCTTGGAATGATAATGACTCTTCTCAAAATGATAGAAGGTAGGCATAGAATGGATTGACTGAATCATTGTGGTAACAACAAAAGCAACACAAAGAATGAGTTCAATAGTCTGAAGAACCCTTGGAATGATAATGACTCTTCTCAAAATGATAGAAGGTAGGCATAGAATGGATTGACTGAAACATTGTGGTAACAACAAAAGCAACACAAAGAATGAGTTCAATAGTCTGAAGAACCCTTGGAATGATAATGACTCTTCTCAAAATGATAGAAGGTAGACATAGAATGGATTGCCTGAAACATTGTGGTAACAACAAAAGCATCAGAAAGAATGAGTTCAATAGTCTGAAGAACTCTTGGAATGATAATGACTCTTCTCAAAATGATAGAAGGTAGGCATAGAATGGATTGACTGAAACATTGTGGTAACAACAAAAGCAACACAAAGAATGAGTTCAATACTCTGAAGAACTCTTGGAATGATAATGACTCTTCTCAAAATGATAAAAGGTAGGCATAGAATGGATTGACTGAAACATTGTGGTAACAACAAAAGCAACACAAAGAATGAGTTCAATAGTCTGAAGAACTCTTGGAATAATAATGACTCTTCTCAAAATGATAGAAGGTAGGCATAGAATGGATTGACTGAAACATTGTGGTAACAACAAAAGCAACACAAAGAATGAGTTCAATAGTCTGAAGAACCCTTGGAATGATAATGACTCTTCTCAAAATGATAGAAGGTAGGCATAGAATGGATTGACTGAAACATTGTGGTAACAACAAAAGCATCACAAAGAATGAGTTCAATAGTCTGAAGAACTCTTGGAATGATAATGACTCTTCTCAAAATGATAGAAGGTAGGCATAGAATGGATTGACTGAAACATTGTGGTAACAACAAAAGCAACACAAAGAATGAGTTCAATACTCTGAAGAACCCTTGGAATGATAATGACTCTTCTCAAAATGATAGAAGGTAGGCATAGAATGGATTGACTGAAACATTGTGGTAACAACAAAAGCATCACAAAGAATGAGTTCAATAGTCTGAAGAACTCTTGGAATGATAATGACTCTTCTCAAAATGATAGAAGGTAGGCATAGAATGGATTGACTGAAACATTGTGGTAACAACAAAAGCAACACAAAGAATGAGTTCAATAGTCTGAAGAACCCTTGGAATGATAATGATTCTTCTCAGAATGATAGAAGGTAGGCATAGAATGGATTGACTGAAACATTGTGGTAACAACAAAAGCAACACAAAGAATGAGTTCAATAGTCTGAAGAACTCTTGGAATGATAATGACTCTTCTCAAAATGATAGAAGGTAGGCATAGAATGGATTGACTGAAACATTGTGGTAACAACAAAAGCATCACAAAGAATGAGTTCAATAGTCTGAAGAACTCTTGGAATGATAATGACTCTTCTCAAAATGATAGAAGGTAGGCATAGAATGGATTGACTGAAACATTGTGGTAACAACAAAAGCAACACAAAGAATGTGTTCAATACTCTGAAGAACCCTTGGAATGATAATGACTCTTCTCAAAATGATAGAAGGTAGGCATAGAATGGATTGACTGAAACATTGTGGTAACAACAAAAGCAACACAAAGAATGAGTTCAATAGTCTGAAGAACCCTTGGAATGATAATGACTCTTCTCAAAATGATAGAAGGTAGGCATAGAATGGATTGACTGAAACATTGTGGTAACAACAAAAGCAACACAAAGAATGAGTTCAATACTCTGACGAACCCTTGGAATGATAATGACTCTTCTCAAAATGATAGAAGGTAGGCATAGAATGGATTGACTGAAACATTGTGGTAACAACAAAAGCAACACAAAGAATGAGTTCAATAGTCTGAAGAACCCTTGGAATGATAATGACTCTTCTCAAAATGATAGAAGGTAGGCATAGAATGGATTGACTGAAACATTGTGGTAACAACAAAAGCAACACAAAGAATGAGTTCAATAGTCTGAAGAACCCTTGGAATGATAATGACTCTTCTCAAAATGATAGAAGGTAGGCATAGAATGGATTGACTGAAACATTGTGGTAACAACAAAAGCAACACAAAGAATGAGTTCAATACTCTGACGAACCCTTGGAATGATAATGACTCTTCTCAAAATGATAGAAGGTAGGCATAGAATGGATTGACTGAAACATTGTGGTAACAACAAAAGCAACACAAAGAATGAGTTCAATACTCTGACGAACCCTTGGAATGATAATGACTCTTCTCAAAATGATAGAAGGTAGGCATAGAATGGATTGACTGAAACATTGTGGTAACAACAAAAGCAACACAAAGAATGAGTTCAATAGTCTGAAGAACCCTTGGAATGATAATGACTCTTCTCAAAATGATAGAAGGTAGGCATAGAATGGATTGACTGAAACATTGTGGTAACAACAAAAGCAACACAAAGAATGAGTTCAATACTCTGACGAACCCTTGGAATGATAATGACTCTTCTCAAAATGATAGAAGGTAGGCATAGAATGGATTGACTGAAACATTGTGGTAACAACAAAAGCAACACAAAGAATGAGTTCAATAGTCTGAAGAACCCTTGGAATGATAATGACTCTTCTCAAAATGATAGAAGGTAGGCATAGAATGGATTGACTGAAACATTGTGATAACAACAAAAGCAATACAAAGAATGAGTTCAATACTCTGACGAACCCTTGGAATGATAATGACTCTTCTCAAAATGATAGAAGGTAGGCATAGAATGGATTGATTGAAACATTGTGGTAACAACAAAAGCAACACAAATGATGAGTTCAATAGTCTGAAGAACTCTTGGAATGATAATGACTCTTCTCAAAATGATAGAAGGTAGACATAGAATGGATTGACTGAAACATTGTGGTAACAACAAAAGCAACACAAAGAATGAGTTCAATAGTCTGAAGAACCCTTGGAATGATAATGACTCTTCTCAAAATGATAGAAGGTAGGCATAGAATGGATTGACTGAAACATTGTGGTAACAACAAAAGCATCACAAAGAATGAGTTCAATAGTCTGAAGAACTCTTGGAATGATAATGACTCTTCTCAAAATGATAGAAGGTAGGCATAGAATGGATTGATTGAAACATTGTGGTAACAACAAAAGCAACACAAAGAATGAGTTCAATACTCTGAAGAACTCTTGGAATGATAATGACTCTTCTCAAAATGATAGAAGGTAGGCATAGAATGGATTGACTGAAACATTGTGGTAACAACAAAAGCATCACAAAGAATGAGTTCAATAGTCTGAAGAACCCTTGGAATGATAATGACTCTTCTCAAAATGATAGAAGGTAGGCATAGAATGGATTGATTGAAACATTGTGGTAACAACAAAAGCAACACAAAGAATGAGTTCAATACTCTGAAGAACTCTTGGAATGATAATGACTCTTCTCAAAATGATAGAAGGTAGGCATAGAATGGATTGACTGAAACATTGTGGTAACAACAAAAGCAACACAAAGAATGAGTTCAATAGTCTGAAGAACCCTTGGAATGATAATGACTCTTCTCAAAATGATAGAAGGTAGGCATAGAATGGATTGATTGAAACATTGTGGTAACAACAAAAGCAACACAAAGAATGAGTTCAATACTCTGAAGAACTCTTGGAATGATAATGACTCTTCTCAAAATGATAGAAGGTAGGCATAGAATGGATTGACTGAAACATTGTGGTAACAACAAAAGCATCACAAAGAATGAGTTCAATAGTCTGAAGAACCCTTGGAATGATAATGACTCTTCTCAAAATGATAGAAGGTAGGCATAGAATGGATTGATTGAAACATTGTGGTAACAACAAAAGCAACACAAAGAATGAGTTCAATACTCTGAAGAACTCTTGGAATGATAATGACTCTTCTCAAAATGATAGAAGGTAGGCATAGAATGGATTGACTGAAACATTGTGGTAACAACAAAAGCATCACAAAGAATGAGTTCAATAGTCTGAAGAACCCTTGGAATGATAATGACTCTTCTCAAAATGATAGAAGGTAGGCATAGAATGGATTGATTGAAACATTGTGGTAACAACAAAAGCAACACAAAGAATGAGTTCAATACTCTGAAGAACTCTTGGAATGATAATGACTCTTCTCAAAATGATAGAAGGTAGGCATAGAATGGATTGACTGAAACATTGTGGTAACAACAAAAGCATCACAAAGAATGAGTTCAATAGTCTGAAGAACCCTTGGAATGATAATGACTCTTCTCAAAATGATAGAAGGTAGGCATAGAATGGATTGATTGAAACATTGTGGTAACAACAAAAGCAACACAAAGAATGAGTTCAATACTCTGAAGAACTCTTGGAATGATAATGACTCTTCTCAAAATGATAGAAGGTAGGCATAGAATGGATTGACTGAAACATTGTGGTAACAACAAAAGCAACACAAAGAATGAGTTCAATACTCTGAAGAACTCTTGGAATGATAATGACTCTTCTCAAAATGATAGAAGGTAGGCATAGAATGGATTGACTGAAACATTGTGGTAACAACAAAAGCAACACAAAGAATGAGTTCAATACTCTGAAGAACTCTTGGAATGATAATGACTCTTCTCAAAATGATAGAAGGTAGGCATAGAATGGATTGACTGAAACATTGTGGTAACAACAAAAGCATCACAAAGAATGAGTTCAATAGTCTGAAGAACCCTTGGAATGATAATGACTCTTCTCAAAATGATAGAAGGTAGGCATAGAATGGATTGATTGAAACATTGTGGTAACAACAAAAGCAACACAAAGAATGAGTTCAATACTCTGAAGAACTCTTGGAATGATAATGACTCTTCTCAAAATGATAGAAGGTAGGCATAGAATGGATTGACTGAAACATTGTGGTAACAACAAAAGCAACACAAAGAATGAGTTCAATAGTCTGAAGAACCCTTGGAATGATAATGACTCTTCTCAAAATGATAGAAGGTAGGCATAGAATGGATTGACTGAAACATTGTGGTAACAACAAAAGCATCACAAAGAATGAGTTCAATAGTCTGAAGAACCCTTGGAATGATAATGACTCTTCTCAAAATGATAGAAGGTAGGCATAGAATGGATTGATTGAAACATTGTGGTAACAACAAAAGCAACACAAAGAATGAGTTCAATACTCTGAAGAACTCTTGGAATGATAATGACTCTTCTCAAAATGATAGAAGGTAGGCATAGAATGGATTGACTGAAACATTGTGGTAACAACAAAAGCATCACAAAGAATGAGTTCAATAGTCTGAAGAACCCTTGGAATGATAATGACTCTTCTCAAAATGATAGAAGGTAGGCATAGAATGGATTGATTGAAACATTGTGGTAACAACAAAAGCAACACAAAGAATGAGTTCAATAGTCTGAAGAACTCTTGGAATGATAATGACTCTTCTCAAAATGATAGAAGGTAGGCATAGAATGGATTGACTGAAACATTGTGGTAACAACAAAAGCAACACAAAGAATGAGTTCAATAGTCTGAAGAACCCTTGGAATGATAATGACTCTTCTCAAAATGATAGAAGGTAGGCATAGAATGGATTGACTGAAACATTGTGGTAACAACAAAAGCATCACAAAGAATGAGTTCAATAGTCTGAAGAACTCTTGGAATGATAATGACTCTTCTCAAAATGATAGAAGGTAGGCATAGAATGGATTGATTGAAACATTGTGGTAACAACAAAAGCAACACAAAGAATGAGTTCAATAGTCTGAAGAACTCTTGGAATGATAATGACTCTTCTCAAAATGATAGAAGGTAGGCATAGAATGGATTGACTGAAACATTGTGGTAACAACAAAAGCAACACAAATGATGAGTTCAATAGTCTGAAGAACTCTTGGAATGATAATGACTCTTCTCAAAATGATAGAAGGTAGGCATAGAATGGATTGACTGAAACATTGTGGTAACAACAAAAGCAACACAAAGAATGAGTTCAATAGTCTGAAGAACTCTTGGAATGATAATGACTCTTCTCAAAATTATAGAAGGTAGGCATAGAATGGATTGACTGAAACATTGTGATAACAATAAAAGTGTTGAGGGGTCTCTGCTTTTTACACAAATAGACTCACCCAGGGTATACATATACTAGTAGTAGAACAGTAGAATAACGTAGAGGCAAGAGTCACAGTCACGAGCACTTAGACTCACCAAGAAGTCATCCAGCAATAAGTCGTTATCAAAGACTATATATATATGTTTGTCTACTAAACCCGCATTCCTGGAACTACTATCCTGTATTTCCAGTTTGTATTATTACGTTAATACATTTATATACCTATATTCATTCTTGGAGCTTGTTATTATTGATACCGGATTTCATCTCGGAATCCACAACAAAAACAATACAAAGAATGAGTTCAATTGTCTGAAGAACTCTTGGAATGATAATGACTCTTCTCAAAATTATACAAGGTAGACATAGAATGGATTGAATGAAACATTGAGTTAAGAACAAAAGCAACACAAAGAATGACTTCAATAGTCTGAAGAAATCTTGGAATGATAATGACTCTTCTCAAAATTATAGAAGGTAAGGATAGAATGGATTAAATGAAACATTGAGTTAACAACAAAAGCAACACAAAGAATGAGTTCAATTGTCTGAAGAACTCTTGGAATGATAATGATTCTTCTCAAAATTATAGAAGGTAGACATAGAATGAATTGACTGAAACATTGTGTTAACAAAAAATCGATACAAAGAATGAGTTCAATAGTGTGAAGAACTCTTGGAATCATCTATAATTTAGCAGCATTTTTTAGATGATAGAGGCGAACCGTTGCATTAGTTATGGTGTCGGAAGTGCTAGCTAGGTCATCTCAAGGCCTGCAAAAGCAAAAATAGTTTGTTACACATTAATAATAATAATAATAATAATAATTTAAATCAATGTGTGAAGTTATGAAGTTAGAATTCTATAATTTACTTACGCCTTATTTATTAAAGGAAACCTTCACATTTTAAAATGATTTCTTTTTTTCCATATTTTGAAGGTTCTTCTGCGAGTCCACTGAACTTTTCACCTTCGATCTGATTACATGTTTTATTTGTACATAAATGTTATCTGTGTATACACAGATCCACATTAATGAAAGTTTAAACTACTATGCACATTCCAACGACATAATAGAATTAAGAAAAAGATGCTGGGAATATCAGTTCCATATCCAACCAACCAATTGCAGTTACAATCCTGATCAGTTGATTAGCAGTCTCTTGAAGTGGCAGTTTGAATCTTGGAGCGAGCACTTAAAAGAAACAAGTAAACACAAAGGAAGAACAACAGCAATAATGATAATAAGTAGTAATACCCATAAAATGTGCGAGTTCTACGATTATAAAATATCCGTGGAAATGTTCTAATTGCGTCGTTAAATATTCGAGCTTAACAGCGTTAACCTTGCAATAACAATTATAAATAGGAATGCAGTTCATTATTTAAAGAAGTAAGAGGGTACAAATGAAATGATTCAAATTTGACAAGGTTTTTTTTCCTATTTCACTGAAGCAGACGTTCAACACATGGAAGCATTATCGCCTCCTCTATCTACCTATCTTTTTCTCACTGAAATCAAACAGCGTCTCTGGTATGTCTTTCCCGTTTGTTCCTCGTGATTAAAACGGAATAGTTTATAATTTATGAGAGCATGACGCACGTGACAACTAATTAACTAAAGGACGAAGGAATAATAATAATAATAATAATAATAATAATAATAATAATAATAGACAAAAACCGCACCCATCAGTGGCTACGTAGTGCAGGGTTGAAAAGTGAAACTGAGGGTTTTATCATTGCTGCACAAGACCAATGCTTGTTAACTAGGAATTATCAAGCACATATACTAAAATACTGTTAGCCCAAGATGCAGATTCTGTGACAAATATCGAGAAACCATTGATCATCTTATATCAGGTTGCACGATATTGGCACCCACTGAATATAAAACCCGGCATGACAGAGTGGGCCAATATCTGCACTGGAAAATTTGCAACTCCTATGGGAAGGAAACTGGAAGAAATTGGTACGAACACCACCCTGACCCGGTTACGGAGATAGGACCTGTTACAATTCTATGGGACTACACAATACACACTGACAGAACAATCAAAGCCAACCGCCCAGACATTGTTATTAAAGACCACAAACAAAATAAGTGCCTCCTTATTGATATGGCAGTCCCTGCAGACTGCAATGTGTCTTTGAAGATATTCGAAAAACTGTCAAAATACAAGGACCTTGAAATAGAAATCTCAAAAATGTGGCACATGGGAACATCAACAATTCCTGTTGTAGTTGGAGCCCTTGGACTGGTTGGAAAAGATTCCAGTAGGCTGATTGAAAGGATCCCCGGAAGTCCATGCCTCAAAGAGATACAAAAAATTGTTCTGACAAGTACAGCCCACACTTTACGAAGGGCTTTATCTATGTAATTATTTTTTTTTGCAGTGGAAAGTGTCATGATGCCATTTCTGGGCGGGACCCGGAAAGAAATGTGTAAACGCCAGATATCACAGGAAATAATAATAATAATAATAATAATAATAATAATAATAATAATAATAATAATAATAATCTAATCTCACAGACATCGTGATCAAAGACCACAAAAACAGAACGTGCTTTCTTATTGACATACAGATTGTAATGTATCTTTGAAGATCTCCAAAAACTATCAAAATACAAAGATCTTGAAATGGAAATCTAAAAAATGCGAAACATGAGGTTGTCAATAATTCCTGTTGTAGTTGGTGTCCTCGGATATTTTTAAAAGTTTCCAAAAGACTCATTGAACAGAGATCCCTGGTAGCCCAAGCCTTAAAGAAATACAAAAAAATTGTACTCACAAGTACAGCTTACATCTTACGAAAAGCTTTATATATATAAAATATGTGTGAGCTTGAGTATTTTTTTTTTTTACTAAAACGGTCAAAAGGAGATTCATTATCACCACTACTCTTCTGTCTTGCATTAGCGCCACTCAGCTGCCTACTGAAAAACAGTAGCTACGGATACAAAACACAGAATGGCAAACTGAATCACCTATTCTATATTGATGATCTTAAAACGTTTGCCAAGAAAGATAACCAGCAGAAAAACCTACTTGCCATCGTCAAAACCTTCAGTGAAGACATTAGGATGGAGTTCGGAATCGATAAATGTGCCAAAGCCAACTTCAAAGGCGGTAAACGAACGGAAACTACAGATTTAGACCTTGATATCAACAAGGAGATAGATTAAGATGATACATACATACAACTTAGGAATGAATAATGAAAGAGACAAAATACGTGATTCAATTATGAAGTAAAAGATCCGAAATGAATATTATAGGAGAGTACATCTGATACTAGAAAGCAAACTTAATGGGGCCAATAAAATGAAGGCTATAAGCACCGTAGTGACATGCAGCTTAAACATTATTAAATGGAAGCTGAATGATATTAAAAGATTGGACACCAAGACCAGAAGAATGCTTACCTAAATGAGAATGCACCACCCGAAATCAGATATTGATAGGCTCTACGTACCAAGATGTTTAGGAGGACGAGGTCTGATCCAACTTGAACTAACTCTAAAAAACACAACAATCAGATTGGAAGCATACCTCACAAAAAAAACAAATATCCTCTCACCACATCCGCTCTATCAACAAAGAAGCTACACTGTTCAACAAACAGTTTAATATACCTGAAACCCTACCAACAAAAAACGAAGCGAATATCATATACACCGAACGAGTAAAACAGAAAGCAAAACAACTTGGCCAAATGAAATTACAAAAAAAAAAAACAAAAAAAAAAAACAACAAACAAACAAAAAAAAACTGGGAGGACAAAGAGTTGTATAGTAAAGAAACAGAAAACACATCAGTGGCTGGGGAGCAAAGAAGGCCTAATTATTGCAGCTCAGGACCATAGCCTCGCAACCAGATCCTATCACTGTTACATCAACGATGGAATTAACCAGAAATGCATGATTTGCGGGAAATATGATGAATTATCGACCATATTATCTCAGAATGTCTGGAAATAGCAAAAAATGAATATACCCAAACATATATCAAGGTAGCGACATATGTGCACGATATACAAGAATCACAAAATCGAAACAGGGGTTTCCAGATGGTATGAGCACTAACCAGGCACATTTACCCAAAATAACGATGTAACTATCCTCTGGGACATTCCAATTTAAACTCACAGGGAAATAAAAGCCAACAGACCTTATATTATCATAAAGGATAAGAAATTCAGGAAGTGTTTGCTGACTGCATACCATAGCAGTACCGTCTGAGAGAAACACCTCCATAAAAATTATCGAGAAATTGTCCAAGTACAAGGACCTGGAGATCGAGATTAACAGGATGTGGGGAATGAAGACTGAAACTGAATTTTACTAACAGTGTCCCAGGTAGCATCAACATACATGTTGCCCAGAAGTTATTATATATGTACATTGGGCTTCGTATATTTGTACCCCCAGCGTTTATTTGTTAGTTGGTTGTGAAGAAGAAGAAGAAGAAGAAGAAGAAGAAGAAGAAGAAGAAGAAGAAGAAGAAGAAGAAGAAGAGGAGGAGGAGGAGGAGGAGGAGAAGGAGGAGATCTCGTGAGAAAAGAAATGGACAATTTTACTAACAGTATCCCATCAGCAGTTAACATCAACATACAAGTTGCCCAGAAGATCGCCCTACTAGGAACATCCCATATACTAAGAAAAGTGCTATTAATTAAATGAAAATTCTTCTATAGGGCCTAAGGACCATAGTTTGGACCCGGCTCTACAGGATACAAAGCAGGGAACATGACATGCACAAATAATAATAATAATAATAATAATAATACAATTTTATGAGACTTTACAATACACACAGACGGAACAATCAAAGTTTATCGCCCTGACATCGTGATTAAAGACCGCAAAGATAAATTGTACCTCCTTATAAAGGAAATAAAACAATAATAATAATAAAATCGAAAAGAAAAGATCTGAATCTTAAACAGTGGCGAAAGCAATAAGTAATCAATTCACTTTAATTTCCCAAGAAGGCATCGCAATTTATCGGTAATAAAGTAAAGGAATCTTAGAAAAGCTATGTACGTAAGGGATATGACATTTATAAGAAAAATAAATGCCTTTCTAGTTCCTAATTTTCATCAGACTTTTCTGATGTCATCAGTTTTCAACTCTATATCTATGCTGATGACGTAACTATTTTATCTTATTTTAACCTGTTTGATAGCTTTGATAAGATCCAAATTTGCAGCCAATCATAAAAGAATTATCTTCAATCTGTTGTTAACTGGGACAAGAAATGGCTTGCTAATTTTAATGCCTCCAATACGAAACTGCTCTCTTTTAATCATCTTAGCCAACCTTTCTCGCCTTCCATCGGTATGGCTGATGCTAACTTCCAGGAGAGCGACATGGTGCCTTCTCAGGCTAATGTTTTCCAGTGAGATGAAGTTGAACGATTATATTGAATTAATTTCTACGTCTGCTGCTAAGAAAATTGATTCCCCGGTTTGTTGTTTTTCCAGTCAACTTTGATCTTCGAAAATTTAAATGCAATGTCAATCGTCTTCATCTGTCGCTTTCAATTCTGTTGCTTTATTGCCCTTTCTTTTTAATAATAATGTTTTTCTCAGATTCTTTAACGCACACTCATTTGCATCTTAGTAGCCTTATCGCCTTTGCTTGGGGAGAAATTATTTTTAAAAATGAATAAATAATGTACATATTATAGCCGCTGCTGAGGATTTAATATTTTACATTGATCATGGTCTACAAGAGTTTCAAATAGACGGGCCGAGGCTGTTATTCCCTTTTTGGAGAAAATTCCCCACTAGACATCCTTATACCAACCACCCCTTTTAAAGAAAATATCCCAATGAAATGCAGTGTCCAAGAATGCTCGAAGAACAGATTAAGAACAAGGAAGACATTTCCTGGACATTTAACCCTAGAACACTAACCATCAATTAAAGTTACACCACTATTAGCCATGGGTATATCATACCCGATTTTGAAAATATCAAAAAAAAATATTAAATATAAATTTTTATTTGAAATATTTTACATGCAGGCACTTCAAACTTTGTATTTTGCGGTAACATTGATAGGAACTGAAAAACATTATTTAGGTAAGAAAATCAGGTACTGAGAATTGTAATTAAAAATAGGAAAATTTGTGCTGGGTACTATATACCAATGGTTAGTGTTCTAGTGTTAAATGTCTGCGGAACATGGATCTCATAGATGGATATTCTTTAAAATAGAATAACCCGTATATTTGAAACTCAAAGGTAATCATGGTCTGCGAGGCTAGCTTCTAACCATGACTATAGTACTTTGTGTCAAAAATAAAAATAACCTACACATTTTAGTTTATTTTAACCGAACCTGGCCAGTAGGAACAGAACTGACTTGAAGAGCGTTTCACAACCGGTGCGTCCTCAAATGTAGCCATGTGCGTCCCAAGTTAACAGAAAATTAATTTATGAATTATTTTTATATTTAAAAAAAATATTTTAAAAAAGCTAGACACACCAAACACATGGCTTCCATGTGTAAATCAAGTCTGTCATTTGATATTTTAAACTGGATGCTAAATTCCTTAATCTTTAAGAAGGAGTGGATAATCCTTTTCCTTTTGCCTTCCTCAAAGGATTTAAATAAGTCATTATCAGTTTCTCTCAAAAGAAAAACAGCAGATTCTTCATCAGTCCATTTAAATGCAAACTCTTAAATATATGATGTAATGTCTTAAAATTAAATGCTTATTTCAGGAGGCTTCGTTATTATTTTAAAATTTCATGACTTATTTTTGCTTATTAAAATTTGAAGTGTGCTCCAGAGTTTTAGTTATTCTACAAGTGCACCCTGAATTAAAAATGGTTGAGAAACACTGGTATAGAGTATTTAAATGAGTAAGGGTTTCAATAAAACAAACTTTACTTTTTTTATCTTTAAAATTCAACACCACACACAATTGGTTATACCCATGAAAGATATTTTATACCCTACAATATCACTGTATAGAGCAGTGTTTCTCAACAAGTGCACCTGGATGCACTAATGTGCCCTGAAAGGTAGCCAGGTGTGCCCCAAGTTAACAGAAGATTAATTTATGAATTGTTTTTATATTTTTAAAAAAATATTTAAAAAAAGCTAGACACGCCAAACACATGACTTTCGTGTCTAAATCAAGTCTTTGTCATTTGATATTTTAAATTCGATGCTAAATTCCTTAATCTTTAAGAAGCAGTGGATAATCCTTTCCCTTTTGTCTTTCTCGACGGATTTAAATGAGTTATCTCTAATAAATAAATCTAAAAAACTTACAGATTATGCGTAAATTCTTTTAAATGAAAACTATACCGCCAATACTCTTTGGGAATACTAAAGCAAAATTTCATATTTTTAATTTAATTATTTCCTTATTAAAATTTAAAGTACAACCCAAAGTTTTAGTTACTCTACAAATACGCAATTAAGTAAAAAAAGAAAAAGAAAAAAAAAACAAGTTAAGAAACACTGCACTAAAGCAATAGCAGTGTGCTTATGATCTGCTAGAAACCTATGGCTCCACAACGAGAGCACACTCTGCAATGTGGGGTTGGAGCTGGCTGGTGCTAGTCTAAAGCGCAAAGTTTTATCTTGTTTCGATCTTGAAGCACATACGTTACAAAGTGACGCGTCAATTTCAGCCTGTCGATGCCGGCTGTGCACATGTGTGTGTCGTGTTTTGCAAGAGAGTGAAGGAATTGTGACAGAAGAGCATTGCATCAACCTTCTTCGAAAGCTGAGGCTTCTTCGTCAGACATTTTTGTTCTAGTAACGCACCGTTTCTTCTGAACTGCGATAACTGTTTGCAGCTGAGGATTACTCTGTGCGCGCATGCGTGAAGGACACTTGGATTTCACCTGTCGAATTGCATCATGGGGTTGATTGGTCTGTTGAACCAGGTGAGGTTGATAAGCAGGTGAGATACCAGAGATGAAGGAAAGTGCATAGGAAAAATTGTTTTTAATTCTTTATAGTAAGTAACTAAGAGAAAAAGAAAGAGAGAGAGAGAGAGAAATAGAGTGAAAGAAAAAAGAGAATGAAAGAAAGAAAAAAGAAAGAAAGAATAAAAGAAAAAAGAAAGAAAGAGCGAAATAAAGTAAAGAAAGAAAGAAAGAGCGAAATAAAGTAAAGAAAGAAAGAAAGAAAGAATAAAAGAAAAAAAGAAGAAAAGACGAGACAAGGAGAAAAGAAAAAACGAAGAAAAGAGACGAGAAAATTGAAGAAGGGGGGAGAAAGTAAGTAATATGAAGGAAGAAAGAAAAAAGAAAGACGATGTAAAATAGACATCAGAAGGGCATAAAAGAAGAAAAGGAAGGAAAAACGGTTAAAAAGAACGAAGAAAATGGGAAAATAATGGTTTATAGAAGAAGAAGAAGAAGAAGAAGAAGAAGAAGAAGAAGAAGAAGAAGAAGAAGAGAACCAAAGGAGAAAATGAAAGAAAGAAAACTAAGTTGCGAAAAAAGTATGAAAATAATAAGAAAATATATATATATATATATATAGAGAGAGAGAGAGAGAGAGGGAGAGAGAGAGACAGAGAGGGAGAGAGAGAAAGAGTGTAGCGGGTCTGATGGTCGATTAAAACACCAAACTTCTGGTGACCTTGCAATGTTGACTTTCATGCCTACAAATCTTATCAGTTCTGGCACAGTGAGTTTTTTTAGAATAACAAGGACTTTTTTCAGGTACACATAGCACTATTTAACCCATAGCTTGGAGGATACGATGATTTAACACCGTTCCTAAGGGTATTTACACGTAAGTGAATCCAACGAGCCCTACTGGAATTTGAACTCGGCTCTCCCATTTCTCATTCTGATCCGCTATCCATTACCTGCACATCCAAGAGAGACTGATAGAAAGATATGAACAGACTGAGATAGATAGATAGATAGATAGATAGATAGATAGATAGATAGATAGATAGATAGATAGATAGATACGAACAGACCTAGATACATATAAACAGACTTAGATATGAACAGATTGAGTTAGGTTCATAGATAGATAGATAGATAGATAGATAGATTGTGGACATAGAAATCAAAACTGCAACTGCATTGTGACTGCCTTATACCAACACGTTTTATATATCTAAATACTCTTCTCCCATAAATACAGCAAATTTTAATATATATACATTGTTGTTATATGCCAACACTGCTAATATATATATATATATATATATATATATATATATATATATATATATATATATATATATATATATATGAGTGAACATTGAAGTCAACACTTAGAGGCGACAGTCTGTTTCATGTTAGACGCAATCGTCAGGTCTGATGATTGCGTCTAGCATGAAACAGACTGTCGCCTCTAAGTGTTGACTTCAATGTTCACTCTTATATTTACACACGCTCTATCTCTGATATTGAGCACTTTATCCCATAAATATAGCACACCTTAAAACTATATTTCTTCATATATATATATATATATATATATATATATATATATATATATGTATGTATGTATATATAATTAATGAAATGTATTAAGTTCTACAATTACTTAATATATATTTTTTTGTTTATAGGTCATTTTTATAAATACAATTTATTTAAGTAAATGCTCTGTATTTTTTAAATAACCAGCATTAATTACATTTACCGGCTTGAATGTTCGAGAAATTTCGTAGAGAATATACCTCTTCTTCATCTTTGAGGAGACCGTACAACATTGGCAGCCATAAAGAAGGACAGACGTTACATAACAGCTCAGTATTCGTTTGTTTGTTACCAAATAATTCATCCAGTCTTGTAATACTCTGTCCAGCTTCTGGAATGTGTCCTTAAGCGTACCGTCGCTAATTTAGCCACATGAGATGGTCTTTGCGAAGTTTGGTTCAATTCATCTATTTAAAGAAGGCACATCACTCGTTTGGTCTTATACAAATCTACATGTGCTAGTATCAGCTGCTTACCTTAAACGTAAACAAACGCTGGACAAAGGTTATAGTAGTGAGAAAGCATGTCCGATTAAAAGGCAATTCATTAAAAAATTACTGTCACGTTCAATTTCGAAGCGTCGACATAATGATCGATCGTGAAACAATCAGTGTAATGATCGTCTAAGAATTTGGTGAGGCACAAGCAAATTTTATTGCATAAGACTGAAATACATTATAGTCTAAAAAGAAATGGTAAGTTCAATCTAAGGGAAACAATAATTGAAACAAAGCAAATTCAGTCGGCCAATGATGACAATTCCAGAACAACGTAACTATAAACAAAAATGTTTTTTTCTATCCTCTGCCAGTCGTTATGATGGAGAAAGCATTACCTCGAACCGTCGCCAGTGAGACACGCTGCAAGAGCCACTCTGTTTCGCGAGGCTCGTTCCTTAATCGAGACGCAATCGCGCCAATCCTCCGAAGGAAAACCATCGAACGAGGGCCAATAACCCCTGAAGGAGTAAAAAAAAATCTATCAGCAAGAGAAGAATATTTAGCTATTTTTTTTATCTCTGCGTCTCGGGCGACGAACCCCGGCTCAACCGCGAACCTGATCAAATTACCGGCCGAGAATGTATCAGCACAGGTCGCATCCCAAATCAACGACTTACCCATTTTAAAAGGGAAGACGGTAATGCCATCCGGCCGCTTTCCATCACCACGGTCGAGGCCTACGGGTTCGATTTGGGAGGGGAACCCAGCTGCATCCAAACCTCTTTTGATGATGTCGTTAATTGCTGCATGCCGTGGAAAGCGACCGACACTACGACGACAGGAGAGAGGATGCAAACCAAACTCATCGATGGAGGCTCCACATCTGCATCTGTGACGCTGACTTTCTGGTATTACTGATATTTATTTCCTCCAGGTCAACCCATGACGTTAGTACGAGGGGTCGGCATGGCTTATCCATTGTCCATACCTTCCATAATCGCTTACGGGGAAAAGTAATATTAATGTTAAAAAGTATTGCTATTGCCATCTTTAAGGCTTACGTAGATGTTAAAATCTGTCTTGATTGGAAAAAAATTACCAAGGAATGTGTCATTCAAAAGAGAGCTCAATGTTATGGGGGTATTTTGAAAGTAGATTTAGTGACTGAGCTAGTGAATAAATTCATGTGTCTAATGTGGTTGCAGCATAAGCTTCTTTTGTTGTTACATGGTTGGGAAAATCCTGTTGTTTTGGTTTTTGGTTTATTACAGATTACCTTGTACCGTGAAATGTGGTTACTCTCTATGATTTCCTTTAGGTTGTTAGGCCTACGATATACTAGAAGGCCGGGTTCCTCAAAGCAGAATTGTTCATAAACATTTTTGGTTCTCACCAGTCAAGGTGCAATTGAAATACACCGAAACAATGTTGCATCTTTGTAGTGAGTAAACTGTTTTTGTCTATATGATAAAATTATAATAAATAATTATCACTCTACTATCGGTATCGATCCCTCTTTTGAATTAATGCTGTGAACGTTAGAATTTATATATTACTTTCGTTCTCATTGCATCGTATATATATATATATATATATATATATATATATATATATATATATATATATATATATAGGATGTTTGTAGGTCTTGAAGATTGAGAGCTGCTGTTTTTAGAGCTATTATGAAATAAAAATTATTACCTATAGGATTTTAAATGTTTGATATTCTTTAATTAATAATATTTTTGCTCTGTCTGGATCTATATCCTCCTGGAAATTCCATATGGATTACCATATTGTATCATTACTAACTATATATATATATATATATATATATATATATATATATATATATATATATATATATATATATACTATTTACATTATTCGGACTATTGTATTCATATTTTTCCCATATTTATCACAACGTTTCGGCCGATGTAGACTCCGACCTTCTTCAGGTGATTGGAATGTCGAACTGAACCCTTTATTTCACTCGCTGGGGTAGACTGTTCTTAAGGACACATGGCGCAGTGGATAAAGGCGTTGGTTAGATCCAGTGACAGGACCCAGAGAGTTGTAAGTTCAATACCTGGTTAAGGCAGCGGAGAACTTGGAGAGGGGAATTAACAGGAGATAACTGATAACTGACATCCATTAATCATGGCACGTGGAACTAGAATATTTTACCCCATCGAGTGAAATAAAGAGTTCAGTTCGATATTCCAACCACTTGCAGAAGGCCGGAGCGTACATCAGCCGAAACGTTGTGATAAATATGGCAACAAAGATGAGGGCAATAGTCTGAATAATGGTAATAGTGTATATATATATATATATTCATTTGTGCGGATATGAGTTTGTTAGCTCTATCAGCAATATTCACCACCTTCCCGTAAGTTCCGCGCATATATAATATATAGAGAAATTATATATATATATATATATATATATATATATATATATATATATATGATGAGCTGAAACAGACTTGTATGTGGAAGATACATACCCCCCCACATATATATATATATATATATATATATATATATATATATATATATATATATATATATATATATATATAAGCCCGTTTGGTTGAATAATCTAGACATATTATGTCTATTTATTTTATTTTTAATCCTCTCAAATTTACGAATCAATTTCTTAGTGTTGTTATTAAACCGGTTAAGAAAGACGCCGTAGTATTGGTAATTTCTTTTATTTTCCTAAGTATTTTCAATCTCATCCAAGATCATCTTCAGGGGCGAATTGCTAGGACAAAAAAAATTATGTAATTGATAGTTGTGATTTTTTTTAAAACTGTGCTCTGATATAGTTGATATAAAAATTACCTGTTAAGACTATGTAAGGGAGGTAACTTAAATTATATTTTTTAATATTAATGTTTAAAATACTCAACTAGCAATTTCCCCCAAAAAATTGTTTTACAATTTGAGTATCCCAAAATATTAATATATCTAGATATATTAATATTTTGGGATATATATATATATATATATATATATATATATATATATATATATATATATATATATATATATATATATATATATATGTCTGTGTCTGTATTAATGGATTTATTTTTAATCGAAAGTTTTATTACTTCAAACGTTATTTTACTGGATATTTGGTAATTTAAATGAATACAGAAACATATTACGGATTGAAAGAATTATTTATTGCGAGTAAATATGCCATAATCTTTTTTTTTAGAACAGCAATGATTTTTCCAGATAGAAGTCCTACTACTATAGCCGGGAGGACTGAAAGCACGAAAAGAATATATATATAGAGAGAGAGAGAGAGAGAGTGTGTGTGTGTGTGTGTGTGTGTGTGTGTGTGTGTGTGAAAGAGAGGGAGAGTGTATGAGAGAGTGTGTGTGAGAGAGAGAGAGAGAGATGCCGTGGTCTGATAAATAAACTTCAAGTTACCATGCACTGTTGGCTTTTATGTCCGCAAAACTTATGAAGTCTAGCATAGCGAGTTGCATGAAGAATTTTTCTTTAGGATATCAGTGATTTTTCCATAAACAATTCGTACTATTTAACCCATAGCAGGGAAAAGAGACGGAATCAAACCAGTCCCAAGTGTATTTACGAGTAAGTAAATATAACGAACCCGATTGGAATTCGAGCTCGGTTCGACGATTAACAATTCCGAGCCTCTATCCAATACACCACTCGCACACCCCTGATAGAAAGTTAGATATATGGATAGATATGAACAGAATGACATAGATAGATAGATAGATAGATAGATAGATAGATAGATAGATAGATAGATAGATAGATAGATAGATATTTTATAGTGGCTTTGTGCTTCGAGGCTGAACAATGGTGTTAGATATAAAGAAGGGAAATGAGAACCCATAATGGCGGTATACGGCAAACGCTGGCAATAGCAGTCATTGTGACAGCTGCAAAGATTTGGGTGGATTAATGGTGGGTATGAAGCTTGATCTTTGCCAGTAGTCCCGGGCGAAATGTGAGCCATAACATGCCAAGTTGCAGTCTCCGTTTTACACCGCTGATTTCCCGTCTAATTACTACTTTAGGGTGCCTCCCACCATTTCTTGATTTGCTTATCGTCTGCTTGAGGACCTGGTACGATGGGAGTCCCCGTGATATGTTGGCCTTGCCATTATCTTTGAAGATAATTGTGTTAGACTTCATTTATCTATCATTACTTTTTTGTCTTTTTTTTTCTCTTTTTATCTTTTCTTCTGTATTCTCTCGTTTTTATTTTTAATTTTCCTGTTTATTTTTTCTAAATCAAAAAGACCTTACATCTCGCGCCTTTATTATATACGATTTCTCCCTCTAATTTATATTCTTTCTTTCTCTCCAGTTTTCTTTTTTAAAACATTTTCCTTCTCTCTCTTTTACCTTTCTTTCTTTCTTTCTTTCTTTCTTTCTTTATTTATTTACTTATTTATTTCTGTCGTTCTTCCTTTCTTTCTTTCTTCCTGTCTTTCTTTCTGTCTTTCTGCCTATCTTTCCTTCTTTCTTTCTTTCTTTCTTTTTCTAACCCCTTCGAATTTTAATTCTTTCGTTGCCTTTCTTTACGGAGCGATGCAAATTTATCTCTTTCATTCGTCCACTTTTTTCCTCTTACCTTTCTTTTCGCTTATAACGTTCAAATCGGAACATTTCCTTTTCTCGCCACATTGTCGCGAATTTTTAAATATCCCACGCCCCCCCTCTCTCTTTGCATATTCCTTCTCTTTTTTTATCTTTTGCTCTTTCTTTTTTCTCTCTCTTCCTCTTTCTCTTCAAGTTTCAGCGTTTTTCTCTCGTTATTTTGTGGTACCATTTAATCCCCCCTTTCTTTCTTTAAATTAAAAATCTTAGCTTTTCATCGTCTACCTCTTCTTCTTCTTCTTCTTCTTCTTCTTCTTCTTCTTCTTCTTCTTCTTCTTCTTCTTCTTCTTCTTCTTCTTTCTGTGTCTCTAAATATCTCCCTCACTCTCTTATTTTATACTTCTTTATTACTCTATTCTATATATATATATATATATATATATATATATATATATATATATATATATATATATATGTTCCTTTCATTCTCTTTTTCTTTTCCTCTTTAAATCCGAATTCTTTCCTTGTTCCTTTATTTCTCTCTCTATCTGCGCCTTCCTTTAATTTAACTCACCGTTTCTTTCTTTTTGTCGATTTTTTATACTTACCATTTCTCTCCCTCTCTTTTTCTAACAGTTTCTCTTCATTTTCCTCCCTTTTTTTCCTTCTGCCACTCTCACTCACTCTCTCTTATCTTAAAATTCATTTCTTTTTCTTTCTTATCGCGATGTTTCTTTTTTCATTCCTATGTTTTCTTTAATTTTTTAAAACCTTTTCTTATTCCTTTTCTTTGTTTATTCTTTTATGCTTTCTTCTTCCTTTTCACTTCCTTTTCCCCCAAATTAAAACATCATTCCTTTCTTATTACCCATGAACTTCGTCAGATTTTAAACACCTTTTACTTACTTCTTTCTTCGTTTTTTCTCATTTATTCTGTTCTTTAGTTTTCTTTTCTCTTCTTCAAATTTAAATTTTTTCCTCAAGATTTTTTTTCTTTTGTTTCTTTTTTATTTTCTTTATCTATTTTCTCGATTTTTTTAATAAATTAATGATTAATATTTCTTTTTGCTTTCTTTCCTGATTTTTAATGTCTTTCTTTTCTCTTTCTCTTTATTCTCGTGTTCTGTTTTTCGTTTTCTTTCATTTTTTTTCAGATTTATTTCATTCCTTTGTTTTATCTTACTTTCTTTTTTTACTGTTATTTTTTTGTCTTTCGCTATCTTTTTCTTATTCCTTATTCAAGTTTAAAATTTTTCTTTTTCACTTTTTTTTACAATTTTTCGGTTTCATTTTCCCTTTCGGACTCATCTCGAAATTAAAATCTTTCTTTTACACCTTCTTTCGTTTTTTAATTCTTTTTTTAATTCCTTCTTCTTCTTTCGTTCTGTCTTTCTTCTTCTTCCTCTTCTTTCGTTCTGTCTTTCTTCTTCTTTCGTTCTGTCTTTCTTCTTCATCTTCCTCTTCTTTCGTTTTGTCTTTCTTCTTTCGTTCTGTCTATCTTCTTCTTCTTTCGTTCTTTCTTCTTCATCTTCCTCTTCTTTCGTTCTGTCTTTCTTCTTCTTTCTTTCTTTCTTCTTCCTCTTCTTTCGTTCTGCCTTTCTTCTTCTTCTTCTTCTTTCGTTCTGTCTTTCTTCTTCTTCTTCTTCTTTTTCTTCTTCTTCTTCTTTCCTTCTTTTTCTTCTTCTTCTTCTTTCCTTCTTTTTCTTCTTTCGTTCTGTCTTTCTTCTTCTTCCTCTTCTTTCTTCTTTCGTTCTGTCTTTCTTCTTCTTCTTTCGTTCTGTCTTTCTTCTTCATCTTCCTCTTCTTTCGTTCTGTCTTTCTTCTTTCATTCTGTCTTTCTTCTTCTTCTTTCGTTCTGTCTTTCTTCTTTATCTTCCTCTTCTTTCGTTCTGTCTTTCTTCTTCTTCTTCTTCTTCTTCTTCTTTCTTTCTTTCTTCTTCCTCTTCTTTCGTTCTGCCTTTCTTCTTCTTCTTTCGTTCTGTCTTTCTTCTTATTATTCTTCTTTTTCTTTCGTTCTGTCTTTCTTCTTCTTCTTCCTCTTCTTTCGTTCTGCCTTTCTTCTTCCTCTTCTTTCGTTCTGTCTACTTCTTCTTCTTCTTCTTCTTCTTCTTCTTCTTTCTTTCTTTCTTCTTTTTCTTCTTTCCTTCTGTCTTTCTTCTTCTTCTTCTACTTCTTCTTTAAATATAAACCGTTCCCCCCTTATCTTTTTCATTTCATCCTCCGTTTATTTCGTCCCAGTTTTTTTAATCTTTCGCAATCTATCTTATTCTTCAATTTTTAAATTTCTCCCTTTCTCTCTTTCTATTTATCTTAACATTTCTTTTTATTTCGATAATTTTTACTTTTTTTTTTTTACTTACCTTTTCTTTTCGCTTTTTTCTCTTTTTTTGTCAGTAAAGATGACACGACATTCGTCTTCGTCGTTCGCACCTCTATGTGTGCGGGTGTGTCTGTGTCTGTGTGTGTGTGTGTGTGCGCGCGTGTGTGCGCGCGTGTGTGCGCGAGTTACTTCAATTCCGTATTACTCAATATGGTTAATTCTGTCCTATTAGTGAGTGGCCCGGCTGTCGTCTGCTAATTTTACAATGCACCAAAAATCTTGGCTGCTACTCAATATATCATCAGAGTTAACCAACACGTGTATTTGCATGCCGATGAATCCGGCAGCACGTGAATGCTACTGGGAGTACCCGTGCTAAGGCCACGGTAGGTGAACTGCCGTGGCAAGACATTGGGAGTAAGCATCAACCTCTTCGAACATTCTCGGGGTAAATGGGTATACACCATTTATATAATGCTCACTTGAACATTGACGATATATATATACATTTGTGTGTATATATATGTATATATATATATATAAATTTTGCAATATATATATATATAACTGATAATATATAGTAATATATTTATATATAAAACTGCTGATATATGGAAATATATATATATATATATTATAAATTTACTAATTTAAAAATATGGTTCCATCGCTACACAGGAAATACCATGTTTCAAAAACAGAAACAAAAAACTTCAAATTAAATTTTAGAATTTAATTAAAATCCCTTGTACTGTTTCATTTTCAAGCGAATTTTGGAAAATGAAACAGTACTAGGGGTCTTAAAATAATTTTATAATTAAATTTGAAGATTTAGTTTCTGTTTTTGAAACATGGTAATTTCTATGCAGCAATGGAACCATATTTTTAAATAATTAAAATTTATAATATTTATGCTCTGCAGAATTTTATTGAGCACTGTTTTTTTTTTAAAAAAAAAATAATTAATAAGAACACCGGATCATAAATCTTACTATTATTTCCCTTCATTTTAATATATATATATATATATATATATATATATATATATATATATATATATATATATATATATACATATGTATATATATGTGTGTGTGTGTGTGTGTGTGTGTGTGTGTGTCTGTCTGTGTGTTTGCGGAAGGGGATTCACAGTTTGAAAAAGACGATCGATAAATATAATAGTCATAGAATGTCTATACTTTTTAATAAAACTTACTTTGAAGAACAATTTCTGCCTAATTCTACTAATATATAATATTAATGGTCAGAGTTGAATTAGACCAGGAAACAGTAGTATTAAAAAGTGCTTAATACACGTATAAAAATTAATATGTAGAGCTTTTAGGTATTTTCCTAATTTTTATATCCCCCCCCATATATATATATAGAAATATATATATGGGGTGTATATATATATATATATATATATATATATATATATATATATATATATATATATATATATATATATATATATATATATATAAACTCATTTTAACCGGTCCGGTGCGTACTACTACCGAACTCCCCCACCGGAATGGGTGGGAGCCTGGTTGGGGGCCGTGCAGTGCTTTGTCACCCTCGCTATCTTATCAACATAAGTTTTTCTTTCTACCTACATATATATACGTTACAAATTAAACTAAGCACAACTGACTATTATTAAAGGATGAATAATTTTCGCGGATTTTGACTTCGTTCTCGGTTTGTTTGTTTTTTTCGTTTAAATCCGTGAATTTGTTTTGCTCATACGAAGTGACGAGAAAACAGAAAATTCACTGTTTTATTTTTTACCTATAATGTTGAATGTGTCAAATTCTTCAACACTTTAACAAGAAAAAATCTCAAGTTAACGTTAAAAATTGCCGCAAAACATTGTTAATTTTTTTAAGATTGATTGATTTATTATGACATGTCTCTAATTTGTATTTCGATACATTGTATTTATTTAAACTTTTTCTAAATTGCCCACCTATATAGCATATGATCCATTATTGTCCATATTTAGATTAAAATAAATTTCTTATTTTATATGAATACTACCTCATGATAATTGAGATGTAATACAGTGGGAGGCTCATAGCCTTGGGGGGGAGACCCTTGCACTAGCTCTTATTCTATGGTACATCATGGGCACTAGATTTTTGGGGTTTTTTCTCTCTGTACCAATGCCATGTGAAATACATTGTATTTATTTTTAATTTTTCTACTGTCCACCTGTATTGCATATGATCCATTATTGTACATAATTAGGTTACAGTGAAATTTGTATTTAATATAAATACTATCTTATGAAAATTGAGATATAGAAGATAGGGGGGGGGGGAACTGTATCATAGTTTCGGTAGGGGGCACAAGATACTTGCAAGGGAGTGTTTCTTTTTTTGTTGTGTTTTTTCACCAGATGAAAATGAGCAAAAGAAGCAAATGGATCTTATATTGCAAGTTCTTATTTTCAAAAAAAAAAAAAAAAAAAATTTCAAAATGAGCGACAGACAAAAGAATCGATTGTGTAAGGAGTTCAAATTGCAGTCGACACTGTTGCATTCACTTTCACACTGAGATCCTTGGGAGAGGCACGAATCCATTTCTTCCTTTCACTCTAGGACTATGATCTAAAATAGCAGAGTAGACTGGGTTCTCTAGCCTTGGCTGCAGCCAGTCATAAATGTGAACTAGGGTGATATATATATATATATATATATATATATATATGTGTGTGTGTGTGTGTGTGTGTGTGTGTGTGTGTGTGTGTGTGTGTGTGTGTGTGTAAAAATTAAGATATAACTAACGATATATCTGTAAAAGAACAACATGAATAAAGACTAAAGGGAAACTTATCTTAGCCGACGGGTTTCAACCTCTGATGGACTTTATCAAGACAAATGTAAGAATCTCCTTTTGCAACAAGTCGATATACACAATAAAAAAATGTCGTTACTTTTTAGAATAGTTAAATTAAAGAACGCGAATAAATATGCTTTAGTCGGACTGAAAGTTTAGGTAAATTATGGAAGGTGCAAAGTGATGTAATTTAATATTTAATAAACGGAAAAATGTTATTGTTGTTTTAACTTTTAATTTTTAAATTAAATTTTTTTAATGCAAGAATAATAATAAAAACTAACAAAAGTTAGTATACACATATATGCGTGTGTATTGACAGGGGTTTGTGTGTGGCTGGGTCAGTGTGTGTAACTGGAAATATACACACATATATATATATATATATATATATATATATATATATATATATATATATATATATATATATATTTATATATAACTATTATATGGTAATACATTCATGTATAACAGCTGATATATATATATATATTTACATGCAATGATGCATATATATATGTATATATAATATAATATATATTAAATATATACATTTATAATATAATATATATATATATATAATATATATTCATTCATGTAATACATTCATGTATAACTGTTAATATATATATTTACATGCAATGATGCCTATATATAGTATATATAATATATATACATATATATATAATACATATATATAACATATAAATATATACATTCATGCATATATATATATGCATATATATACATACATACGCACACAGATATATATATATATATATATATATATATATATATATATATATATATATATATTATTATTATTATTATTATTATTATTATTAGAAGTCTTATAAGTATAAGAAAGTATACTCGATCGGAAAACCTTCGGTGTCTTGATTTGCAAATAATCAAACCAATACCGAAGGGAAAAAAGGTATAAAAAAAGAAAGAACCAAGAACATGTACGTTAGCCGAAAATAATCATCTAGCATGAAAGTCCAAAGCCCAAAGAAAAAAAACGATACGAGTACGCAATAAAACTAAATAAAGTGCTCAATACAATGAGTAGAGCAGACCTAGTTAGACCTAGAGAGCCAAACAAACCTATCACGGTTTCACCTAAACGGGTCGTCATATATATATATATATATATATATATATATATATATATATAAAGAAATATTATCTTAAAATGTGCTATATTTATGGGATAAAGTGCTCAATATCAGAGATAGAGCGTGTGTAAATATAAAAGTGAACATAGAAGTCAACACTTAGATGCAATCGTCAGGCCACGAGTGCTGTTATTTTTTTCGGCTATTTATATATACGGGTCAGTGGTGCATTGTTAGTAGTCTATTTTGGCGGTTATTTTACCGGAAGTCGTTTATTTGTTTATTTATTTATTTGGGCCAAATTATTTTGCTTGTTTTTACTTATTTATTTTTTTAATTTTTTTATCTTATATATTTATTTATTTATTATTTTTATTTTGATCGGTGTTTTTATTAATGTAATATAAATTTGTTTATATAGCTTATTTAATAGTTTTGTTTTTATTTGGGAAGATAATTAAAGCTATTTGTTCAATTTTGGAGTTGATTGTTGTAGTTTGTTCTAACTATTATTTTGGCGGGAACAGTTTTTAATTTATTTATTTGGATTGATTATCTTTATTTGTTTTTTCTAAACGGCTAGTTTATCGGTATCGGTTGTTAGTTTATTTATATACTTGGATGTATTTAGATCAATTTATTTTACTTGTTGTTATTTATTTGTTACAGTGTATATTTTCTTTTTTTGGTTTTCGATTTTTAAGTAACGCAGTATATTATTTTTTATTCATTTTTTTTTATCGTTATATAACAGTTATAACTATTTTTCGTCCGATTTTTTGTTTTGATTTTTATAGTCTAATATTTTGGTCATAATAGTTTGCTAATTTGTTTATTATTTACTTTATTTATTCTACCCATAAATATAACCTAACTTGAAACTATATTTCTATCATATATATATGTGTGTTTGTGTGTGTGTGTGCGTGTGTGTGTGTGTGACATTTTTTCAAAATGAAGAATTTGGTAAAGTCACTCTTCAACTTTAATCTAGTTCTAGAAAAATCAAAAAATGCAACGAAAAATCATGCAGACTTTGATTTAATCCACACCCTCCCTGTGTCAGCTTAAACCGACGCCATATGTATTTTTTCTTTGTTTGTTGTTTCTTTTCTTCATATATTTACCGGGTGCGACATTAGTATTTTAGCCATTATTTAAACAAAAAATTACCCATTATTGAAACATAAATTAGCTATTCATAAAAATAGTTTCAAATTTGCATAAGCCTCCCTAACATTCTTGTGTTTTATTCTATACAGTTTAATTAAATATGGCGACTCAAACAAAACATGATCCAATTGTCGCATTGAAAATATGTGGTATGGAAAAGTGTGGAGTGATAAAACAGTTGTATGCTTGCAGAACTGTTTTTTTTATGTGTGGAAAATACATCAAGAGGAGAAAATAATCTCTTCTTTCTTCTTTTATGTACTGTGTCTCTTCAGGACGTAAGCGATCATCACCCTCCACATCTTCCTGTGCCTTGTAGCTCTTAATAAGTTTTGTCTTTTTGTTATTTCCCCGAAACCATTTTCTGCCATCCATTTGCTCAAGCCCATCAAGAATGTTACACGCTGCTTTCCTCTGTCCCTGTTTCCTTCTATCTGCCCTCTGAGTCTCAGATTTTCCAAGCCCTCCTTTCTCATTAAGTGCCTGTTGTAGCATACCTACGGACGATAATGGGCATGTCTCCATTCATATAAATACAGTAGTAAATACTGTATGTTGGTCTGCAATCGGAGGTTCGTCTTCAGCTGTGCTGGTCGTTCTCTATGCTTCCGGGCAGAGAGGATCCCCAGACGAGGCTATGTCGAAGGACAGAGTCTCGTCTCGGGAAACAGCTATTCGACCCTGTTTTATACGGCGGGGGGCGGGTACGGGGAATTTTTGACCGAATCTACGAGCTCGGATACCCCACATTAAATTCGACCTTCTGCCACATCTGACCGCGTGGGGCGTTTGGTAGATATCCTGCAATTGGACATTCATTGTGAAATTCACTTCACTCACTTCTAGCAGTTGACTGCTTCTTCTACGTGCCGCTGGCGAACCTTATATGTGTTGTTCTTCTCCTAAGTATTATCGTTCATTACCAACCTTCGTGTGATTGTGGCGGACTTCACCATATTAATTTAACTTTTGATTAGGAAACAAAGCTCACGCAAAAAGGATAACCAAAAGACATTGTTACACATAAAATATGTATTTTAACAAGATGTACAATATCAAACAACGATGCGAAAGAAAACATGCATTTAAGTAAGAAAGGTTGAATTAACTAAGAGTTGCCTCTCTTTAATTGTATTTTAGAGTTCAGTGAGAGATAGTTACTTGGTTTAAAGTTCACTGGAAAAATGTTCATGAGAGTTTCTTGTAATGATTGTTCTTGAAAGATATTGTTGTGTAAGAAGAGTTTTTCGTGAGTGTGTACATGTTCAGCATGTAACTGTGTGTGTGAGTGAGGTTGGCGCATGGTTTCAACTGTCGTGAATTCGTTTTGCATTGAGTTCTCACTAATGAAGATGAGAAAAAGCTTAGCTTAAATAAGCGATTATAGGCTCCAACTCGTTGCGCGGGAAAAAATTTTCTTCACGTACTAACGATCTGATTGGTTGACATCGACCAATCAGCGAGGGAGCTTTGCAGAGAATTAAGAAAGCTTCTGTGATCCGCTTCTCCCAAAAGTGTACAAAATTGATATTTTTTTGAGTTTTTCGTGAGTGTGTACATGTTCAGCATGTAACTGTGTGTGTGAGTGAGGTTGGCGCATGGTTTCAACTGTCGTGAATTCGTTTTGCATTGAGTTCTCACTAATGAAGATGAGAAAAAGCTTAGCTTAAATAAGCGATTATAGGCTCCAACTCGTTGCGCGGGAAAAAATTTTCTTCACGTACTAACGATCTGATTGGTTGACATCGACCAATCAGCGAGGGAGCTTTGCAGAGAATTAAGAAAGCTTCTGTGATCCGCTTCTCCCAAAAGTGCACAAAATTGACTACTTAAAAATAGAGCGATTACAAAATTGTCGCATTACTGCGATTTGTAAATTGCCTGTATAAATGACGTGGTGATTTATTAACCAATGGATGCTTGGTATTGTAAATGTGATTTGTATGCTTGTATGTATGTATGTTCGTGTGTAATCGGTCCACACATGATTATTCTATTCAGTAAGCTTCCCTAGGTTACATAATTTTTCAGTATGTGTGCTTGGTAATTTGGTCAGGGAGTACTAATATGTTGTAGCATACCTACGTACGATGGCTGTTCTCAGGTGGCCGCAAGATTCTATCACGATGGCTGCCCTCAGATACTCGCAAGATTCAACGACGATGGTTGCTCTCATGTACCCGCAAGATTCAACGACGATGAATGCTTGCAGATTCCCGCAAAATTCCACGACGATGGCTTCTCTCATGTGCCCACAAGATTCATCGACGGTGGCTGCTCTCAGGTGCCCGCAAGATTCAACGACGATGGCTGCTCTCAGGTGCCCACAAGATGCAACGACGATAGCTGCCCTCAGGTGCCCGCAAGATTGAACGACGATATGTGCTCTCACGTGCATGCAAGATTCAACGACGACTGCTTCTCTCAGGTACCCGCAAGATTCAACGACGATGGCTGTTCTCAGGTGCCAGCACGATTAAACGACGATGGCTGCTCTCAGATACCCGCAAGATTCAACGACGATGGCTGTTCTCAGGTGCCAGCACGATTAAACGACGATAGCTGCTCTCAGATACCCGCAAGATTCAACGACGATGGCTTCTCTCATGTGCTCACAAGAGTCAACAGCGATGGATTCTCTCATGTGCCAACAAGATTTAACGACGATGGCTGCTCTTAGGTGCCCACAAGATTCAATGACGATGGCTGCTCTCAGCTGCCCGCAAGTTTCAACAACGATGGCTGCTCTCATGTACCCACAAGATTCAATGACGATGGATTCTCTCATGCACCAACAAGATTCAATGACGATGGCTGCTTTCAGGTGCCCGCAAAATTCAACGACGATGGCTGCTCGCAGGTAGCCGCAAGTTTCAGCGACGATGGCTGTTCTCAGGTGCCAGCAAGATTGAACGACGATGGTTGCCCTCAAATACCCGCAAGATTCAACGACAATGGCTTCTCTCATGTGCCGACAAGATTCAACAACGATGGATTCTCTCATGTGCCCACAAGATTCAACGACGATGGCTGCTCTCAGGTGCCCACAATATTTAACGACGATGGCTGCTCTCAGGTGCCCGCAAGATTCAACAACGATGGCTGATCCCAGGTTCCCGCAAGATTCAACATCGATCGCTGCTCTCAGGTGAGCGAAAGATTCAACGAGGTTAGCTGCTCTCAGGTAACCGCAATGTTCAACGACGATATCTGCTCTCAGGTCCTCGCAAGATTCAACGACGATGGCTTTTCTCAGGTGCCCGCAAGATTCAACGACGATGGCTGCTTTCAGGTACCCGGAAGATTCAACGAAGATGGTTTCTCTCATCTGCCGACAATATACAACGACGATTGCTGCTCGCAGATACTCGCAAGATTCAGCGACGATGGCTGCTCTCAGGTACCCGCAAGTTTCATCAATGATGGCTGCTCTCAGGTACCCACAATATTCAGCGACGATGCCTACTCTCAAGTACACGCAAGATTCAACGACGATGGCTGTTCTCAGGTGCCAGCAAGATTAAACGACAATGGCTTCTCTCAGATTCCCGCAAGTTTCATTGATGATGGCTGCTCGCAGGTACCCGCAATATTTAGTGACGATGGCTACTCTCAGGTACCCGCAAGATTCAACGACGCTGGTTGCTCTCAGATGCCCGCAAGATTCAACGACGATGGCCGGTCTCAGGTGCCCGCAAGATTCAACGACGATGGCTGCTCTCAGGTACCCGCAAATTTCAACGAGATTGGCTGCTCTCAGATGCCCGCATGATTCAACGACAATGGCTGTTCTCATGTGACCGCAAGTTTCAACGACGATGTCTGCTCTCAGATGCCCGCAAGTTTCATCGATGATAGCTGCTGTCACGTACCCGCAAGATTCAACAACGATGGCTGCTCTCAGGTGCCCGCAAAGTGCAACGACGATGGCTGCTCTCAGGTGGCCGCCAGATTCAACGACGATTACAGTTCTCAGGTGCTCGCAAGATTCAACGACGATGGCTGCTCTCAGGTGCCCGCAAATTTCAACGACGATACCTGCTCTCGGGTGCCCGCAAGATTCAACGACGATAGCTGCTCTCAGGTGCTCGCAAGATTCTACGACCATAGCTGCTCTCAGGTGCTCGCAAGATTCTACGACCATAGCTGCTCTCAGGTGCCCGCAATATCAACGACGATGGCTACTCTCAGGTGCCCGAAAGTTTCTACGATGATGGCTCTAAGCAAGAACGGCATAAGAAAGTAAATATTGGTGGAGATGCAGCTTGCCTCAGACAACGTCTTTGTTTATTCGGATGAGAGATTTTTCACTGTGGTCACCCCCGTTGTTCATCTCGAAATGTTCGGTAAAATCCTGTCACTTTTCTCGATCTAAATCAAAGTTTAAATGCGACTTTGCCAAATTCTTCATTTTTTATATATTTTATTTGAATTCTTTAAAAAATGTCACCCCCCCCCACACACACACACGGAATATATCTTGTATATCTATAAGTCTATCATACATCCATGCTCAGAATATTGCAGCCATATATGGTCCGGTGCCCCTGTGATTTACTTGGAGCTCCTTTGTTAAGATCCAAAGAAGAATCAGCAATATTCATTGGTCCTGATCTGGCGGTTTGGCTTCAGTCACTTTCCTACCCCCATAAAGTTGCCTCTCTGTGTCTTTTTTATAAATACTTTTGTGGTAAATGTTCATATGAGCTCATTGCTCTGGTATCTATTAAGCGCAATACTTGGCCGGTGCCGACATCTCATCAATTTACAATTGAGCCATAAATTCTACGCTAACAGTTTATTTTCTCGCACCTCTCGCTTGTGAAACTCCTTGCTTTCTAGCCAACTTTAATCTGGAATTTAAATGCGATGCCAATCGCTATCTACTGTCCTCCTGGTTGCTCTTTTCTCTTTCTGTACATTATTAATGTGTCTGTTCTTAATTCCTTCACATCATGTAACCACTTGCGTTTTAGTGGCTGTACTGACTTGATCGGGGTGACACTATAACAGATAACTATTGCAAGGCAAGTCAGCTTATGTGGCAAATAGAAAGTGCTGGTTTCACGTAATAAAAACGTACAAATCACAAGTTATTTACACTACGCTCTGCGCATCACAGTTTTAAATATAAGAACACTCATAAATATTCATCAGGTTAAGCAAAACATTAGGCAAGCTATGGAAGACGTCAAGTGACAATTCAATGTCTAATAAAGGGAAAGTAGATAAATGATGTTGTTTCAATTTTTTAAAGCAAATTAGTATTTAAATTATTTTAGTCGGGATTCATTTATGTTATTATATTTTAAATAACATGAAATTATAAATTTAACTGTTTTCTTTTAATTATTATAAATTTTTTATAGTCGTGTATGTTGGCTTCGGAATAGAATAATTCTTTCAGAAATGGAGGTATTTGAAAAAAACCCGGGACGAAGATTTATGTTTTGATAAGATTCGATAGCGGCACTTTCAAGAATTTTCCTTCTAAGTAAGTTACTTTCTATTTTGCTAAGTCTGTTGATCAAAGCTCCATCGCTGGCCTTGACTTTTCGGTAAACTTTTAAAGAATTTTAAAATGTTGAAAAATCAATAACATATTTGCTCTTGTAATAAAAATCCTTACATTTGCCTTGATAAAGTTCCTTGTCCTTTTACAGATATATTCTTACACTCACACACACAGATATATATATATATTTAAATATATATATATATATATATATGCACATGTCATTAAAAACGACTGACAAGGTGCTTTTATTTAGTTTTTTATATAATTTCTCGTGCGATCTAATAATGTTATTCTTTTCAGATGATAAATTATATAAAAACTGTCCAAATACACACACACACACACACACATATATATATATATATATGTGTGTGTGTGTGTGTGTGTGTGTATATATATATATATATATATATTTATATATATATATATATATATATATATATATATATATATATATATATATATATATATATATATATATATATATGTATGTATGTATATATAGTAATGATACGTAATTCACAGGTTATTTTTTGTGTGAAACGCTATATATCAGCATGTTCTATATGCCAAATAAACTGAGTTGCCTTGCAATGGTCATAAATCTGGAAAGAAGCAATAGCGTGCAAAAAAAAACATTTAATAATATTTTTATTACTACACAAAGTATTTTTTTCAGAATATAATGGAGATATTAAAAAAAAAACTCTAATAAATTTTGGACATTTTTATGTTAAAAGAACTCGAGAAAAGATTGATGATAGTGATCTTAGTCCTGATGATATTTCATTCACTGATGAAAGTGAAGATGAATTTGGGGGTTAAAACTTTTCTTTTTCCGAGCGAAAGGTTATAATCATTTCAGTAAAGTGGAAAAATTGATGTCTTTCATTTGAGACCTTAGTTTATCAGTCAAGGGTCCAATGGTCATATGTGATGCACAAAATATTAGATTAGGCTTTTCCTCAGACGTCCTGCTCAATAGTAGACTCTTTTCTTAGGCGTCCTTAATTTTGCAACTTTTTAAAATCATGGCTCATGTGCATCACACATTATGTACGGACGTGGCAATCACAGGATTTAAAATTATCAAACATTATCTCGTGTGTGATATTAAGTAAACATTTGGTTAAAATCAATTAACAAAAGACAAACAGAAATACTTTTTAAAATTTTAACCCTTTCAAAATTGAATTCATTTTAAAATTTTACCAATATTATGGCAACTGAAATTTGTTTCCCATTATTTTAATCAAGAAACAGCGAAGATTAGCAGGCTATGATTTTATACAGAGTGGCCATTGAAAAACTGAAGATTTGAAAAAGTCATAACTTGTTCGTTTTCAATCTTTTTCTTTCTTTCTTTTTTTTTTGCTGGTTATAGAGCATGCTTCGGAAATTAAAATGGCTACGTATGATGTCCAGCAACGAGTAAAATTCATTGAGCTTTTCTATTCCAATAAAGGATCAATTATTTAAACTACCGGCAACAATGTCAGAGTATTTCTTAGCGATAACATGTTAAATATTTACTTCTTCTTCATCTTGTCGCACACCTTTATGACTTAGATGATCATGGCTCTCCACAATGGCTTTTAGGAGTTTTTCCCCTTTGCTCCAGCAAGCTCTTCAGGTAATTGGCTCGCTACCTTCAACTATCTCTCTTGCTCTCTATTCCAAGCCCTCCTCTCTCATTATGTGCCGATGAAATTTCAGCTGGGTTTTCCTGATTTGTTATTTCTGTTGCCATTTTCGTTAAGACACCCTTGTTGCTTACTCGCTCTGTCCATAGAATGTTCAGTATCCTTCTATAGAACCATGTTTCGGCTGCCTCCAGTTTTCTCCAACATCCACTGTTATATAATGTGATTGATAACACACAGTAATCCAGGGCACTTTTCTTTGTTTCTAACGAAGTTACTCGCTGCCTTCCCTTATCTCTCTTGCCCTCAATATGACCCGTGAGGATTATGTTTTCCAAGTCCTCTTTCCTCATTATGCTTCCAAAGAAATTTTAGCTGTTTTTTTCCAGATTCTGAGTATAAGTGTTCAGAAAACCAATAAAAAAGAGAAAGAGATATGAAATAGAAATGAAAATGATATCTGTCTCTATATTTCTGAGATGATGTATTATGTACACTATTTACATTATTCGGACTATTGTCCTCATTTTTGTTGCCATATTTATCACAAAATTTCGGTCGTTGTACCCTCCGGCCTTATTCATGTGGTTCGAAAAGTTCTTCAGACTATTGAACTCATTCTTTGTGATGCTTTTGTTGTTACCACAATGTTTCAGTCAATCCATTCTATGTCTACCTTCTATAATTTTGAGAAGAGTCATTATCATTCCAAGAGTTCTTCAGACTATTGAACTCATTCTTTGTGTTGCTTTTGTTGTTACCACAATGTTTCAGTCAATCCATTCTATGTCTAGCTTCTATCATTTTGAGAAGAGTCATTATCATTCCAAGAGGTCTTCAGACTATTGAACCCATTCTTTGTGTTGCTTTTGTTGTTACCACAATGTTTCAGTCAATCCATTCTATGCCTACCTTCTATCATTTTGAGAAGAGTCATTATCATTCCAAGGGTTCTTCAGACTATTGAACCCATTCTTTGTGTTGCTTTTGTTGTTACCACAATGTTTCAGTCAATCCATTCTATGCCTACCTTCTATCATTTTGAGAAGAGTCATTATCATTCCAAGAGGTCTTCAGACTATTGAACCCATTCTTTGTGTTGCTTTTGTTGTTACCACAATGTTTCAGTCAATCCATTCTATGCCTACCTTCTATCATTTTGAGAAGAGTCATTATCATTCCAAGAGTTCTTCAGACTATTGAACTCATTCTTTGTGTTGCTTTTGTTGTTACCACAATGTTTCAGTCAATCCATTCTATGCCTACCTTCTATCATTTTGAGAAGAGTCATTATCATTCCAAGAGTTCTTCAGACTATTGAACCCATTCTTTGTGTTGCTTTTGTTGTTACCACAATGTTTCAGTCAATCCATTCTATGCCTACCTTCTATCATTTTGAGAAGAGTCATTATCATTCCAAGAGTTCTTCAGACTATTGAACTCATTCTTTGTGTTGCTTTTGTTGTTACCACAATGTTTCAGTCAATCCATTCTATGTCTACCTTCTATCATTTTGAGAAGAGTCATTATCATTCCAAGAGTTCTTCAGACTATTGAACTCATTCTTTGTGATGCTTTTTGTTGTTACCACAATGTTTCAGTCAATCCATTCTATGCCTACCTTCTATCATTTTGAGAAGAGTCATTATCATTCCAAGAGTTCTACAGAGTATTGAACTCATTCTTTGTGTTGCTTTTGTTGTTACCACAATGTTTCAGTCAATCCATTCTATGTCTACCTTCTATCATTTTGAGAAGAGTCATTATCATTCCAAGAGTTCTTCAGACTATTGAACTCATTCGTTGTATTGCTTTTGTTGTTACAATAATGTTTCAGTCAATCCATTCTATGCCTACCTTCTATCATTTTGAGAAGAGTCATTATCATTCCAAGAGTTCTTCAGACTATTGAACTCATTCTTTGTGTTGCTTTTGTTGTTACCACAATGTTTCAGTCAATCCATTCTATGTCTACCTTCTATCATTTTGAGAAGAGTCATTATCATTCCAAGAGTTCTTCAGACTATTGAACTCATTCGTTGTATTGCTTTTGTTGTTACAATAATGTTTCAGTCAATCCATTCTATGCCTACCTTCTATCATTTTGAGAAGAGTCATTATCATTCCAAGAGTTCTTCAGACTATTGAACTCATTCGTTGTATTGCTTTTGTTGTTACAATAATGTTTCAGTCAATCCATTCTATGCCTACCTTCTATCATTTTGAGAAGAGTCATTATCATTCCAAGAGTTCTTCAGACTATTGAACTCATTCTTTGTGTTGCTTTTGTTGTTACCACAATGTTTCAGTCAATCCATTCTATGTCTACCTTCTATCATTTTGAGAAGAGTCATTATCATTCCAAGAGTTCTTCAGACTATTGAACTCATTCGTTGTATTGCTTTTGTTGTTACAATAATGTTTCAGTCAATCCATTCTATGCCTACCTTCTATCATTTTGAGAAGAGTCATTATCATTCCAAGAGTTCTTCAGACTATTGAACTCATTCTTTGTGTTGCTTTTGTTGTTACCACAATGTTTCAGTCAATCCATTCTATGTCTACCTTCTATCATTTTGAGAAGAGTCATTATCATTCCAAGAGTTCTTCAGACTATTGAACTCATTCGTTGTATTGCTTTTGTTGTTACAATAATGTTTCAGTCAATCCATTCTATGCCTACCTTCTATCATTTTGAGAAGAGTCATTATCATTCCAAGAGTTCTTCAGACTATTGAACTCATTCTTTGTGTTGCTTTTGTTGTTACCACAATGTTTCAGTCAATCCATTCTATGCCTACCTTCTATCATTTTGAGAAGAGTCATTATCATTCCAAGAGTTCTTCAGACTATTGAACTCATTCTTTGTGTTGCTTTTGTTGTTACCACAATGTTTCAGTCAATCCATTCTATGCCTACCTTCTATCATTTTGAGAAGAGTCATTATCATTCCAAGAGTTCTTCAGACTATTGAACTCATTCTTTGTGTTGCTTTTGTTGTTACCACAATGTTTCAATCAATCCATTCTATGTATACCTTCTCTAATTTTGAGAAGAGTCATTATCATTCCAAGAGTTCTTCAGACTATTGAACTCATTCTTTGTGTTGCTTTTGTTGTTACCACAATGTTTCAGTCAATCCATTCTATGCCTACCTTCTATAATTTTGAGAAGAGTCATTATCATTCCAAGAGTTCTTCAGACTATTGAACTCATTCTTTGTGTTGCTTTTGTTGTTACCACAATGTTTCAGTCAATCCATTCTATGCCTACCTTCTCTAATTTTGAGAAGAGTCATTATCATTCCAAGAGTTCTTCAGACTATTGAACTCATTCTTTGTGTTGCTTTTGTTGTTACCACAATGTTTCAGTCAATCCATTCTATGTCTACCTTCTATCATTTTGAGAAGAGTCATTATCATTCCAAGAGTTCTTCAGACTATTGAACTCATTCGTTGTATTGCTTTTGTTGTTACAATAATGTTTCAGTCAATCCATTCTATGCCTACCTTCTATCATTTTGAGAAGAGTCATTATCATTCCAAGAGTTCTTCAGACTATTGAACTCATTCTTTGTGTTGCTTTTGTTGTTACCACAATGTTTCAGTCAATCCATTCTATGCCTACCTTCTATCATTTTGAGAAGAGTCATTATCATTCCAAGAGTTCTTCAGACTATTGAACTCATTCTTTGTGATGCTTTTTGTTGTTACCACAATGTTTCAGTCAATCCATACTATGTCTACCTTCTATAAGATTGAGAAGACATTAACATTCCAACATATATCAAGACTGCTGAATTCATGTTTTGCGTTTCTATTATTGAAAGTATTATATTTATGCAAAACTTTTCTACGGTTTTCTTAACCTGCACAATACGTATGAAAGATGAAGTTGCAAATTCAGTAATCCACTCTTTTCTGTTCAATTTCTTTTCCTATGATTTCTGTGTTATTTTTAATGTATAGTCGTTAGCTTAAACATAAATGATAGTGGCAATCGTAATATTAGCTCCTTCCTTGTATGGAATCATTCGACTTCATCGACGGAACAGGAAAGCGCTTATTTTTTGACGTCCTCCGTGGCTGAGGCGGTCTAAAAGCACGTTGGATCTATCGACGGTTTCCTTTGCTAAAGGGAATCCAGTTTCGAATGCTGATCGAGAGCTCATATTTTTCCTCAATAACATTTCCCGACTATTCAAGCCGATAGACGAAAATAAATAAATATACTGTTTAAGAAATAAACGGAGCGTCTACTCAAATATGGGTTTCCACTAAAAATAACGTTTGAACTCATAAAATCTGTCGGATTAATAAATTTAAATATCCATCACTTATTTAACAATTTTTTCTCTCTGTGGGTTCAAATTATTATACTGTTTTTTCAATTTCTATCTTTCTGTATTTTGCATGTTCTAGTCTCCGACTATAATCGGGATCGCTTAAATGATCGCCTTTCGAAGCGAAGGTAATCCGCAAAATAAATAAACAAATAAAAATAAAGAATAGGAAATAAGAAGACAAAATAAAAAACGTAACACGACCAGCGGCCATCTTGAAATGCTTGTGAAATATATTGCGATTTGTCCACTCTGCTGTCACAATTGCTTTGAGGAATGTGAATTTTTCAATGGAATTCTTCTCAATCCGCCTTGAGCATTATCCCTATTATAATCGAGACGTGTCTCTCTATAGAGAGCACACTCCTATTCGAATCTGATTTTAACGCGCGCATGCGTGTGTGAATATATCTCTCAGTTCACGCCTAATTTTTGTTCGCGTATTATGCAAATATAAGAAAAATAACAAAAGCACAACAAAGGAGGAGGTGGATAAATCAGAAGACCGGTGATGACCAAACAACAAAAGTGCAACGCTGGAGTGTGAGAAAATTGACGGATGCCGCATAAATTATCTTGCTGGATTTAATCGAAACCAATGTAGGTTCCATCGTGGTGTAGTTTTCATTGATCAGTATGGGGACGTTTATCGGTAATTAACCAAAAGCTTACTGGTGCATTAGCGAACCATCTCGTCCTGTGTGGGAGTGAGAACGTTTAAGGATACAATATATATTATCCTGTTAGGCACATATTTAATCGAATCAGTATGGAAATCATCGCGAAGCAGTTTCCTGGTGAAAATAGCGACTGATCTCACAAACGACCCGCAGTCTGTTGTTAACTGGGGCAAAGAATGGCTTGTTAGTTTTAATGTCTCTAAAACTAAGTTGCTCACTGTTAATCATCTGAGAGATTCCTTTCTACCTTCCATTAGCATTGTTGATGCAAGCCTCCAGCAGTAGGTTGCCATTTCTTTCTGCGGTAGACCAGTTGCTATCCAAGGCTATAGAACCCAGTCTGTGCTGCTATTTACCCATAGCTGGGGGAGAAAAGAGGATTCATACCTTTCCCAAAGGTATTAGCACGTAAGTGAATGTAATAGATTCGACTGGAATTCGAACTCGGCTCTCTGATTCCTCAATCCGAGCCGCTATCCACCATGAATCCATCTTTTATCTACCCAGCTATAGTTAAAATATCAGGACAGACATTTCTCTTTCGCATGGAAACCAATCTTGGAGAAGGACAATTCTGACTTTAAACCCGGTTCCAAGTTCAGGTAAAAGAAGTGTGTGGGGGTAGTGTATGTCAACTCATCCTCGAGCAGCCTTTGTGACCCCACTTCTATCAATGCGTGCTATAGTTCTCCCAAACAAGCAAGCTTGTCTCGGTGACTGGTACACCCGGTCTGGCATGATGCTTCCGACTCAATAAATTCTGCTGTCTTGATTCCTTGAGTGGCTCTTGGGCCTTGTATTAGGTGAAAGTCAGTCAGTTATGTGCCATGCGTGATACACGCTTAGGCGATCATGTATCTTTCGATACATGACTGACGAGGAAGATTTTTTTTCCCGCGGTATGTTGTCATTTCTTTCTGCGGTAGACCAGTTGCCCTCCAAGGCTATAGAACCCGATCTGTCCTGCTATATACCCATATCTGGGGGGGGGGGAGAAGAGGATTCATACCTTTCCCAAGGGTATTAGCATGTAAGTGAATGTAATGGATTCGACTGGAATTCGAACTCGGCTCTCCGATTCATCAATCCGAGCCACTATCCACCGTGAATCCATCTTTTATCTGCCCAGCTATAGTTAAAATATCAGGGCAGACCTTTCTGTTGCGGATGGCAACCAATCTTGGAGAAGGACAATTCTGAATTTAAACCCGTTTCCAAGGGTGAGGCTAGTAACTTTGCTCGGTAAAAAGGACTACTCTTAAAAAAATTAAAGTTATTAAAGAAGTTAAAAAATTAACTTCACCTATGAACTTAGTCAAAAATAAACTCCTATTCTTAGACGTTCTCGTAGAATTTAGTAGTAACACATTTACTATAGCGCCATACAAAAAAACACAAGTAAAATCTCTCGCCATCTTAATTTTACTTGTCAATGTCCACTTAGACATAAAATATGTGTTAGAAAAAATGAGAGCGCACGAAAATTCATCCTCTCGTCCGCTTTTCGTTAAAGAACTTAACGTGAAAGAAAGGCTAGTCAGTAACGGTTTTTCAAATTACCTCATAGATCACAAAATTGGATGTTTTCTTTCTAAGGTAGCCAATAGCAACACTGAACATACAGATAAAAAGAATAACATTAGCATTTTCTGTAAAAATAAAAAGCATGAGAACAATTGGGTTGGTGCATAATTATCAGGCGTTTTTGTAGGCGAGTTATTTGTTAATACAAATTGCTGTTTTGTTTACTTTTTTTAAAAAATACAAACATTATTTTATTTTCAGGTTATAAAAATGCGTGTCGATAACGCTGGATACATACATCAAACAATCCACACATTCAGTTAAAAGTAAAAATAAAATCATCTTTGATGTCTAAAAGTATAGCTGAAAGCACTCGAACATACAGAATATTTGAACAATTTCTAGGTAAGTTATGTCCAGAAAAGAAAAATTAAATAAAAATCTTAACCGCGCTACATTGTCAGTCGTTTTTAACGAAACTGGTATACAAGAGAAATTTCTGCCCAAATACCCAATTATGTATAGGTATCACGAATGTTCCTTCAATTTTCAGTTCTTCTTGTAGCCTTCTTTCTTAATTGTAACTAAACAATCTTTTTTTTTAACTGTGATCTAACAAGCCCGACGAAAGCTGCAGGAGAAGTCGAAAATGTTGTAATTTCTAAAATCTTTAAAAAAAACTGTTGTGGTAGAATCCACCTAATTTGCATAGCGGAGTACCGACGATATAAATATGGTTGGTACCGGAAGACAGGGAGGCGAATCAAGAGATCCAACTAGAGACTCTGCCCGACTGCGACTTAGTCAACACATTCTCCAGGAACGGTCTTCCCAGAAATATACAAAAGACTATATGTAAATATTGTGTACACTTTCTTGTTTCAATACATTTTATTCTAAGTACATTTTGTGTTTGCATTATTATTCCATGCATTAGTCAAGTTTCAACAAAAACATAACAAATATACAAAGAGTATTTCATTCATCACTTTATATTTATATCTGATTGGTGATCGGCAAAAGAGAGTCGCCTCCTCATCTTTCGCACCCCTTGTAATAGCTTCCGTCTCGTTTCGGCTTTCATGGCCCCTACGATGACTCTTGCGACAACCATTCGATTCCATAGGTATCAAGCATCTATGACAGATAAACTCCGTATCCTGCCTTGGGCAGTTTGAATTTCCATAGCCTACACCTATACCACCATGTGCATTTTCAGTCCAGATGATGACGTGCAAATCTTGTTGCAAACAACACAATGTATTGTTAACAGGACAATGAGACCGGTTGGCATAGTTGGCCCGCTTTTGGTTGCTATGATGACCTTTCAGGTGGTTTACATAACCTACCCTCGACATTAACACACGGTCGCACACACCATATTGCATATTAATTGGCAAAGTGAATGCCTCTTCGGAGATCACACTAGATCTGAGCATGCTTGAGACATTAATCTTCTCTTATACAGGATTCGATGGGTAAATGGTCACCATTTTTTTATTTTGTCGACGGCACCGTATAGTAGGGTCCGTTGGGTACCGTCTGCGAGAAAAAGAGTACCATGACGCAATTCACTGCGTCAAAAAAATTGGAAACTGCATGATGTACTCCTTGGCATTCGCACCGAAAGCAACAATACGAACATTTCAGTGTTTGGGTGTCAATGTGAGGGCAGTGCAGAGGATTCGGAAAGAGTTGGATGAGTCTAAT
>OZ038517.1:30775789-30800789 GCA_964036315.1 Acanthosepion esculentum | reverse complement strand
ACAACGCAAAAGTAAAAATACTTTCTTCCTTTTCTTCATATCACATTCCCTGATGGAGATTTAATAAGAGTGAAAGATGTTAGATTGATAAACGTTTCCTATTTGTTCTTTACCTTATCATATGTATGTGTGCGTGTATATGCGTATGTGTGTGTGGCGTGTGTGTGTGTGTGTGTGTGTGTGTGTGTGTGTGTGTGTGTGTGTGTGTGTGTGTGTGTGAACAAAAATTCTAAAACAAAAATACCTGTTAGAAACGGTCAAATATATATTCAATTCTAAAATAAATAAAAAATTTACCGGGCAACGTCGAGTAATTCTGCTGGTTGTGATACTGGGTGTATAAGGCGATTTTGCATACACTTGTAATGTGTTGAAACGCGTAGAGATCAGATTAAAAATGAATTCGATACGAGACGAGTCTCCAAGTGTCTCTGACGTAAAGAGTAATTCTTGAGTATAAGCGCCCGGTTATCGCTTAGCGACATCGGTTGAAGAGAATGCTTCAACCAGCGACTCTCAGAAGAAGAAGGCCAAGAAGAGGTCTGAATAACTAAGGTTTGCTGTATGAGGCCGTTCATTTCTTTTTGCAAATAAGCTTGCCCAGAGCGGTCTCAGCCACAAAACACCTCTCACCTCTTTTGCCCAATATAAAAGCGATCAACAATATCTAGTTCTGATGTACCAGAAAGTGGAGTTTACTGGTTAGAGTAGTGGTCTAAATCTTTCGAATTCTGAAAGACTTCATTTTATTTGAAACTAGCAGGCCTACCCGACGTTTTCCGTGTATTATATCAAAATAAGGTTCAGGCTCATTTGGTAAGATGAAAAAAATACGGGTATTATTAACAAAATAAGGAAAAAGGGTAATGGTAATATTAGCCAGTTCTCTGTATTCAGGTCTTCCAAAAAATGTGGTTTGTTCTGCACAAGCCTTCAGCACTATAATCAAATGACATGTGCTGGTACTCTAGTTGTTGGTTCTAAGATCTAAGCTACTTGACCCTTCCTACCTCCACTAATTCGTGATACCTAAGGTTTAAAATGAATTTTTATAAATGAAAAAGCTTTCTTGAAGCTTTCATTATATACAGTCCTCTATATTCAGCTCTTCCAAAAAGTGGAGTTGTTTCTGAACAAGCTTCAACCTCTATGCTCAAATGATATGTGTGGGTAGTCTGGCTGTTGGGTTTAAGAACTAAGCTGATAACAACGGAAGAGTCCAGTAGTGCATATATATATATATATATATATATATATATATATATATATATATATATATATATATATATATATATATATATAAGCGCTCGAAATTATAAAACATTTGGACAGTTTCTACACACTCTGTGTCCCAAAAAGAAAACACTTGTTCGAACACAAGAAAAATTAAATAAAATGCTTAAACATAGTACCTTGTCTGTTGTTTTTAATGAATCGTGCATATATATATATATATATATATATATATATATATATATATATATACACGTATAGGACTGGTCTATACGGAATAAATTCCAATAACCGACAATTATTATTCTTAAAAGAGTGCTCAATACAGAGTAGAGCAGATATAATTATTTATTTAAATATTATAACATAACATATGTTATAAAATCACTACAAAAATAGCTATTTTGTTTCAACACCTCCGGTGTCTTATCAAGTGATGATGAAGACACCGGAGGTGATGAAACAAAATGGCTATTTTTGTAGTGATTTTATAACATACTTATGTTATAATATTTAAATAAATAGTTATATATATATATATATAAGTCAAGGAAAACCATTTATGCTTGCACGTTCCTACAAAGAAACATTTGGAAATCATGGGTTTGACCGAACAGCCAGTACTGCTTTTTGCTGAAATTTATAAAATCTTTCTCTTAAAACAATTTTTCAAGAAAATTGTTTTTTTAAGTCCAGTAACTATTATCGCTCTTTCCAGTATTGATGAGGTTTTCCTTCCTAACATTTTACTTGAAGTAGTTGGTGGTGGGGGTCAACATCTTGATTATATCATTATTTTCTCTTTGAGTTACATAGGCCGTCTGGAGTTCTAACTCCTGTAGGGCTAGACATTTCGGTAAGCTACCAATCTCCGAAGACCCCCCAACGGTTGAATAGTCAAAGATCTACACGATCTCAACGGTCAAACTGGCGTAAGAGGGCAGCGCCAGTCGGGTTGGCGTAACCAAAGCGGACCTTAACAGACCAAGCATTAGACAGCCCGAGACAACCAGGTTTGCCATGTCTCGCCCGTCTCAATCCCTTTCCTTTGAGGTGCGAGGGAGGCGTTTCTGACTGTCCAAGGTAGCTATACCCGATCACCATGTGACATCGCTATATTCAATGACCTTATCTCAAATTGCTATACTTAACAAGCATGAGCTATCTCATGGCCTTGAGGCAGTTTGTCATTATGTTGATGACCGCTGGGCTAGATTCATAGTTTTGGGAACAATTACCTATTACAACATATCATCCATTTAGAGATACTTTATTTATCAAATATAACTTGTCTGGTACAAAGCAACTATAGTAGTACACTCAGTGTGGACAAAAATGCCGACCCTACCGTACTAAACGGCAAAACAACCTTGTTATGTGCCCACAGAGGTATGTTATTCATTACGTTTAAATTAACCTGGCACAAGGCCATGTGTGAAGAGCCTCTATTAAGACTGATTTGTTTTCTACGACTTATCAACCTTTCGCAGGCAGAATATGCTTTTAGACTGTAAGAATTTTTTGGAGATAATAACGGTTTACTGATACAAGTCATACTAATTAACCCATAGCTGAGGGGAGAAGAGGTGGATTCATACCATTCCCAGGGGTATTTGTGTGTAAGTGAATATAAGGAACCCGACTGGAATTGGAACTCGTCTCTCTAACTTCCAATTAAGAGCCGTTATACTTTACACCATCCGCACACCCTAGTTCTCTAATAAGAATCGAACTCACTACAAGAGTAAGAATCTATCAAACTGGTTTGGTAACCATTGCTTTGCGACAAGGCGCCAGCAATAATTCGGTTATAACCTATACCAAATATATTTGTTTTACCGTCCATCTTAACAAGCCGTTTTTTTTGTTGTTGTTTTTTTTTAGTTACATTCTTCTTAGACCTCTCCTCACTGAACCGGCACCCTTAAGATAGTGTCCTTTCAAGAGTATGACATATATTTGCGAATGTACGTACACAATGAAACAGAAATAAAAATGTTTGTTCATTTTAGTGTTGCATTCAAATTCTTACGCATCGCATGAATTCTGGTTTCATGGTGAACGCGGGCCGTGCGTTCTTTTGCCGCGAACAGTGGGTTTATTTTCATCCGTCAGTATCCTGTCCGCCCTTGATTTTATGTACTAAGACAAACAATCCGACTACGCGATGTCAAAGAGGCTAAGAAACTCAACTAATCAAACCGTTGGCACACAGCCAAAACCTAGAAAAAAACAAAAGTTCTAAAAAGCGACCCCAACGCCCTGCGAACAGTCTTGTGCCAAAATATCAGAATAGGACTTTTGTATTTTACAAGTCTTGTGGTTCAGCATCCCTTCTCTACGACCAAAATCTGGCCAAACACTATTTATTCGCTTTACTATTTACCTATCTTTCAACCAAATCCAGGTTAATTAAAAGATAGGGTTAATGAAAATTAGATACGATAAGAACGTTATATTGTGTTATTTATTATGTAATCAAAAAACATGACCTCCATGACAAATGATATATAATAATTTTACTAAAAAGGTAATTCGACTTGGCACCCGAACTATGGAGATCGGATTATATGTGAATTATTATGTATATTTAAAAAAGTAATTATATATATATATATATATATATATATATATATATATATATATATATATATATATATATATATATATATAAAAGTGAACATAGAAGTCAACACTTAGAGGCGACAGTCTGTTTCATGCTAGATGCAATCGTCAGGCCACACACCTCTATCTCTGATATTGAGAACTTTATCCCATGAATATAACACATCTTAATACTATATTTCTTCTTTTATATATATATATATATATATTATATATATATATATATATATATATATTGAGAGTGATCAGTCTGTTCGTATCTATCTATAGCTCTCTCTCTCTCTCACTTTCTCTCTCTCTCTCCATATATATATATATATATATATATATATATATATATATATATATATATATATGCTAGATGCAATCGTCAGGCCACACACGCTCTATCTCTGATATTGAGAACTTTATCCCATAAATATAACACATCTTAATACTATATTTCTTCTCTCTCACACTTTCTCTCTCTCTCTCTCCATATATATATATATATATATATATATATATATATATATATATATATATATATATATAATGCATTGAAAAATGATTTTTACTATAGGAATAAATTGGAAAATGATTTTTACTATAGGAATGCATTGGAAGATTTTTACAATAGGAATGCATCGGAAAATGATTTTCTCGCTATCTTTATAGATGTTCGATAAAAGTGACTCACCTGATTTTTTTACTAAATGTTCTCTTCTCCGATGAAACGAAAGTTGAGCTAAATTCAAAGGATAAGCGACCTAAAATCCGAAGAAGCTTTGAAAGCTCTTTGAATTTAGCAGTAAGTACTGTCAAGCATCCGTTCAGTATAATGTTCTGGGGATGCTTTTCTTTTCATAGAACTGGTTACTTAAAACCCTCAGGAGCGAGCAGTACAAGAGAATTTTAGAGTCTTGTCTGCTCCCTTCTGCTGAAAGGGTGCAAATCGACCCCACCAAGCTCATTTTTATGCAGGATAATGCTCCCTGTCACAAATCAAAATTGATGAAGGAATACTTTGATGAGAAGCAGGTGACTGTTATGACATGGCCGCCCCAATCTCCTGAACCCAACCCCATAGAAAACTTACGGAGCATTATAAAGTACAGGCTCTCGAGAAAGCAGTTGAGCAACAAAGAGGATTTGATTGTGAATTTCATATCCGAATGGAATTCAATGTTTGGAGATGAGATTGGCCAGCACCTAATCAAGTCAATGCCAAAAAGGGTTGAAAAGATAATTCAAAATAAAGGAGGACCCATAGATTATTAAATATTTCGAACTATATTACCTATTATAAATAAATTATACCTCTATTATTCTTTATTTAAAGCTGTTCGGTTATGTTTCTATTTATTACTAGTTGCAGGAAATAAGTGAGTCAATTTTTTTGCACAAAGTTTTTCCCTAAATCTCATTTATATCCAAAATTGTAATTATCAATAGAATACCTTAGGGCGAGTAAACTTTTTTACTAGGTGGTCGGGAAGGGGTCTTTATATTAGTAAGATTAAAAATTAGTTTGACCCCAAAAACAATAGGCGAAAAAAATTTTAAGTGAAAAAAATCAGGTGAGTCACTTTTATCGAACAGCACTATATATGTGTGTGTGTGTGTGTGTGTGTGTGTGTGTGTGTGTGTGTGTGTGTGTGTGTGTCCCCGAGTAATAGGAAAGAACAGTTAGATTTATACTTCAAAGTTATTTTTTTACTTTTTAAAAATCAGTGCTCGATACAAAGTAAGCAGAGCATAATATTATAATTATTTTAAAAAAAATATGTTTTCATCGCGACACAGAAATTATTGTTTCGAAACTGAAACTCAAGTCCTAAAGTTCAATTTCAAAACTAAACACAAAATGTTCTTACTTTCTTCATTCTTAAAAGACGTAACCCCCTGATAAAAAGATAGCACCCCATCTAACTTATAAATAGAGTAAACTAATTCCTCCGTAAGTTATTCTTAACATCGCTTGAGAATGAAAGCGTGCTCTAAATTTTAATTTTAATTTTGAAATTGAACATTAGGACTTGAATTCCGGTTTCGAAAGATAGTAATTTCTGTGTCGCGATGCAGACATATTTTTTAAAAAGTAATTATTGTATATATATAATAAAATAATTTTTACTATAAGAATGCATTGGAAAATAATTTTTACTATAGGAATGCATTGGGAAATAATTTTTACTATAGGAATGCATTGGAAAATGATTTTTAATATAGAAATGCATTCGAAAATTGTCTTTTTTATAGGAAAGCGTTGGAAGATGTTTTTACGATATGAATGCGTTGGAAAATTATTTTATAGCAATGCGTTAGATACAAACTAATTAAACCAATTTTGAGCTAAAATCGGGAATCGGTTATGCAGTATTGGCATTGAATATCTGGAATAAATGATTGTCATTTGTCAGGATACAAGCCAAGCGTTACTGATATATATATATATATATATATATAGATAGATTGATAGATGCAAATATGCACTCCCAGAGTGTAGAATATCTGTGGAAATGCTTCAAAAATGAAACAACAATACTAAAATGGTACTATCATATGCTTATAGTCATTTTGGTTGTTATATACATAACGCTTTGGCTGTTGTTCTTACCGGTTTTCTTAATTTCGCTCCGTATCTTTGTTGGAATATTCAATCCCCAGATTCAGTTTATTTCAATTCCATTTTCTATGCTTAGGGGAGATAACTCATGTCTGTACATTCTCTTCAAACTACTTGGTTTTTGTCGCTTGTCTGTTTCTTCCACTGAACCAGAGTATGTGATTTTTTTTCCTCCGAGCTGCCAGACCCAAGCATTGAACCCACAACTTCTTTAATCCTCTAGGCAATTCTAGAGTCTTCATCCTAATGTTTTTAGTCAGAGGCTCTGACTACTTGAGTTACTCTTCAGCAGTCCTATTCAACTATATGTCGCTTCTCCGAATTTTCTACTGGGCCAGGTTATGTGATTTTCAGAACTACAAAAGACCCAGGGATTGAACTCACAAGTGCCAAAAAGTTAACTATGATTTACTCAACGCTTTAATCCACTTGGACATGTGCCTCTTGTGAAAAGTCACATATTCTTGTTCAGTGGAAGAAACGGGTAAGTGAAATAAAAGTGAGTAAACTGATATATATATATATATATATATATATATATATATATATATGTGTGTGTGTGTGTGTGTGTGTTTGTGTTTGTGTGTGTGTGTGTGTTTGTGTGTGTATGTGTGTAAGCATTTCAGATAGAGTAGATCTGTAAAAGGACAATATGAATAAAGAAAAGGAAAACTTAGCTGTCACGTTTCGTCCTCTGAGAGACTTTATCAAGGCAGACGCAAGGATTCTTTTTGCAACAGGTATTTATATACAAGAGTAAAATTATTACTGGTTTTTCAAAATTTTTAAATTTAAGAACGCTCATAAAAATTCATTAGGTTGGTCGAAAAGTCAGACAAGCTATGGAAGACACGAAGTGACGCAATTCAATGTCTAATAAACGAAAGTGAATAAGTTATGTTCTAGTTTTTTTTTTTTTTAATTAGTAATTAAATTATTTTAGTTTGGGATTAATTTATGTGTTATATATTTTAAATAACATGACGTTATGAATTTAACCTTTTTTTAATGTTTTAACATTTTTATATTCATGTATTTTGGCTTGAGAAAGAGTTAATTCTTTCAGGAATGGAGATATTTGAAAAAATCAATGTTGCAGATTAATATTTTGATAAGATTCGATAGCGGCACTTTCAAGAATTATCCCCCTAAGTAGTTTACTTTTTCTTTTAATAAGTATGTCTTTCTTGAGATCAACATTGTGGTTGAATTTATTTCTATGTATAACTAATCTATTTCATAAAGTTTTATGTATAAGATCCTTTTTGTGTTCATAGATAAATTCTTTTTAAATTTCGGCAAGTTTCCTCAATGGATTGTGTGGAGCAATTCTGGCAATTTAGTTTATATTTACCTGCTTCAGAATTATTACTGTTATGGGTATTTGGGGTCTGATCAGATCCATAATAGTTTTGAATGAAGTTGTAATTAATTTGGTGTTTAGGCTGGATAAATTGTTTTGGATAAAATCGGGTTAGTAGGTAGCTTCTAAGGGGCACGGTGGAGTAATAGATAACGTCTTAGATTGAGGAATCGGAGAGCCGAGTTCGAATTCCAGCCGAAACCATTACATTCACCTACGTGAAAAGTATAAATCTTCTTCTTTTCTTCTCCCACCCTACAGCTATGGGTAAATCACGCATGGCACATAATTGACTGACTGACCCTTGGGAAAGGTATGAATCCTCTTCTTCTTTCCCCAGCTATGGGTAAATAGCAGGACAGACCGAGTTCTATAGCCTTGGATGGCAACTGGTTTACCGCAGAAAGAATTGGCAACCTACTGCGGAAAAAAAATCTGTCTTGTCAGTCATATATCGAAAGATACATGATCGCCTAAGCGTGTATCACGCATGGCAAATAACTGACTCAAGTAGTATCATGTCTCTAATGATTTTAACTTTTTTGCAATCGTATATTTTGTATTCCGTTCTCTTAGAATCTTTGATGAAATAATAAGAATAATGGAGTTTTTTGAAAGTGTATATTTCTTCTTTGGGTAAGTATTTTTACTATTGACCTCAGTGGCCACAATAAACATTAACTGTTTTCATATATATATATATATATATATATATATATATATATATATATATATATATATATATATATATATATATATATATATCGTCGTGAACTCTCCCGTCGTTGATCACGCCGGTTTTTTACCCACGCCTACCGAGGACACTTTTACGACGTATAGGAATATATATATGCCTGCCTGTCTAATTAGACAGGAAAGAATGGGTTCTTGCCTTTCCCAAGAATTTGAACTTGCCTCGCTGATCTCGCTTTTCGCGCCGATAAGCGTTACAATAGCCGTACAGCCAAGCCAGTATTAACCCTTTGAGCGCTGCATTCCTAAACAATTTTAACTCTTCTGCCTGATATCATAATTGGTATGTTTTGTTTCACGGTAGATATAAAAATAGTTACAAGTGTTTATCCACCGTTCAACCGGTGACTGGGCATTAAGTTATTTTTTTCTACCACTTTTCAGCTGGTGGCTGGGTATTACGTCATTTTTCTCTACTACCGACTGTGGCCTTTAATCAAACATGTATTAACGAAGATGGTGGCGCGGTGGAAGAATGGATAGCGGCTCGGATTGAGGAATCGGAGAGCCGAGTTCGAATTCCAGTTGAATCCATTACATTACTTTACGTGCTAATACCCTTCAGAAAGGTATGAGTAAACAGCAGGACAGACTGGATTCTATAGCCTTGGGTGGCAACCGGTCTAGAAGAAGAAAAAAATGAATACAAACCTGCCTGAAGATTAATTAAGGATTTCAGCCTAGGCACACCCTTAAGCTTAAACAGGGACATTTTACAGTACGATACGATTTGCATACGTTTGACAAACTTTGATATTGAAAAGTATTTTCATATAATGTATGCTTAATACGCCTCTTTTATAAGTTCGATCAAAATTGGAGCAGCTGCAATCCCCTAATTTCTCCCTCTCTCTCACGCTTCTTCGCCCCCTCTCCTACTCTTTCCCTAGGTGGTACGGTGGAGCAGTGGATAGCGGCTCGCATCGAGGAATCAGATAGCTGAGTTCGAATTCCAGTCGGGTTCGTAACATTCACTTACGCGCACCATTTTTCTATAAATACAGTTTACTTATATTTGCTCTTTCGTAAAATAGAACCATTTTGTAAAATATGGTTGCTAGTATCATATTCGTAGTTAAGGTTCAACTCTTTTTTAAACATTAATATATCATTTCTATTTATACGTGTTTCATAGGCCATACCAGGCATCGTTTTATTCTTATTATGCCGCCTCTTGGACAAGCAGACAACAGCAGCTGTCATGTTTGAAAACACACCTTCACATTGAGATAAATGGCAGCAGCTACAACATATAGGAGTATGTGGAGAGCCACGACCGCTCACGTCCTGAAAGGACACGGCGTAAAGAACAAGAAGAAACTGTTTCTCGAAGTATTATCAGGATGTCATTCAAAGAATTTTTATATTTCCAGTAGCGTTCGTACAAGATAGCCTCAGAGAAGAAGTTTTGACATCTTTTTCCCCAAAAATAAGAAAAGAGAAATTACTGCCGCGAGTAAATTTCAGAAAAGAAAATATTTAATGAAAATAAACTATTCAGAAATGTTTTTTTTTTTTATAAAAGAGTAAGCAGGTGTGTGGCTGGTGTAATGGATATTGGCTCGAAATGAGAGCTCAGAGATCCAAGTTCGAATTCCAGTCGGGTTCGTTAAATTCACTTACGCGCAAATACCCTTGAGATAAATAGGAATCCATCTTGTTCCCCAGATATGGGTTAAATAATAGGATTTGTTACTGGAAAAAATCATTGTTGATGCAAACATTGCTAGCAAAAAAGTATTATTCTTGCAATTCAAAATATATTTCCGTTTTAAATTACACACAAAAGGTTGATAAACCTTAAAACCAAATCAATATAAAAAAAATCAAAGTGTTTTTTATTTATTTATTTTTTTTTGGCATCAACCAAACGCTCTTCCTCTGCTGCAATTATTCTATAAATACAGTTTACTTATATTTGCTCTTTCGTAAAATAGAACCATTTTGTAAAATATGGTTGCTGGTATCATATTCGTAGTTAAGGTTCAACTCTTTTTTAAACATTAATATATCATTTCTATTTATACGTGTTTCATAGGCCATACCAGGCATCGTTTTATTCTTATTATGCCGCCTAAGAGGTCTCTTGGACAAGCAGACAACAGCGGCTGCCATGTTTGAAAACACACCTTCACATTGAGATAAATGAACACATGACGTATCACCATTATGCAACAATAGAAAATGAAGCCTTGCGACACAGGAAAAAAGAACGAAGAACGAAAAAGAAAAAAAACGAAACAATTAGGAGAAGAAAAAAAATGAGAATGTTCAAATGCGGAGAGATGCGAAAAAGAAACGGAGCGAGGAAAGGACGCGTAAGGAAGACAAGATGGCAGCTTAAAGGAAATTAAAAACAAAATCCAAATCAAAAGACCATTAGAAATTATCCAATTGTAAATGCTATTAATAAAATCATTTAATGAAAATCTTTTCTCATGTTTCGCCTTAACACTATTTCAGCCTAGAGGTTTCAAAGCTTGGTTCATGAGTTTGGTTGCATTGTGGTTGTGAGTTCAATTCCTGGGTCGGGTGGTGCAGATTCGGACCCAGTCGAAATGACTAGCAATAACAGAGCAATACTAAAAAGAAAAAAAAAAACGTACACTCCACAGCCGTAGATTAAATAAAGGGTCCAGTTAAAAATCCTCTTGGATCAACAGACACCTGAATAAGTCCGGAGTGCTCAACGGCTGAAACGTTGGAATAATAATAAAAACTGCGAGCATTAGTCTGACTGTAAATAATGTAAATAGCTATCCTTCTCTTTCTCATTATTATTATTATTATTATTTTGTGATGTCAACAAACACTCATTGCCACTTCCGTAATTCTCGTTGTAGTAGAGAGTTTTTTTTTTCGCAGATACAACTATAGTAACGCCGTTGAACAATACTGGTGTCAGACGCCTTCGAATATCACTCGCACTAGTAGTACTTGCTCGATAATACTCGCTCGAAAAGTAAGCACCGAATAGTGATCCGTATAGAGAAATAGTATAGTGAATAGTATAGAGGTTAACAATCCGTATAGTCATAGAAGATAGTGTAGAAATGGTGAACTATGTAGCAATAGAAGATAGAATAGAAATAGCGATCAATTAGACGCCAAGGCAATTCCTAGTTATGCGTTTCCTCTTTGGTCACGTGGTCTACTTAATTAAATAATGGGATCGCCTGTGTTTGCTCACTGGCGATCTATGTTCAAACTCAAGTGTCGGCAGCGACACTTTATTCCTATATAACAATTAATAATAATAATAATAATAATAATAATAATAATAATAATTCCTTTTATTGCTGTTGTAGAAACATTTTCTTAATTTTTTTTTTTTTTTTTACAAAACATACTCAGTGAAAAATGTCATGGAGGCATTTCTGACCTTAGGTCTCTGGTTGGAACCCGGAAGGAAATGACTATACAACACAAAACATAGGAAAAAATAAGAATAATAAACAAGTAAATAATATCATATACGCAACGACAGAAGTAAATAATGTCATATACGCAACGACAGAAGTAAATAATGTCATATACGCAACAGCTTTAGCAGCTACTGGGAAGCTTGCGGTCAAGCCAATGAAAAGATCAAACGACAGACAAAAATCGCCAGCTTGGAAGGAAAAAACTGATGCGAGAAATAAAGGAAATCAAGTGTGAGTTATCGATACTAGATGAGATCGCAAGAAACCCAAATATCTCAACGCTCAAATGCAGGAACGATCAAACGGAAACAAAATTAAATCACTAAATGAAATTCCATCAATCAAGGAAATGCTAAAATAGAAACTGCAGTTAAAGGCACAGAGAACAAGACGATACGATAAACGTTGCAGGTTCTATCGCCAAGATAAAATATTCCAAACGGACCTTAAGAAATTTTACAGGAAATTTGGAAAAGCAGCTATTCATATTAAAAAGCCACCATCTATTGTCAAGGTGCAGATATTTTGGGAGAATATTTGGAGCAGCCCAAAGGAATATAACTCCAATACAGAATGGATCCAACCAGAAGAAGAACGAATATTGGCTAAACCTCTACAAGAATGGAAAAATATAACCACGAATAATTTTTGGCAAGCTCTAACAAAATCCCCAAAATGGAAATCCCCAGAAAATGACATGGTACCCTATTTTGGGATCTATCATGTCATCAATCCATAAAACCCGTGCACAAATTCTATCAATCCTTATGAAGTCCCAGAATGAATCACTGAAGCTATTATATATCTCCTGCTAAATACGGAGGAAACAGATGACCCGAAAAATTATAGGCCAATAACATGTCTGCCCACCACGTATAAATGGATCTCGTCTGTCCTGACGAACCGTATTTACTCTTTTTTCGAAGCTAACAAGATTCTTCCACTGAAACAGATGGGATACCTGGCAGGTTTATATGGTTTCAAAGATCAACTGCTGATAAACAAAATAATCCTGGATAATTGCAGGAAAAAAGGTAGAAATCTCAGAACAGCATAGATAGATTACCGTAAAGCTTTTGATTGTATAGCACACTCTTGGATTCTTAAGGCTTTGGAATTGTACAAAGTTTCCTCGGTGATAGTAAATATCCTTAAACACAGCATGGGAATGTGGAAAACCACATTACACCTAAATCACAGAAGAGACAACTGCCACCTCCAACAGCCTGAATATACGACTAGGAATCTTTCAAGGAGACACTCTGTCACCACTTCTGTTTCGTCTGTCCTTAATCCCCCTTACGTATGAACTAAACAACAATAGCTATGGTTACAAACTAAACAAGAAAGTATTCAGTCACCTACTCTACATGGATGGACTCTTTGCCAAAGACGACGATGAGTTCAAGGGCCTCCTCAATCCTGTAAAATGTTTCAGTGACTGCATGCGTATGAATTTCGAATTAGACAAATGTGTAAAGTTATCATTCAAGAAAAGGAGAATTACAGAAACGCATTCAATATATCTAGATTTTGTTACAAAAATTAGAGACCTTGAACAAGAAGAAGCCTATAGGTACCTAGGAATTAGCGAAGGAGATGGAATACAGCATACCAAAATGAAGGAAAAGTTAAGAAAGGCGTATTCGTGTGCGCCTGGTACTTAATACCGAACTGAATCGAAAAAAAATCAGCCATAAACGCCTTGGCTGCCCCTGTAATAGAATTCAGTTTCAACATCCTTAACTGGACCATAGCTGAGATTAAGCAAATGGACGCCAAAACGAGAAGGCTTCTCACTTGCCACCGCATGCATCATCCCAAGGCTGATGTCGATAGTCTGTATCCGAAGGAGGCAGAGGATTAGTTCAACTAGAACTGTCTTACAAAACTACAACAATTGGCATTCAAAGATACCTGGAAACTACAGAAAACTGGAGGATGATCTGTGTCAAAGAACATGAAAGTAAGAAACTTTATTCAGTAATAAAGGAAGCCAACAAGTTCAAAATGGAGTTTCAAATTTGTGAAGAAATACAAGGACTAAATAATACACCGATTGCATCTGCAAAATACTTAAAAAAGGAAGCAACCGATCAGATACAAAAAGGATGTTAAGATAAGCCGCTTCACGGTCAATACTCTGCCCGTACCAAACAAAATGATGTAGACAAACCCCGCACTCATCAGTGACTACGTAGTGCAGGGTTAAAAGCTGAAACCGAAAGTTTTATTTTTTGCTGCACAGGACTAACTAGAAATTACCAATCATACATATCGTTGAATTGTATTAGTCCAAAATGCAGATTCTGTGATAAATATCCAGAAACAATTAACCATCTTGTATCAGGTTGCGCGGTATTGGCACCCACTAAATATAAAACTCGGCATGACAGAATGGGTCAATATCAGCACTGGAAAATCTGTAACTTTTACGGAAAGGAAATTGCAAGAAATTGGTATGAACCCCACCCAGACTCCGTTACGGATCTAGGACCTGTAACAATTTTATGGGACTTTATATTACACACAAACAGAACAATCAAAGCTAATCGCCCAGACATCGTGAGTAGAGACCAAATAAAGAAAATGTGTCTTCTTATCGACATGGCAGTCTCTGCAGATTGTAATGTATCTTTGAAGATCTACAAAAAGCTATCAAAATACAAGAATCTTGAAGTAGAAATCTCAAAAATGTGGCACATGAGGACATCAGTAATTCCAGTTGTAATTGGAGCCCTCAGATTGATTGGAAAAAGGTTCCAATAGACTCATTGGAGTACTCACAAGTAGCGGCAACTTTATCTCTGTCATTTTCTCCCTGCTCCTGTTGTGTTTGTTGTTGTTGTTGTTGTTGTTGTGTTTCTTCTTCTTTTTCTTCATCTTCTTTCCTTCTTTCTTTCTTTAATTTTTTTCTTGATTCGTCGTCGAGCTTCTTTTTTTTCCTTCATTCTTTTCTCATATATTCTTCTTTTTCTTTCAGTTTTTACTTCCCTTTCTTTTACTTTCTTCTTCGTTTTTGTTTTCATTTCATCATTACAAGCTTTATTTCTTCATTCTCTAAAATCAACATTTGTACTTTTGTAGTATTTTTCTTCTTTCTTTTTCCTTTCTTCTGCATCTTCTTTTTGTCTTTCATGTTTAGCACTTTCTTTTCGTCTTCATTAAATTCTATGAAATAGCCTAGTTTTTTTTCAGTGTTTTTCTTTTCTTTTTTTCCTTCCATCATTTTCTACTTCATTTTTTCTTTCGTGGCTTCTTTACTTTTTCTTCATCAGATTCTATAAAATCTACTCGTGTATTTCTTCTTCTTCTTCTTCTTTCAGTATTTTCATTCTTTCTTTTTCTATTTTCATCCTCTTTTTCTTCTTCATTAGATTCTATGAAATCTCGTTTATTTTCGTTATTTTTCTTTCATCTTTCTTCTTTCACATTTTCTTTTCCTTCATTAAATTCTTGCTGGTTTTCACATTTCAGTAATTTCTTCTTAATCCTCTTCTTCTTCTTGCATTCGTTAAGATTTCTTCTTCTTCTTCTTCTTCTTCTTCTTCTTCTTCTTCTTCTTCTTCTTCTTCTTCTTCTTCTTCTATATTTTTCTATTTTTCCTTTTGTTGTAACCTAGAAAGGGTTACTGAATGAGAAATAACCATCAATAAAATACAATACTCGCCAGCGACGTGAAGTAGGTAAACCACTGCTAGTGGTGAACTACTTAGATAGCATATTACCTCCACATACAATAGAGTCCAACGTATTTATGAGGATTGGGACATACCCATTAGTGTTCATAGGTACGGTATATAGCACCTTTCTTCTTTTCTTTTTTCATCAAATTCCCTCCATCTTTCTTTTCGTCTGTCTTCTTTCACACCTTTTCTCTTCTTCATTAAATTCTATGAAATTTCGTTTTTTTTTTCTTTTTTCAATGTTTTTCTTTCATTAACCTTAACTTTCTGCTTTCAAATATTTTTTCTTTTTCTTCTTCACTGAATTCTTTTTAGTCTTCATCTTTTAGTACCTTTTTTAGCAATTCACCCCCACAAGCAGGGCGATAATGCTGGGGGCTACGAGGAGTGAAAAAGAATGAGAATACTTTAAAAGGAACTGGAAAACCAATCCTGAATAGAAAGCAAGGATTAAATATCTACTTCTGTTTAAAAGACCAGGGAGAAGCATAAACCGGGCGATATTCGAAACTATCTACTCCTACTGAAGGAAAATATATAAATAAAGAGTAAATACAAATTCCAGAGTTTTGGCAAAGATGTTAGAAGTATAGAGTTGATGTAGAATTTAGAAGGAACCGGAAACCAATGCCTAAAGAGGGAACGAGGGATAAACCTCTACTCCTGTCCAAAAGACCCGGGAGGAGTATGAATCGGTTCCTTCTTCTTCTTTTACTCTCTTTTCTGTCTCTCTCTAATTCTCTTTCTTCAAGTTTAAGCGTTTTTCACTCGTTATTTACTATTACTATTTCATCTCACTTTTCTTTCTTCAAATTAAAAAATCTTAGCTCTTCTTCTTCACCTTCTTTTTCTTCTTCTTCTTTTCTTTCTTTCCTCTTCTTCTTTATCTCTTTCTTCTACTTTTTTCTTTTTTCTTTTCTTCTTTTTCTTCTTCTTCTTTTCTTTCTTCTTTTTCTTCTTTTCTTTCTTCTTTTTCTTCTTTTCTTTCTCCTTCTTCTTTTTCTTTCTTTTCTTTCTTCTTCTTTTCTTTCTGCTTTTTCTTTCCTATTCTTTTCTTTTTCTTCTTTTTCCTTTTTATTTTTCTTCTTTTACTTTTATTTCATCTTATTCTTATTCTTTTACTTTTCTTTCTTCTTCTTTTCTTTCTTCTTCTTCGTATTCTTCTTCTTTTATTTTTATTTCTTCTCATTCTTTTTTTACTTTTCTTCTTCTTTTTCTTTTCTTCCTTCTTGGTCTTATTCTTCTTTTACTTTTATTTCTTCATTTTCTTTTCATTTTCTTCTTTTACTTTTCTTTCTTCTTCTTCTTATTCTTTTACTTTTATTTCTTCTCATTCGTCTTCTTTTACTTTTCTTTCTTCTTTTTCTTCTTCTTTTTCTTTTTCTACTTCTTCTTCTTTCAGTATTTTTCTTTCATTTCTTTTATTCGCATTTCTTCTTCAACCATTTCTTCCTCTTCATTTTCCACTTTCATCTTCTTCTTTCCATTCTTTCGCATCCTCCTGTCGCCTTTTTATATCAATCCGTTCTTTACTTCTTCATCCAGATCTTCTTTCAATCACCTTCCTACAATTTTCTTTCAACTAACGCAACTGCTTCGGGCCATCTGTCATCCTTACCGGAAATCAATTGTCTTCTTCCGGCTAGCCAAACAGACTAACCGAGTCGAAAGACGCTGATGACAGCTGTTGATCACCATAGCAACATTCGAACGAAAATATTCCTCTTGCCCTAAATGTCATCAATTATAGCAGCTTAATCGGCAAATTCTTTCCCTGAATATTTTCGATTTACCAGTCAATCACCGAATCGCCTGCTATTGTTATATTTTCCACACCCTATTTATTTATTTTCCCCACGTAAGTTGCGGAATTTGCGTCTAATGCATAATTGCTGATCCAGAAAAACTCGAAAATTCCTGTATTAAACAATGGCCGTAGCGCTGTTAGATTCCTAAGACTACGAATTTGTCTAAGAAATTTAAACTGCTTAAGTATACATCAAGGCTTCAGAAATAAAACAGACGCTGCGTTTGGCGTCTTCATTTTTAAATTTCGAAAATATTTATGGTACATTTTGATTAGTGATAAAACACCTGCGTTTGCTTTTCATCCAAAACCAATAAAAGGATTTTCCCTCCAAATTCCGAGCAGCGTATTTAACTTGTTGGTTATTTAAGGGAGGTCATGGAGTTCATTTTCAGAGTCGACGAACAGCTACTGTAGGAATCCACGTCGTCCCGGTCCAGAAAGAAAACGAGTAGTAAAACGTGTTAGGATTCAAGCTAAGGGCAAATAGTGACCCCCCCCCCACACACACACACACACACCAAAAAAAAAAAACTATCAGCCATAAATTTTTATAAAATAAAATTACCAACAATACATTTTGGTTGTGAAATTACTAGCAATACATTTTTATTAAAATATATTACAAACTATCTATTATAGAATAACCAACAATACATGTTTATAGCAAAATGACCAACAATACAACATAAAAAAATATTAAAATGCATTTTAGTAGTAAAATGTAGAAAATACATTTTATCTACAAACTATATATCTAAAAAGAACATGAGTTTGACCTGTAAACGTAAAATTATGTACGAAATATATGTAGTTGATATCATAAAATTGCAAAGAAAATATTTAAATTTCGCCATTAAATAACCTATATAGATGTTGATATGCCGTTAAAATCTAAAAGTTTAGGTATGGAGAGACATGCTTGGGGAGAAATGATGAAAAAGTTCGCCTCCATTCATAAAATCCATATTCGATATTTTAACACAATTTGATGGCTTCAAATAAATATATTTCGAATGTAATCATATGTCTTCAACTACAGATAACATGTATTTTGACAATTTTACTATAAAATTGTATTTTTGGTAATTTTACTATAAATAGCTATTGTTGATATTTTTTTATATAAAAATGTATACTATTTAAATTATTTGGACTATTGTCATCTTTGTCGCCATATTTATTACAACATTTCGGCCGTTGTACGCTCCGGCCTTTTTCCGGTGGTTGGAATGTCGAACTGAACCCTTTATTTCGCTCACCGGGGTAGACTGTTCTAGTTCCACGTGCCATGTTTAATGGATGTCAGTTATCAGTTATCTCCTGCTAATTTCCCTCTGAAAGTTCTCCACTGCCTTAACCGGGTATTGAACTCACACTCTTTTATAGATAGATAAAAATGTATTGCTGATATTTTTACGATAAAAATTTATTTTTATACTTTCATATTTTTCATTTTTTTTTTTTTTTTGGTGGGGTTTAATTTTTGCCCATAGCTGTGTCCCTAACAGGAGCTACCACCCTAAATGAAGGTGGACCTGGAAACAACAGCAATTAAGAGGTGGTTCCATTCTCCTTAAAATTTCCAATCTCTTGATCAGGGGCCTTGCTGCCGGATGTAGTTTATCATCATATCTAGGACTGAGCATTGCACGAGTTCATAGGTGAATATTTTAGTTGTTTAGCTGTTAAACCCTAGACAACCAACCATGGGTATATAGTACCCAGCGAAAATTTTCTTATTTTTAAGTACAATTTTCAGTACCTGATTTTCTTACCTAAATAATGTTTTTCAGTTCCTATAAATGTTAACTCAAAGTACAAAGTTGGAAGTGCCTGCATGTAAAATATTTCAAGTAAAGATTTATATTTAATATTTTTTTTTATATTTTCAAAATCGGGTATGATATACCTATGGTTAGTAGTGGTGTAACTTTAATTGATGGTTAGTGTTCTAGGGTTAAGTTCCTACGACAAAAGAGCCCCGAGCGCCATCTATTCTGTGTTCAATTTACTTAATTCCTATAATCGATGAGTTATATCTCATCCACACGGCGAGGTATTTAAAGTGTTTCTTATTTATTAATTCTATCTTCTGATTTTTTATGATGAGTTCAGGTTTTGAATAATATATCATTCTCATAACAGACGTTCTTGTCTGATTATTGCGAACGTCTGATTAAATCCTGACAGCTCGGCTGAACTTGTGTACAAGTCAAATGCCTGTTTTTTTGTTCTTCTTTTTTACTTTGTTTATTTGCGAAATTTAGATATTCGGCAACTTTAGCGCGTGCTATTACGATGTTTTTGCGTTTTTTTTTTATTATTATTTCTTGTTTTTTTTTATAAAGGAATGTTGTCCTGTTTGAGATGTTTATTTTATGAAGGCAAATTCCTTTGCCGGTCGCGGTAACTGATTTATGATTCATATATATATATATATATATATATATATATATATATATATATATATATATATATATATATATATATATATATATATATTACGACCTGTGTCTGCTATTCTGCGACTGTCGCATATCAAACTTCTATGTAAACATAACAGGATGTCATCTTCGATGGTGAACATCTCTGTTGTAATATCCATATAACTCTGATGATGGCTCATGTAAGTCGAAATCTTAGAACAAGAAACAGAATAATAAAAAAAGAAAATTAAATTTTGGACATTTTTTTTCTTTATTTTCTCCCGAAACTAAAGCCATTATACGAAGCTTAGAATGGCTGATGATCAAGCATAATAGACATTCATTGTCTGTTATATTTAACGGTATATGTTTAAATAATGTTCTGTTACCTCAATACATTAAATAAATAAATTATATATATATATATATATATATATATATATATATATATATATATATATATATATATATATATATTGTCATCCACAGACAGACTGTTTCGTTGTATCACAGCTCATCAGTGTGGCTAGACGTCCGGTTGCCTCTCTATATACACACAGGCAGCATATCTTCATTCGAGCATGTTTGGTTGAATAAAATAAGCTAGACATATTATGTCTATTTTAATCCTTCACGGATCAGTTTCTTTATAATACTGATTAAGAAAAACGTTGTAATTATTTTTATAGATTTTATTTCCTCAAGTCCTTTCAATCTCATCCAAGATCATCTTCAGGGTTGAATTGCTAAGTCAAAGAATTAATGTAAGTTATGAATATGTGTGAGCATGAACACTGTAATATTCGAAAAATTTACCGCTACAGGAGGGAGGTAACTTAATTTATGTAAATTCTTATTAAAATTGTAATTATGTGTTTTAAAATATTGTTTTAATTATAATTTTTAACAATTTACTTACAATGTATATATATATATATATATTTTCTAAAACTTTGATATTATAAACATATTATAACTTTGTTACTCATAATTAATTATATTTATCTTTGGCCGTAATTTTTTTTATATAGAGGGATTCCAGTATTTGAAGTTTTTGTTTCTTTTTATTTTCGTAGTGGAATATATGGAATATTGTCGATTAATATTTCTCTAAACTCGTGAATGCGAACAGGAATGTTCCTTTAATTGTTGTGCGATCAAACTAGAATCCGACATATGAAGTGTAATTCTCCTGAATAAGGTCATTGCCGTAAAGCCAACATATATATTTACTGTCTTGTCTGAGATACAATCTCCCAAAGGACATTTAAATTGATATACGATGTTGGTCTTTTGCAAAAAACTAGTTGATGGAGAAGAGTTATTGTGGATGATTAAGTTGGTTGTATTAAATTTAGTATAGTATATAATTAGTTTTATTTTTTTTCATTGGGATCAGTTGGGGATATATTAATACTTATGAGATTTTTTTAGGATTTTTTCATCTTGTTTGCAGTTAGAATATTTTGTTTACGGTACACACACACACACACACACACACACACACACACACACATATATATATATATATATTTATATTTATATAATCTTAAAAGACAACCGTTGAAAGCAATTAATTACAATTAACAAGCAATATACATGACACAATTAGATCTTAAAAAATAACCGTGTAAAAAATTTTAACAACAAACCCCTTAAAATGCCTAAAGAAGCGACCGTAAGCGTTTGAGACAATAGACACAACGGACATTTTTTACCCGCCCCCTTACTCCCACCAAAAGGAAAAATCGAAGATTCCTAGAAAAACTCAATAAAAAATTCATCAAATCTTCCTTATAGGTCATATTCAACAAAACACGTGTAAAAGCAAGGTTGATGCCCAAATATATATATATATTCTTTTTACACGTTATTTTTTATAGATATAAATGTAAATTTTTTTTTTTTTTTTTTCACCCCAAGCAAGGCAGGTGGCATGGGGTTACAGAAGGGTTGGAGGAAGAGCAGATAGGAGTGGTAAAGGAAGGGATGTGGAGAAAGAGAAGGACGGAGGGTCGATCAAAGCAAGGGGGTTACAGGAGATTTAGAGCGAGAGCAGATAGGAATGAAAGATGAAAGGAAGTGGAGAAGGGAAGTGGATAGATCAAGGCAACTGGAGATGACGATTGACGCTACACTTAAACCGTTGGAGATTGTATTTGTCAGGGAAACAGTAATAGGGAAGGGAGTTCCATAGGCGAGATGTGCGAGACATGAAGCTATTGGAGTAGAAGAGACGTCTACATCTAACAGTATCAACGGTGAAGGGGTGGGAACGGGATGCCAGCTTCGTAGGACGCTTAAATTCATGAGGCCTAGGGACAAGCGAAAGCAACTCCTCGGAGCAATTACCGTGGAAGTACTTGTAGAAAAGGCAGAGCGATGCAACATCGCGTCTGTGAGAGAGCGACTGCAGACGAGATGCCAGATCAGGGCCAATCATATTGCATATCCGTCTCTGGATCTTATCAATGCTCTGTTCATAACAAAATGTATTAATTACATTTACCAGCCCAAATGACCAAGGAATTTTATAGAAAATATGTGTCCTCCGACAGGAATCGAACCTTTATCTTAAATGGAACCGTCATATAGCCTGATGTGCTTTTACCTATTTAGCTACAGAGTCCATATGACGGTTCCGTGTAGGATACAGGTTCGATTCCTGTCGGTGGACACATATGTTCTCTGAAAATGTCTCGGACATTCAGGCCGGTAAATGTACTTAATGCTGTTTATTATAAACAGAGCATTTACTTAAATATTTTTACCTATAAAAATAACGTATAAACAGAAAATACATTAAAATAATTATCGGACTTAGTCCAGTTCAAAGTTTATTTGCGACGCGTTTCGTCCTTCAGGACTTCATCGAATTAAACTTATTATGTTGGTAGGACTACACATGCGCACGAACGAGGGGTTATGGGATTTTTACAATTCTTTTTATATATCTAACTGAATTCATTGTCGGACTTAGTCCATTTCATTATATATATATCAGCTTTCCCTGATGATCCGCTTAGGTGAAAACTTGGTAGGTTTGTCTGCCTCTCTAGGTTTGACGAGGTCTGCTCTACTTCTGTATCGAGCACTCTTTTAGTTAGTTGTTTACTCGTGTCGAGGTTTTTTTCTTTGGGCTTTGAACCTGAAAGAAACTGTACGATTACCTTCGACAGACGTTCATGTTCCTGGCTGTTTCTTTTTTTTAAACCTTTTTTTCCTTCGATATTGATTTGATCATTGGCAAATCAAGAAACCGAAGGTTTTTTAGACGAGTATAGTTACCTATATATATATATATATATATATATATATATATATGGTGTCCTCAAAAAAGTACTCACTTTTTGACTTCGTCGTCAATATGAATATATATAAACAGGCGTTTAACTTCAATATTTAATTTAAATTGTTAATCTTCTTTTTAAGTCCAAAGACATTAATATTTCTTAGTTTTAACCATTATTCGTGTTTGCAAGTCAATCAACGTTGCATTTATTGTTATGGGGAAATTGTGTGACAAATTGGAAAAAGTTTATTTGTGACGCGTTTCGACCTTCAGGACTTCATCGGATTAAATGTTTTATGTTGGTATGACTACACATGCGCACGAACTAGGGATACCGGGGATTTTAGAAGTTTTTTTTTCATATATCTAACTGAATTCCTTGCAATGTCATTTATGCCCTGGTTGCTAAAAGATGCCACCATTCCTGGCCGATCTTCTAATGTCACAGTGTAGAATACTTACTTACTAAAGTGATGGAAAGAAAAACAAAAAGACTCTAAATGAATTTGGTTAGATAAAAAAAAAAATGACGTTATAAATTCACAGCACCCCTCATTCTTGGGCATGTGCATCTGTAGGGTGAAACGCGTCCCAAGTAAACTTTTTCCACTTTGTCATACAATTTTTCCAATAGTGTTCTTGATATACAAAAAATATATATCGTTATCTCATTTATTGTTATTTAAGGAGTGAGTACTTTGGAGGAGGGATTAATTGTGTATATATGTTTGTGTACGCAGTCACGCTTTTTCGAGCAAAGTTGGTTGCTTTCACAGGAGTATGAACAGCGGATCTTTACTTGTCATGTTTCACGTGAATGGAATAAAGTGTTGTTGCCTTGTTTGGCAGACGATCAAATGATCATTGAGCTAAAAGGGCAGAAACGAAGAATGCATGGCTCTGAAACGGAAGGAAGGAAGGAAGGAAGGAAAGAAGGAAGGAAGGAAGGAAGGAAGGAAGGAAGGAAGGAAAAGAATTGGAAAAAAACTACAGATAGAAATAGAGAATTACGATAGAAGTTTGAATAAAGAAAAAATTTAAAAAGGAAAAAAAGCTTCGAAAGAGAAACTTTGAGAAAAGAAGGTGAAAGAATACTTTTAAAAACAATGAAAGGCGATTACGCTAGAAAGAAAGAAAGAAAGAAAGAAAGAAAGAAAGAAAAAGAAAGAATGAAAAGCAGTGAAGATAAATGTAAAGAAAAAGTGAAAAAAATAAAAGACAATGAAAGAAATGATGCGAAAGAAAGAAAACAGACCGAAAAAGAAAAACAAAGAAAGAAAGAGAAAGAATGTTATTCTTATTTTTATGTTCTGCTCTTCATTTTTTGGCAAATAGTAAAAAAAAAAAGAGAGAGAAAACTTGAGCTCATGTTATATTCACTCTCTCTTTAGAGTTATATTCACCCTCTCTTTATGGTTATATTCACCCTCTCTTTATGGTTATATTCACCCTCTCTTTATGGCGACCATTGAAATTGGGCGAAATACAATTCGCATTAAGTGCTATTTAATCGTAGACGCAGACAAATGCCCCCCACCACCACCACCACCACTTCAGATGCAGAAAAATAAATAAATGAATGTCGACTAACAAAACTTGGTCAAAAATTTGTAAACATCAAAACTACTCAACGAGATTGTTGATGTTTATTCATAAAAAACAAAACAAAAAAAACTGCCAGACATGACTAGGGGTACTGTTTCTATCCTTTTTTTAAATTTTATTTTAAGGGAGAAAATTATTTTCGCTGTTAAAAATAAAAAAGCAAAAATCCGACTT
>OZ038517.1:30753289-30770789 GCA_964036315.1 Acanthosepion esculentum | reverse complement strand
GATAGATAGATAGATAGATAGATATGAACAGAGTGAAGGATAGATAGATAGATAGATAGATAGATAGATAGATAGATAGATAGATAGATATGAACAGAGTGAAGGATAGATAGATAGATAGATAGATAGATAGATAGATAGATAGATAGATAGATAGATATGAACAGAGTGAAGGATAGATAGATAGATAGATAGATAGATAGATAGATAGATAGATAGATATGAACAGAGTGAAGGATAGATAGATAGATAGATAGATAGATAGATAGATAGATAGATAGATAGATAGATAGATAGATATGAACAGAGTGAAGGATAGATAGATAGATAGATAGATACATAGATATGAACAGAGTGAAGGATAGATAGATAGATAGATAGATAGATAGATAGATAGATAGATAGATAGATAGATAGATAGATATGAACAGAGTGAAGGATAGATAGATAGATACATACATAGATAGATAGATAGATAGATAGATAGATAGATAGATATATATGAACAGAGTGAAGGATAGATAGATAGATAGATAGATAGATAGATAGATAGATAGATATGAACAGAGTGAAGGATAGATAGATAGATAGATAGATAGATAGATAGATAGATAGATAGATAGATATGAACAGAGGGAAGGATAGATAGATAGATAGATAGATAGATATGAACAGACTGAAGGATAGATAGATAGATAGATAGATAGATATGAACAGAGTGAAGGATAGATAGATAGATAGATAGATAGATAGATAGATAGATAGACATGAACAGAGTGAAGGATAGATAGATAGATAGATAGATAGATATGAACAGAGTGAAGGATAGATAGATAGATAGATAGATAGATAGATAGATATGAACAGAGTGAAGGATAGATAGATAGATAGATAGATAGATAGATAGATAGATAGACATGAACAGAGTGAAGGATAGATAGATAGATAGATAGATAGATAGATAGATAGACATGAACAGAGTGAAGGATAGATAGATAGATAGATAGATAGATAGATAGATAGATAGATATGTACAGACTGAGATAGATAGATAGATAAATAGATAGAGTGATAGAACCAGACTGAGATAGATATCTAGATAGATACATAGAAATATAAGAAGAGAGATAGATAGATCTGAACATTATAATTTCTAAGAAATAAATGAATTTTATATATAATTCGACTTTATTATTACTTTAAACATTATATTTAGGGGATACATGTACACACACACACACACACACACACACACACACACACACACACACACACACACACACACACATATATATATATATATATATATATATATATATATATATATATATATAATCCTAGTGAGCCAAGAACTACCTATCTAGGTTTCACCTACATTGATCTTCACGGTATCTTCACTTTTTTTTTCAATTTTTTGTAGTATTACATTTTTACATTTTTTTCCTGTTGAGAGAGCAATTGTTTTTGCCACTTCTCTTTCATTCTTTCTTGGGGTTGTAGTTGCTGTTCATTTTGGTATTTTACAAGTTCTACCAAAATACTTTTAAAATCCTCCATAATAAGAGTCTTACGAAAACCTCGATTTTCCGTATTTTGAGGAAGTACCTTTTAATCACGGTGGTCACGCAAAATCCTCGTAAATCCTCGTAAATCTTTGTCGCCCAGTTGTTGTGGACGCTGGCAATGGCAATTTTTTTTATTCTCCGAGAAGTGCAAATCCTCGTCGCCAAGTTGTTGTGGTGACGAGAGAAAAAATATTTTTTTTCTTTCCGTGTGGGTCCGAAGTCCTCGTCGCCAAGTTGTTGTGAATTCCGGGGAGGAAATCCTGCACAAATAAATAAACAACGCCAGAAATTGAAATAGGAAAATAAGTGTATTGAACGTAAGAATACAAACTTGAAATGAAGATTAGTAGTCCAGGAATGTGGGTTAGTAGAAAGTATATGTACAAGTCTCTGTAAGTGAAGCCATAATTATCTCTCTCTCTGGACTCTCCGTATCTCAACCTTGTCTCAACGTATCTCCCCCTACTGTCTCTGTCAGTATAAGTATAATTTAGAGGAGTCCATCTTGTGTAAAAGAGAAGAGCCTGAGGTAGATAGATAGACAGACAGACAGACAGACAGACAGATAGATAGATAGATAGATAGATAGATAGATAGATAGATAGATAGATAGATAGATAGATAGAAACTGACTGATCTAATTAGAAACCTTTGTTAGATAGATTGATAGATATAAAATGAATAGACTGGCTTAGCCAGGTGGTTAGTTAGATAGATAGATAGATAGATAGATAGATAGATAAATGAATTTGAAGGTAGATAGATCGATAGATATAGATTTAAAAGCTATTATCCTTTAAGACGGTGAATGACCTATAGATCGATATGATAAAATTAAACCTGCCTATTGCATTATAGCCAACGCAGCAGTGGAATACAGTTTCCACAATGAACACTGTTTTACCGCCAAACAATAACCAGCCTCCCGGTACAAAAGCCATCAACGACTACGCTGTCGCCAAGGCTTCAACGGTGCGCAGATCCGTAAAGCCGTGAATAAGTTGTAAACCTATTTATTTATTCCCCTTTGTGGTGGCTTGATAAAGACGTAGGGACTGTTTCTTAACATTCTAAACGTTATGATTTTTGGCAAGAACCGTAAAGACTTTTTTTTTCTTTTTTTTTTTTACTAATACTCTCCCTGTATATTGCCCGGGAGTCCCTCAAGGTAGAGGTTTACTGAAGGAGCTGCTGTGTGAGCGGAAAGAGTAAAAGGTAATGGCAATAGTAATATTAGCCGCTTTAACCAAGCAGACTGTGTTATCCACGTTATATTTTTCTCACTCCCTGGCCGCAAGGTTGGGATCAAAGTGTAGTATCTGTTCTCTTCATCATTAATGGTTATATTAACCGTTTCCTTATGAGGAAACATTCGACATTCACTGTCCCACCGGTCAGTAATTTTTTCGGTTGAAATCTATCTCTTAAAACATTTTTTCTATTTCTCTCTCTCTCTCTCTCTCTCTCTCTCTCTCTCTCTCTCTATATATATATATATATATATATATATATATATATATATATGTTTCATGCCTGTTTCATGATAGATGCAATCATCGGTTCACCGATGATTGCATCTAGCATGAAACAGACTGTCGCCTCTAAGTATTGACTTCAATGTTCACTTTTATATTTACACACGCTCTATCTCTGATATTGAGCACTTTATCCCATAAATATAGCACATCTTAAGACTATATTTCTCATATATATATGTATAGATATTACAGTGAATTAGCGAAGTGATTTCGCCATTTTATTTCAGTAACTTTACACACACACACAGACACACACACACACACATATATATATATATATATATATATATATATATATATAGTCGTTTTATGTCATTAACTTTACATATATATATATATATATATATATATATATTTCGCCATTTTATATTATTGACTTTACGTATATATATATATATATATATATATATATATATATATATATATATATATATATATATGACTGTAATGTTAGCCGTTTTCTTGTAAGTATATACCGTATTTATTGACGGAGCAGCGTGTACTAATGTGGGTTGAAATTTATAAAATCTTTCTCTTAAAACACTTTTTCGGGAAAAATAGGTTTCTCAAGTCCAGTAGCTGTTATAGCTCTTTCCAGTATCGATAGTGCGAGGGTTTTTTCTTCCTAATCTTTAGTTTGAAGCAGCGGAAAAGTCAACATCTTGATTATGTCATTGTTTTCTCTCCGAGTTACATGTGATATCCATTTTAATTCACACACTCAAAGGCATTTTTTACCATCGATCTTAGGAAGCGGTTGTATGTCGTTGACTGATTAGATATTTCTGAACGGGTTTGGCGCCATGCGTGACATACAGGGTGTCCATAGAATCGCTTTTCAATTTAAAAAAATTATTACAAAAGCGAATGAAGAGACAAATATGTGGAAATTGTTACAATATGAAGAGTAGATATTGAATTTTTTTCAACTAATTTAATACAATTCTATATTAGTACTATTTGTTGTACGAAGCACATCAAGACGGTACTCGATTTCTTGCCATGTTCGCTGTAGCAAAGTCTCATCAATGGTGGTAATGGCATCAGTGATCTTTTGCTTTAGATCAGTGATATCCTGTACGTATCTTTATTCGATACACGATATCTTTAACATAACCCCATAGAAAGAAGTAAAGAGGAGTAATATCTGGTAAACGAGATGGCCAGGGAATTGGGCCATCCCTTCCAATCCATATATATATATATATATATATATATATATATATATATATATATATATATATATATATATATATAAAATTTGGTAAATTTATATACATATATATATATGGTAAATTTATATACATATATATATTTGGTAAATTTACATATATATATATATATATATATATATATATATATATACACACACACACACACACACATTTCATTGAATACAAGGTGCTTTTATTTAGTTTTTTATACAATTTCTCATGCGATCTAATAATTTTTTTCTTTTCGGATGATAAATTATTTAAAAATATGTTGTAGTGTGGCCTATATAATTATTTACAACATTTTTGACACGCAGACTCATTCTAAACCTTTCTGTCAATAGCTCAATTAGATCTCATTTAAATATTCATGAGACCTACCGGACACTATTCGTAACATACTTGTTGACAACACAAATATAATAGCATCATCTACATGCAAAAAAAGGTTTAAAATAATGGAAGTCTTATTAATAAAAACAAAAAAAACAACACTTAATAATATTAACTTTGAACATGGACACAATATCTTGACCGTGTTTTGAAAAATGAAAACATTTTATAAAACATACATACAACAAGCTATTTCTTATTTAACAGTTGAAATATTTAATCCTTGAAAATAGCCAAGTGTATAGCCGAAAGCGCTCGGATAAAAAGAACATTCGGGCAGTTTTCATATAATTTATCATCCGAAAAGAAAAGAAAATTATTAGATCGCATGAGAATTTGTAAAAAAAAAACTAAATAAAAGCACCTTGTCTGTCGTATTCAATGAAATGTCCATGAATGAAGAATTGCTGCCTAAATACAGAAATATATATATATGTATAAAAACTTGGTAAATAATAATATATCTACAACAGATCCAAGCAAAAAAATTAAGTTAATCATATACTACACTAAATCTAGTATATCCAACTCGATTATTCGCAATGATTCTTCCCCCACTGTTAGCGATTTGCAAAAAAACCAACATAGTTTACAAATTCAAGTGCCATTGGGAGATTGTACCTCCAACGGATTAAATAATATTTATGTTGTTCACACCACAAACACGCTTTCACGATGCTTGACTCTACATTTGTATGATAACTCTAACATTTTTAGGCATTTAAAACAACATGCCTGGCCGCGTACTCTATTCCGGAAAACCCTCGAAAACACAACTATACTTAAACATGAAAACAATAAACAAAAACTAAAAATTCTTGAAGCTATATACATAAAACAGTTGAAACCTAACCTGAACAAAATAAACTATGAAAACTCCGCAAATATGCTCAAATGCCTATAATTGATAACAGAAGCCACTGGTTTATACTAACGGCTTTACATACTTTTCGTTTTCACTCTCGCGTAATCAAGTGTGATGTCATAGGCCGCAGTGCGATTTTCGCTTCCAGCGTCTCGTATGCACGATGTTTGTCGTTGCTGGGAAATCTTCCATGTAAAAAAACAACCACCTCCAAAAAACAGACTATCATTATTGCCATGTCCTTATATTGTTTAATATATTGTAATGTTATTGTCATCTTTGATGATGGCTTATGTAAGCTGACAGCTTAGATAGGATTAAAATATATGTATAAATATAGTGATTTTCTTTCGTCTTTCAATGATAATGTTATCAAGCTTATCAGACGATGTGAAAGGAATTTGCATAAGTTAGTCAAAACTTGTCTATATTATTTAATGAAACATGCATCAATGAAAAAATGCTGCCTAAATACCCACAATATAAACACACACGCACACACACACACAAAACAATCTCAATATTGTACACCAATGTACATACGCGCAGACGGGCACATAGGCGCGAATGCAGACATACACTATGAAGAAAAACTTGCACCAATGGAAAGTGCATATGAAGAAAAATCGGGAAATATAAGCCGATTTTTTAAAACGTATTTTATCCGACATTATTTCTTATTACTATAAAAATTATTATTAGTGAGTACACATTCGGATAGATTTCTGACTTCAAGACAAGACAGACCTGGACTGAGTCAGATGAGAGCGAGGACCGGCCTATTTTATTGTCTAGGCAAAAATCCCAGCACGCATATGTGCGATATTGCCTATAAATTGGAGAGGGCTATTACTCAGCAGATTGGAAACAACACTCTGCATTGTTGAATGTATATAAAAAGGATTACAAGTCATTATAGCTTCCCTGTAATCGTTGTCTTTGCACGTTGCTAACATGACTTATTGCCTTTTACCGCATTAGATTTAGCTTTCAAACGAAAAGTAAACACACTTTTAAAACAATACGCCGCTTAAAATGTATTTGATCGCCTTTCTTTCTCTTTAATTTTTCACACTCCTGATGATGACACATGTAAGTCCAAAACTTAGACCACATATAAATTTGGTCTAATTTTTATATCTACAAGAACCAAATTTACAAAAAGTTATTCACGTATTAGCAAAAAAAATGATCAATTAATTTAATAGATATGAAATGTCTATTTTTTAATAAGACATATTTTTCAAGAATAATTAATATCAAAATATACTGAACACACATACACAGACACATACATATATATATATATATATATATATGTGTGTGTGTGTGTGTGTGTGTGTAATTTGGCTTATATATAGATAAACATACAGACATTAGACGCCTTAAAATCTTAGAAGCATTACATATTAAAAGCAAAAGACCTCTTATTAATCGTATAGATTACAATATTTCTGGAAACATCCTACAATGTTTATAATATATTTAACTTTTATAACGTATTCTTCGATCTTTTGGCTTGTATAATAAAAATCTTTTTCACGCCGTCACATGACTAAAAATCTTCGCCATGCACGTGATAACATCATCGCGTCTTTTGAAATTAAAAGGATTTTAACGTTTATTTAGTTTGTAAAAAAATGTAGCAACATGATTCCGCTACAAGACAATTGGCAAATGTTTTTAAAAAAAATTGACTAAAAATTTTGACCCTGAAGATGAACAATGATGTTCGAATGTACTAGGTTATCGTACGGACAATATTTATTTCGATATCATTTTCAAATAAAAAGTCTCATTAAAAATATGAGAAAATTCAAAAGAAAATATGCAGGACGATGTTGTCTTTAACATTCAACACAACATGTTTAATATATATATATATATATATATATATATATATATATATAATCAAATGAATAAATATAAATAAATGTACGTGAAAGTGTTAACATACAAATATATGCATAAATCCTTTGGCGTAAGAAAAACAGTGCTCAATACTAAATAACACAGCTATTAAGTATACATTAATAAAAATACATAATACCCTATGCCGACAGTGCCACTCGGAGTTTCATGCCTAATGCAATCTTTAGGTACTGATTGTTGTTTACTGTTTGGTTAATGTTTCTGGGTCTTGCGAGTTTGTGGTGCTGTTTGGATGAATTATTATTGTTGTTAAATATTTAATTATATATATATATATATATATATATATATATATATATATATATATATTATGGAAATAAAAACGGCAAGACGAGATTTACCATTCATGATTAAAAGGAAAAACAAATATATGTATGTATGTATGTATGTATGTATGTATGTATGTATTAATAACAATAATAATAGCAACATTAAAACCAGTATCTATGGCGTCCGAAACTGAGAAAACTATATGAATCTGGGTCAACGTGCTTGGGTAAGAATTTATTTCTATATATGCAAGTGCTCATTAATTCATTTCTTTCGTTTAACAAATTAGGGTTGCCTATATTGTTTTAGGATCATTAACTTCTCAAAAGACATGAACTACATTTACCACCTTTACCGACAGAGGGTTTAGCTTTCATTACGTAATACCAGGTGACAGTTGGGTTTCTATTTTCGCTTGTTATTTTTCCAGAAAATATTAGATAGGGTAGCGCTGTGACTATATTTAATATTGCCTAATGTCATTTTGTGATAGTAGAAGCGTGATTTCTAATGGTTTTCAATAGAACTCAAATAGAACTTGACCTCGCCATCATATTTGATGTTAGCTTTATAAAATAAACCTCTGTCCACGCATTTACCGTTTAATGGGCAGATTTTGTTTTTTCGGTAGTTGCATTCTTTAATTGTTGGGGAGCTGTTTTCACTACATTGTGAAACCAAATCTGGACATACAGTTTAAGTTTTAATTTTGGCGAGAACCCAATATACAGTGTGTGTGTGTGTGTGTGTGTGTGTGTGTGTGTGTGTGTGTGTGTGTGTGTGTGTGTGTGTGTGTGTGTGTGTGTGTGTGAATGAGCCGACATATTATTAATAAAAATATTCAATAATTAATTCCATGCAGGCTGACATATATATATATATATATATATATATATATATATATATATATATATACCGGATGTAACAGCATAATTGTCCAAATAGTGTAACACCAAAATTGTCCATTTGTTAGATTAAGCTTTGAACCGCTTAATATTAGAGATGATATCTTACTGGAATTTTATAACACTATTCGACTCACTTTGAGCAATAAAAATGTCTAATTACTATCCAAGCTTAACAGAAAAATTGTGATGAAATCGATCATAAAGCATTCCCTCTGTTTATAAAGGGAAGGTCCACGGGATCTGATATACAAGGACTCTAGAACCTTGAGGTGATATGAAGAGTGAGATAAATTCGAAAAAAAACGGTCCGCACTAAAATTAACCACACATTTCCTGCTATTTATTATATGCCCAGCAATAGCAGAGCCAGAAGTATTGGTTAGTTGGCTCTTCCTGGCAGACGGATTCAAAATCCTGGGTGGTGGGGGTAAATGCTGTTTTATTCTTGAATCCAAATGCTGGGACGTCCTCCCTGTGTAGTCGAGTCCACAACTACACTTATATTGATAAATCACTGAATTAACATGATGGGGAGCGAGGACGTCCTTACGAATGGAAGAGAAAACAGGACGGGTAACAAATATTACCCTAACATTCGCCGAAAAATAACAGCTATTGATCATACGTGAAATTCGTCTAGATAAAATCTCACCCTCTGTACCAATATAGGGAAGACGCAGATAAACTGGGCATTTATCAACAAATTGCGGCTTAAACCTATGAAATTTACTAATGACATCATGGATAACGGAGTCTAAAACATCCATAGGATATTCGTTTTTTTAAAGTGTCATCCTAACAAACTCAATTTTACAGCAGAGAAGGCCATCAGAACATAACTTAAGTGCCCTGTGAATTAAGGCCTTAATCAAATTAATCTTACGTTGTCTGGGACAAAAAGAGTCCCAAAGCGTATAAAGTCCCGAGAAAGTAGCCTTTCTAAATACGGAAGTCACAAACTTTTCACTAATCCTATGAACAAGAACATTCAAAAAGGAAAGACAAGAATTGAACTCCTTTTCTACGGTAAACTTAAGAGGGGGATGGATAGAGTTTAATTTGGTGAGAAACAAGTCGGCTTCAGCCTCATTATTAAAAAGGTAGAAGGTATCATCCACATAACGATGATACATAAGAGGACGACCAATACAAGAAAATAAGGAAGCCTCATGAAACCCAACAATAATATTCGCCAACGCTGGACCCAAAGGCGAACCCATAGCTATCCCGTCAATCTGCCGATACATAATATTATTTAAAACTAAATTCGACAGACGCAGTGGCGAACAGCATGAGATCCTCAAACACATTCTCAGGAAAATCGGGAGGAGACAAAGAGGTACGGTGCAGCATATCGCAACACATCTCAATAGTCTCAGACAGGGGAACACAGGTAAACAAGGAGCAGATATCAAACGAACACATGAACCCACCATCAGTAAAAGAACTACGTATAATTTCAACAAAGGAGAAGGAATCTTTAATGCGATAAGTACCGGAGTGCGACAACACTGGTTGTAGCACTTTCGAGAGCCAACTAGCGACTTTATGCTGGGAAGACCCAATCATGAACAAAATGGGTCGTAAAGGGACACCGTCCTTATGGATTTTAGGTAACCCATACAAACGGGGACGAATGGACCCAGTGGGTCTAATTAACTCTGACATTTCAGATGAGAGTAACCTACTCTTGACCCACTTTAACAGTTGCCTTTGAAATTTAGATTCCATAGAGGCAGTACGATCATGGGTCTCAAGTGGACCTAATTTTAAGAATTTAGGTTTATCACCAAATATGTTATACATCTTTGAAACATAATCCAAATAGAAGTCCAGTAGAACAACACCAGCACCTTTATCATGTTTAGTAATAACCAGGTTATAATTATTTTTTAAAATTATTAATTACTCGGCGGTGCTGTTCTCTCCATTTGGACTCTGATGAAGAAACAGAAGAAACAGCATAAGAATAGGCATAACTATTGAGTTTAACCTTAAGGTCTCTAAGAGATTCAATAAAGCGAGGGACAAGTCTACAAACCTGTGCAAATATAAACTCAAACACCGAAAAAATTTCTCACGGTCAGGCATCGAAAACGGAACACAAAAATTCAAACCATGAGCCAAGATACGAGTTTCCAACTGGGAAGGCTCATAAGATGAAAAATTAAAGATAATTCCTTCTCCAGTAGGTTCATCACTACATCCAAATCGTTTACGAATTAAGTAATTTAATTTTGTCTGCATAGATGTAGACAATTTTTTAACACCACATTCATTTGAATAGCCAACTAACCAGGAAAAGCGAATTTGATCAAAGTAAGAAAGAGTTAACATACACTTTCTCATTGATTCTTAAAGATACAATTGAGAAAAAGGATTCTTTTAGAAAAGGGGAGCCATTTGAGTAGCAAGAAGAAATTATGAGAAAAGCAACGGCGGCGATCCATAGCACTCCAGAGAAATCGTACCAGAGATGCTACGACCAATGGCAGAACCGCTGCGAGAAGTGTGTGAAAAGAGTTTTTTGAAAGTGATTAAATAACATTTGTGAAATCTACAAAATTGAAATTTTATACCCAGAGATCGGTTATTTTTTTAACTCACCTCGTATATATATATATATATATATATATATATATATATATATATATATATATATATATGAAAAAGGCAGTATGAATAAAGCCAAAAGATAACTTTTCTTTACCAACGTGTTTCATCCTTTGATGGATTTATTTATTTTAAAATCGATTTTTTTTATTTTAAAATAAAATCCCTATATTTTTTATCAACGTTATTCAGTTTGTATCTTTCAATAAAGACAGTGATAGGAACCTTTAAACCTATCTAATACATACGATGTCAATTAAGCCTTCATAACTGTGGGTTAAGTATGGATCCGGGGCCTAAAGAGTCGTTACCACTAACCCAGGGCGTTTTAGAAACAACTAATGAAATCATCTGTCGTTATATGTTTTCTGTCACGTTGTAGAAATATTAGATGAAAACGAGGCTACATTACGATGATTGAGTTTCTTCCTGTAGTTTTTCTACGTATTCACTATTTTCTTGTCAATATTGACGATCCCAGATGTCACGTTACCCGCTAAAAAGAAACGTTAATTCAATGATGTGATATTTGAATTCAATGACCAGATGAGACGATGAAGCTGGTAAAGGTGATCGCCGGCTGGAAAGGCGAGTCGGCGTTCAATATTCACTGTTATTCTCCAATCGGACTGTCAGAGCGCCTTTCCAAATCCGCGCCATCATGGCTTCGGCGACACGGATTCTGAAGAGGTTTTCATGTCTATTAAAAGATAGCATTTGCTTAGTTAACAAGAGTAGAAAGAGACATAGATTTTAAGACGTATGCAATAGTTTCTTTCTTTTGTTTTGAAAACGACATTGTGAAACCAAATCTGAACATACAGTTGAAGTTTTATATTTTGGCAAGAACCCAATATACAGGGTGTGTGTAAATGAGCCGACATAATATCAATAAAAATATTCAAAAAAAAAAATTCCACGCAGGCTGATATATACCTATATATATATATATATATATATATATATATATATATATATATATATATATATATATATATATGTCATTCACAGACAGTACTGTTTCGCTGTATCACAGCTCCTCAGTGCGACTAGACTTCCGAATGCTTCAAGCCAGGATTGAAACACAACTAATTTGGTGTCAGTCAGAGCTATCTTCACTCGGTAGAGTTACACAACTAAATCTAGCCTATTGTTTTTACAAATGTAAACAAATGCTCATCAGCCAAAGTGCTCCATTCATTTTATATTTATGCTGGGTGTAACAGCAAAATTTTCCAAATCGTGTGACAACAAAATTATCCAATTATTAGATTAAGCTTTGAACCGTTTTTGAATCGATGATTAAAGATATCTTAGTGTAATTTTATAACACTATTCGACTTTACTTTGAGCAGTAAGAACCTATAATTACTATCCAAGCTTAACAGAAGAATCGTGAAGCTCATGAATGATTGAAATATACTTCAAAGATATATATATATATATATATATATATATATATATATATATATATATATATATATATATAATTTCAGGATCATTGTCCAACTTATTCAAGATTATCTTCACCCGCTCTAACTGTTTAACTTTCTGTCCTGGAATAACAAGGTAACTCACAAGTTTCACTGCTCTTTGGACCGCCATTGCTAAAGCTCCTCTCTCATGTGCTAAACGTCTTATGGATTGAGTTGGATATAATTGATCCCTTTAGCTCTAAGTTTAACTGATGATCCCTCTTCCTGTTGTAACTCCCTGATTCAGTTTTTCTCTCAACTGTTCACATTTTTTTAGGAAGATAGCATGTGTGTGTGTGCGTATTGATAAATGTTACCAAAATAAATCTTGAAGTGCATACGATATAATTTATGTGCGCACATAATTAATGTCAGCATTATAATAACAAAAACGTAAAAAATAAAGTAAAATAAAAATTGAATTTAAATTAAATTAAATGAATCGCATTCTTTTCTGTGGTCTCGTTTTCTAATCGCCGTTACACATAACATCACGCTAGACCATTTCAAACGACCAACTTGCCAAAGAATACAAAGCTGCAGACACCTCATCGGTTCTTGATAATGTCTGCGACAGTTGAAAGTAACAAACATGAACTTAGTCAACGTCAAACTGCTGCTTGTATTGAATGTTATCTTCAGGGTATGCTTCTTCCTCCAACTATGGGTTCTATAGCCTTGGATGGCAACTGGTCTGGGAGAAGGACAACTCTGAATTCAAAACCTGCGGAGGGTCGTTTGGGGACCTTGTTGCATTCGCTGCACCAGGTCCCCGTATTCGTCTCTCCAAAAAGTGTGCATGGCCCTGCACAAAGCCTTCACCACTGTAATCAAATCTCATGTGTCGGTGTCGGGCTTTCAGTTTCTGGGAACGGATCTGCCTAACTCTCATACGTCGAGTTCGACGGGAGAGTCCATCATATATATATATATATATATATATATATATATATATATATATATATATATATGGTATAAAATGACAATTGGAAAAAAAATCTTAGATTTTGCCGACGAATTTTATCTTCCGACTTTTTCAAGGCAAAAATGAAATCGAAATGTCTTTGTTGTTATAGTTACATTAAAAAATTCAAATTTAAATTTCTTCAATTCCTCCTCCTCCCTTTCTATTACACCCAACAACTTCTTCTTCTTCTTCTTCACATCCTCCACCTCCCTTTCTATTACATCCAACAACTTCTTCTTCTTCACATCCTCCTCCTCCCTTTCTATTACACCCAACAACTTATTCTTCTTCTTCTTCTTCACATCCTCCTCCTCCCTTTCTATTACACCCAACAACTTCTTCTTCTTCTTCTTCTTCACATCCTCCTCCTCCCTTTCTATTACACCCAACAACTTCTTCTTCTTCTTCTTCTTCTTCTTCACATCCTCCTCCTCCCTTTCTGTTACACCCAACAATTTCTTCTTCTTCTTCTTCACATCCTCCTCCTCCCTTTCTGTTACACCCAACAACTTCTTCTTCTTCTTCACATCCTCCTCCTCCCTTTCTGTTACACCCAACAACTTCTTCTTCTTCTTCTTCTTCTTCACATCCTCCTCCTCCCTTTCTGTTACACCCAACAACTTCTTTTTTTTCACATCCTCCTCCTCTCTTTCTATTTCACACAACGTCGTCCGTTTGTTTATTTATTTTTGAAAATAATAATGTAGCGTTCTTTAGTTTTTTCAAAAAAAGTTTAAAACTCTGTTAGGTAACGTAAGCAATGTAGCAGATTCAATTGATCTTGGGATTTTTAAAGTTGAAAGCTCTACATGTTATTTTTAATTTTTTTTTTTCACACATGTATTGAGCATATTTTAATACCACTGTGTCCTGGTCTGAATCAACTCTGACCATTAACCTTTTATATATGTATGTATAAATATATATATATAATCACACACACACACACACACACACACACACACACACACACACACACACACACACACACACATACACACATATATATATATATATATATATATATATATATATATAATAGCTGGCCACTCGTATTCGAGAATACCGGTCTGCTAGGACGGCTAACCAATCCCTATTGCAGATGCTTGCTCAGGCGCCTTTTGTATCTGTACAGTGCCCACCTGTGGTTTATACTGCAACTATGTTGAGCAAAGTTTACTTTCAATTTCTGGGAGAGAGCTTGTTATCTAGCATGATCAACAATCTGAACAAGGCCAGCACGCTCAAACCCTCGGTCACGATGACTTGTGACTTCGTGCTAGCACAGCCATCGACAACCTCCAAGGGTTCCTTTTACACAATTTCACTCACAAGGTTTCACTCAACCCGCGGTACGATTTTCAGGCACTTTACAAAGCTGCCGCACGCTGGGGGTGCTCCCTCCAAACCGATAACATCAAGAAGTCACCTTCCTGATAAATCGAAAGAAAACGGTCTAACCACTCAGCCACAGTGAAGCAAAAGTCGCGCACCATAGGGGTTAATTAATCTTGTTTTAAACGTTTAAATTGTTTTTTCAGAAATTTCAATATATATATATATATATATATATATATATATATATATATATATTCGTCAAAATCGTTTTTGCAAAAAAAACAAAAATGCGGACGAGTATCCTCAAACACGTTTGGCCAACTATTATATATATATATATATATATATATATATATATATATATATATATATATATATATATATATATATATATGTATATATATATATATATATATATATATATTATATATTATATATAATATATAACTATTATATATATATTTATATATATTATAATATTTATATATATTATATATATTTATATATTTATATATTATATATTATATATATATATATATATATATATATATATAATAGTTGGCCAAACGTGTTTGAGGATACTCGTCTGAATTTTTGTTTTTTTTGCAAAAACGATTTTGACGAATTAAGATGGCTGTAAAATTAAAGAAATATTGCGGAACTTAAAGAAAGAATTAAATATGAATGCAGGAAGATGACAGGAAACTCTCCGACGTTTTAGTGAATCATGCAGGTACAGAACTGAAATTTGTTTTGAAAAAGATGTATATTTTGACATATATATATATATATATATATATATATATATATATATATATATATATATATATATATATATATATATATATATATATATATATATATATATATATATATATATATATATATATGTCTTCGGCAGAATTGAGTCAGTGTCAGTCACTGTGTGTTTATCTAAATCTAAAAATAAACACGCTAAAATTCACCTTCGTCTCTGCCGTGAGCCGACGGCTCAGTGGTAGACGTTCCGACTGACGCCAATTCAGTCGGGTTTCGATCCTAGCTAGAGGCAACCTGACGTCTAGCCACACTGATGAGCTGCGAAACAGTCTGTCTGTGAATGACAAATATGTATATATATATATATATTAACATCCGATACCCGCTTAAACATATTACAATTTTTACAAACGTATACACATGTAGAATTATTTATAGTTTTAATGTACGTTATACACGACTGACCAATGCGAATCGAACCCCACAAAATTGAAAATACCAAAATTCTCTCTTTTTGTCTGTTTTATCTCAACTGATCGCTGGGCAGCCAAAAGTAAATTAAGTTTTCTACGTTTTTCCAAAAATGATATCCGTTTCTCTCGATCAGCTCCTGTTTTTGTGCTAAGTTAAGTTTCTAAAAATCCGATCTTCTGACTAAATCGATTTACATTCTTGTGACATTATCGACTGAGTTTTGTCAATATTTCTCATACGAAATAACTTTTCTAAGAGGAAAAAATTGTTTTCTAACACAATTTATTAATTAAATGTTACAAACATCGATTACAATAACTTGAATAGTATACATTTATAAATGTACGTCCATTTAAATTGCATGTTACGTCATCAATGTTCAAAATTCAGATCTTCAAATTCTGTTTATTCGAACCCTTAGAATGATCAGCGGAATGGCTGTCGCTCTTCAAAGTCCAGGATTAATGACTGCATCTCAGCGTCCCTCATACCTGGTCTCCATGTCATAGTTCCTGGTCTTGTTGCCAGGAAAATTCTTCACGGTCAGAACAAAATCCTTCTATGCTTTCAGTTCCACTTCGTACATTGAGTTTTCAAACTCTGGATCTCTGGTGCGCTGATGGGTTTGTGGATCATCAAAGATCCCAGCTTTCAACTTTTCCATCGTCAGTCCTGGAAAAGTGAAGTAAGCGAATCAGCCATTCTCCTTGTCCATAGCGTTAGTGAACTGCTTGACCAAGCTGAGTTTGATGTGCAGAGGTGCGAAATATATCCTGTCTCTGGCCACCAGAGGCTTATTGATGACGTTCGTTGCTCTGCAAGACGTCAATTCCTCCTGAACAAGCCAGTCCTTTTTCGTGTAATGCTGAGCAATAGTTTCGTCCTCTGATCAGTCACAACGGGAGAACTATTCCCTACTATCCCACATGCACAGAAATTTTCCTCACTAATCTCCAAAGGCAAGTATTAGAATTTCATCACAATGAACTACAGTGTGGAATGCTGATTGAAGATCAGGATACTTGAGGCTGCCCCGTTTCTTTCTGTTGATCCCAGTCGCACCAATAGCACAGAAGTAGCAGTCAGTACTATGGTTTGTTGGCTCCCTCTAAACCATGGGAATTCCAAATTTCAGATAAGTCTTCTTGCCCTTGGTCCACCGACGCAGATACTTGGTACATGTCTTACA
>OZ038517.1:30680789-30748289 GCA_964036315.1 Acanthosepion esculentum | reverse complement strand
CATGATTCGAGAACTCTTCGGGGTATACAAGCAGTCCTAAGGAGTGCATTTTTCAGAGCACCACCACCAACAGAAATGATTTCTACTCTCTTCACTGACTATAAATTGTACACTTCCTATCTTAAACTATATATATGGCCAAGTGGTTAGAATGTTCGCTTTCTGACCAGGAGACCCGGGTTCAAATCACCATGGTCGATTTGTCTGCCTTCCTGATATTATCGTTCTGGAGGTGGGGGACGATCCCAGCGGGCGATACCTTTGGAAAGTGCCTGAATACGAAACCACGGGTTGACCCAAGCCTCGTGAGTGAATTTTGGTAGACGGAAAATTTGGGGTCGTCAGTAGCTGTGCTAGCACGAAGTGACAAGTCATCGTGACCGAGGGTTTGAGTGTGCTGGTGTTGTTCAGATTGTTAATCAGTCTAGATAACACGCTCTCTCCCAGAAACTGTAACTAAGGTCTGCTCAGCATAGCTGCAGTATAAACCACAGGTTTGAACAAAACACAAATGTGCCTGAGCGAGAGTCTGTAATAGGGATTGGCTAGCTGCTCTAGTAGACGGGTATCCGCAAATTCGAGTGGCCTGCTATTATATATATATATATATTCTGTTGACGTTATTTTTATATATACGTAATATATGCTAGGCTATGAAGATTTGATCGAATATGAATCTTCAGGTTTTCTTCCATATTACCGCCTATTAAATTACCTGGATATTTCTGCACTCTTAGCTCACCCAGTGTCGTATAACCCTTTTGCTCTGGGGAGTCTCTTGGTCACTGTGCCTATTTGAGTATATGTTGCATAGCCCTTTGGTGGGAGTTGGTCTTGAGGCGACGGCGTCGATTGGATAACATTGGATCTTCTCACTCTTCCCTTTTTCCCGACCTGGTGCCGAAATGTTTTTGGTAGCGAAATGCTTTTGCTTCGGAATTAAGAGAGAGACATCAATAAAGGGAATTTTTACTTTTTATTATACAGCTCGACGTGTACATTTCTAACTAGCTAGTGGGGTCGATCTATCACCCGCACTGGAGAACAAGCTCCCAGACACGAATTAACAAGTATGCATTCTCCAACGTGTAAAACTTAACTCCCTGAAATCCCTTTCTACATTAAACATTCCCACGCTAGTTTTAGCCAATCAAAACGACTTCCTTTGTTTTCCTGTATCTTACCTCAAAGTTTAAAATGAGGAAGTCAGAGGAGAAATACAATTCTCTAAAAAATAAGTCTGCTAAACTATTATTTAACACCTAGTACAAGGTCCAAGAGCCACTCAAGGTAGAGTTGCCGAGTGCCATTTAAGGGAGGAGGACGTAAGAGAGTAATGAGGGCGAGTAGAATAGATATCAGTTCGTCCTGGATTATAGTTGTCAGGGAAACATCATCTTGGGAGCTTCTTCCACAAAGTAACAGTTCTGGGAAGAAGCTGTTTGAAAACTTTCATTTTTTTTCAAAGGAACACGAAGTCGTCTCCTAGCTGTGAAGGTCTGAACTGGTGGAACTAAGGAATTTAGCTCGCTCGAACATCTGCCGTAGCAGTAGCGATACGATAGTGTGAGGCTAGCAGCGTTTCCTCTGTAGGATAAAGGTTGATTGGCGGAGAATAATTCATCACCCACAACGCGTCTGAGCTTTTGAACTCTGTCAAGGCTGGACAGTGAAGACTGGGCAGCATTAGCCCAGATAGGCCAGCACCGCCCCTTTCTTGGTCTGACGTGACCCTTTTTCAAGATAGAGCATGGCAGATGGAGTTAGCCATTTTCTGGGACGATAGGAGGAACTGACCATATTTCCAGCATCTTTAACGGTGGCACGAATATACGCGTTCCATTTGAGGTCGGGCGTGAGCTTGAGTTCCGATAGGCGTTCAAGGCAAGAAGCTTATTTGAGGGTATGGCCAAACCTCAGGATTGGTGCAGGATTAGGGCGTGGCTCTCACTCAATCTCCCGCAATGACTACGGCATCGGAGAGGATACTGGAGAGAGTTAAAACGACAATACCCAGCTATGACTACCAACTATCTTATTCAACTTTTCCTTATATATATATATATATATATATATATATATGCCAAAAGAAGCAGGAGCTACAAGGCAGCAGGTTGATTTAATTCAGTGTTTCTTCTCTTAGATTGGTTGTTCTGCTATTTACCCATGGAGAGAAGAGATACATTCGTGTAAGTGAATGCAATGAACTCGTCTGGAATTCGAACTCGGTTCTTTGATTCCTTTATCCGAACCGCTATCCATTACTCCGCCGTGCCTGCCTGCTTGCGCCTTCCTCTCTCTCAATTTCTCATTCGCTCTCTCGCACACTCTCTCCTTCGCTCTCTGTCTCTCTCTAAGTCTCTCTCTCTCTCTCTAGACATATATATTCAAACGTTAATATAGTGACACTTCGTATTTGAAATAGACGCCCAACTTTTATTTATTCAACAGTGTGCTGTCTTTTTCAAATCGAAATATTCGCTATAATAACGTTTGAAATAATTAAAATGTTGAATTAAAAATAAATCCATAATATATATATATATATATATATATATATATATATATATATTTATATATGTGTGTGTGTGTGTGTGTGTCTGTGTGTGTGTGTGTGTGTGTGTACGATAGTGCGTGTTTAGTAAGCTTAAGGCCATAAATTTTTAGCTCTTTGTAAGGATAAATCTCACTACAGTATTAAATATGTGCCTGACAAGCGTTCTCATCACTCCCGCAAGCGTTCTCAAGCGTTCTCGCTACACTTCGAAAGCTAATTCCACACACGCACACACATATACGTGTATAGATAGATAGATAGATAGATAGATAGATAGATAGATAGATAGATAGATATAGGTTTGTAGTATTATTTTCTGCAGAAGAATATGGCTTCAGGCTTATCAGATTTACAGATTTATAAAAAGATATCCAATTGCAATTTCCCAAGACAGAAACACGCATGCGCACTATCCAGTTCACACCGAGTGGCTTAGGGAATTCCAATTAAACAGGACTGAACGATGTCCAGCAATTCCGTTCAGAAATAAACCGAAAGCAACACGTTATTTACTTCAGCGAAAAGCCTTCTATTTTCCTAATTATAAACACCGACTTTTGCTGTATTTTCATTGAATTATGTTTAATTAAAATTGTTTAATGAGAGAAAAAAACAAGCATGTCTACTGTTAAACTATAATTCTGGATGAAATTCAAGAAGACTGAGGAAGCGGGAGAAACAGTTTTTGATGAGCCTGTGATTAGTAACCTAGCCTCTTACACATAACCGTTTTGACTTTGATCATCTCTGGATGCCCTCTACTTATATATATAGCCTTGTGCCCTGTAAAACTAACCTTCGTAAATATCAGTTTTGGACACTTCGATATGCAGCAGTGGTTTACGGGTTAGTTTTACACACTGAGAGGTGTTCGGAAAGTAATGTCGTGTTACCAGATAGTCTAAAAAAAAAAACAACAGCCAATTAAATTTACTGAAATATTAAAGTGTTCGGAAAGTCATGTCGTGTTACCAGACAGTTTATAAAACTGCTGTCAGTTAAATTTATTGGAATGTTGAGGTGTTCGAAAAGTAATGTCGTGTTACCAGACGGACTACAAAATTGTAATCATCCTCATTTTTAGTGACTAGCCGAACTTGAAGCCAAATTTTCCTATCCATGTTTAAAGACATTTGCTTCCCACACACGGAAATGAAAAGTTTCAAAGACACTTTTCAACTTCTTTGTTTCTGAATATTCTAACTTCTCATGAAATATTCTAGCGAATTCAATACCTCCGTCGCCTCTGTTGTGGACGACCGATAGCAAAAAGTTGTTTTTTTTTTTTTTATTCTCTGCGTAGAACTTCGTTTCTTCAATATCCTCGTCGCCAGGGTTATGGTCCAAGGTTAGGACCAAGGAAGAACAACACGAACACAAGAGTAGAAATAACAAAGATATATTACACAGAAACACGAAGAAAAGCTATTGGAAATTCAACAGAAAAACGAATAGAAGCAACTCGAACTACAAGAATTACTACTACGGGCAGTAACAAATAAAGGACAACATTCTGGAAATGAAGCGGCATTCTCGCAAAATGCTATATAGAGCTCTATCAAAGACTTCACTTATGCACCGAATGAAGACAAAACCTTCGTGGCTTACTTCAGAAGATATGAAGATTCATATGAGTTTGATTGCGGGAATTGGCCAGACGCGAAAAAAGTACGTCTACTACTGACGAAACTAGGGTCAAGCGAATACATTAAATTCGTAGACTACATCCTACCGAGGAAAATGAATGGGTTGACTTTCAAGGAAGCCGTGAAACTTTTAACGGAATTATTTAGTCAGAACACTTCACTATTCCACAAAAGGTGGAAATGTTTAAATTTAACAAAAAAGAATAGCGAAGACTATATAAGATTCGCTTCCATAGTAAACAAACACTGTGATGACTTTAAGTTATCTGAACTCAGCCCTGACAATTTTAAATGTTTGATATTCGTCCAAGGCCTAGTTTCGACTAAAGATGCGGAGATCAGACGGAAAATTCTAACAAAACTTGAGAGTGAACCAGAATTGACGCTACAAAAATTGGCTGAGGACTGTCAGAGATGTATAAGCGTAAAAAAGGATTCGAAAGATATAGAAGAGACTGGCGTCGCTCACATACGAAAAATACAACGACAAACACGTTTTTGTCCCTCCTCAAAAAACAAACCAAACAAATTATTTTACTACAAAAAGTCAAATGAAACCTCAGAAGAAACCACCACCCAGTCCATGATATTGTGCATTGGTACAAAGATTGTCCATACCGCAAGACTTGTCTGCCGTGCAATAAAGTGGGACATAAAAGTTCGCACTGTAGAACAAAGAAAGAAAGCAAAAGCTGAGTAAGAGTCACTAGAACTGACCAAGCGGACGAGATAAATATACGAAAATACGTACAAGTAGAAATGTTAAACAAAAAAATCAGATTACAATTAGATTCCGGATCAGATTTAACCGTTATTAGCTTACAGACGTGGAAGAAATTAAACAAACCGACCATGTTGAGAACCGATGAATTAGCCAGGTCGGTAAGAGGAGGAAAAATCAAATTTGAGGGGTAAATTATCACAAATGTGACGTTCAACGGAATGACCAAGAAATTAATGAAGTATGTTCTAAAAAATACGGAAAATTTATTTGAAACTGAATGGATGCAGAAATTTGACCTCTGGGATTTATCGATAAATACGTTCTGCCAAAAAGTGGAAAGGTTATCAACCGAAGCAGAGAAATTGAAGGAGAAATTAAAGGAGAGTTTCCCCGACGTATTTTTAGCCGGCCTCGGGAGGTGTAAAAAAATGGCGGACAAAATCGAGTTAAAAGAAAATGTACAACCCATTTTCAAGAAGAAAAGAAATGTACCTTTCGCATCATTAGAAAAAAATAGACCAAGAGTTGGATAGACTTGTGAAAACCGGCATATTGAGAAAGGTAGAATATAGTCAATGGGTCGCACCTACGGTTTACGTGAAAAAGAAATCGGGTGAGATACGAGTATGCGCTGATTTCTCGACGGGATTGAATGCAGCGATTAAGGATTATCACTATCCTCTCCCTAGTCCAGAGGGACTTTTCACAAAGTTGAACGGAGGAAAATCTTTTTCAAAGATAGACTTGAGCGAAGCATACCTACAAGTACCAGTAGTTGAGGAAAGCTCGAGGTTGTTGTGCATAAACACACATAAAGGGTTATATAAGTTCCAGAGATTACCACTCGAGATCAAGGTCGCGCCGGTGATATTTCAGCAAATAATGGACACTATGCTAGGCGAACTGGATTTCACGATCGCATACCTTGATGACATCCTGATGAATAGCAAAAATATTGAACAACACTGGGAACATGTTCAAGAGGTTTTCAGACAGATACAAAACTACGGTTTTAAGGTAAAGGAAAAGAAATGTGACTTCTTTATGAAGGAGATAAAATATCTGGGCCATATTATTGACAAAGAAGGAAGAAGACCAGACCAGAAAGGGCCACGGCAATAAAAAAAATGCCGGCTCCAAAAGATTTAGCCGAATTACAAAGCGTCTTGGGCTTAGTAAATTATTATCAAGAATTTATTCCTAACATGCACAAATTACGCGCACCCCTAAACGAACTGTTGAAGAAGGGAAAAGTTTGGGAATGGTCATATTAATGTCAGAAAACTTTCGACAAAATCATTAAGACTCTAACAGCAGATTTATTTTTAGCGCAGTATGACCCAAAATTGGAAATAATAGTCGCGAGTGACGCGAGGACCTATGGTGTTGGGGCATGTATACTTCATAAAATGCCGGATGGGACACTAAAAACCATCGCGCATGCCTCAAGAACGTTGCTACCAGCCGAACAAAATTACTCGCAAATCGAAAAAGAAACGCTGGGGATTATTTTTGCGGTTACGAGATTCCACAGATATATTTACGGTAGATTTTTCACCTTACAGACGGACCACAAGCCGTTATTGACAATATTTGGATCAAAGAAAGGTCTATCTGTCTACACTGCTAATAGATTGCTAAGATGGAGATTATTTTATTGAACTATAACTTTAAATTGGAGTATCTTCCATCAAACAAAATTGGGCATGCAGATGGTCTTTCGAGACTAATACCAAAGAAAACGGAGCCATTAGAAGATTCCATAATTGCAGCTCTACGATATGAGGAAGATATTAGAACATCATTATGTAGTACAATTCGAAACCTCCACGTCACATTACTGGAAATAAGAAACGAAACATTGAATGACGAATTTATAAAGGAAACGAAAACAAAAATTTCAGGTTTTTCGTTATGTGATAATGTTCTGCTATATAATGAAAGAGTAGTAACCCCGAAAACGCTACAAAGGCGAATCCTCAAGGATTTTCACATGGGCCACCCAGGAAAGAACAGGATGAAATCGTTAATGCGAAGTTATGTGTATTGGACAAATTCAAGGGTTGTTCCTTAGCAGCCAAGGCACCTCTGATTACGCATAAGCCATGGTCTAAGACAGATCGACCGTGGTCGAGAATCCATATAGATTTCGCAGGTCGATTAGAGGGTTTTTACTACTTGATTGTAGTAGACAGTTACAGCAAATGGCCAGAAGTATTTCGTTGTAGAAAACCTACTTCTGAGACTACAATAAATTGCCTTCACGAGCTGTTTGCTCGTTTCGGAGTGGTTGATTGTTTAGTCACCGATAATGGGACACAATTTACATCTGCGGATTTTCAAGAATGTTGTGAAACTTTTCAGGTGAAACACATCAGATCCCCGCCATAACACCCCAAGATCAAACGGGCAAGCGGAGAGGTTTGTAGATACATTAAAAAGAGCACTAAGGAAAGCTTATGACGTACCAACAGGAAAGGCTTTACAACAATTCTTGCAAGTGTATAGAATTACACCGAATAGTACTACGCCATCGGCATTATCGCCGGAGGAAGTAATGTTCGCCCGAAAAATTAGATCGGTATTCGACAAATTACAAAACAGACAAAGCAATCACCAACGTCGTTTGTACCAAAAAGAAAATTTAACCCAGGGGAGAAAGTTTTTTTTTAAATGTTCAAAAACAACACATCCTATTGGGAGCAAGGTACAATAGAAAAACGAATCGGGAACGTGATTTACATAATTCAGGGTCCGAAGTTCTTGCATAAAAGGCACTTAAATCAGATCAGAAAGAGGATTTTAGAGGATTCTAACGGTCTACCTCAGGAAGAGGAGGAAGTAATGGACACAATATTCGTTACATTCAATATGCAATGGCCTCAAGCAATTTCAGAACCGCGGAAATCAAGCAGAAAATTTACAGAGCCTTTGATGATTAATCCGAAGAGGAAAAAATATTAAAGACCCCTGCGAGGTAAAAGCTTGGGAGGGGGGTGTTATGGGAACTTACCTATAATGACAGAGTGAACTCTTCCTGACACTATGAATACTGCGCCTCTCAAAAGACCAGACTGACAGCCATACTAACACCTTCCACATCTTGTATTATTATTCTGTGTAATATATCTTTGTTATTTCTATTCTTGTGTTCGTGTTGTTCTTCCTTGGTCCTAACCTTGTGCCATAACAATATATATATTACAATCTGTTATCAATGAGTTTATGTATCCTGTTCATCAGATGCGTTGCGGACAGAGTGACGTCACTTCTCGCCAAAACTTAGCTCCGAAGTTTTGCAGTGCGTTCCTTCACGTGGTCAATGAAAGCTGTTAAGATTGTTGAATAATTCAGTTGCATGTGAAGTCAGGGTTAAAAGTGAATCTCTCGACTCAATGTCGAAATCGAGTACCAGTACATTCTTTCTGTGCTATTAAGATTATATGTTGTGTTCATTTGAACTTTCGGAATTTTCGGTGAGCGGGCTGTTGTTTCGACGAAATTTAAGAAGACCTAGTTTGTTTTCTTTCGGAAATGAAAAGTTTGAAAGACAGTTTTCAACTTCTTTGTTTCTGAATATTCTAACTTCTCATGAAATATTCTAGCGATCGAAACATGAAAATTTATATTGATTTGTTTTTGGCATCTTATCAACCATTTGTTGGTTATTTAAAGCCGGAAAATATTTTCAGACTGTAAAAACTTTATGGTGATAATAATAATTTACTGACACAAGTCTTACTACTTAACCCATAGCTGGAGGAGAAGTAGATTCATACCGTTCCCGAAGGTATTTGCACGTAAGGGAATAGAACGAGTACATTTAGGCATACAGCACCCGGTATTCCCAAACAGTCATCCATCTAAGTACTGACAAGACTCGACGTTACTTAACTTCGGTGATTATACGAGAGACGGTGTTATAACCTAATATGGCTGTAAGCATGAAAGACAGCCACCTTTTTGTTTATATTCATCCAAATTGATAGCACAGATAGATACACGCAATTCCAATATTTGCAGATCATAAGAAATATACATATAAATTGTCGATGCTAAATAAATGAACCTAGTGAATAGAATTTGTCTTTGATTTATTACACGTAGGTATAATCGGTCGCAATGCCAAATGTGGCTCTTTCTCCGGGTCACAGTAAAAGAAAGTTTTAAAAGTGCTGCTCTTTTTTTTTTGGTTGCCTCTATTCGCCATACACAAGTATTCCGTCACTCGGAAGTTCGAGGTCTTCCAGGCGGTTCTTGCTGAGGGACGTAGTGAAAAATAGTTTGAAAAACGCTGAACTAGAGTATCAAGGTATAGCTTCTCAACTATTCGTGTTAGTATATACATCATTGGTGAGTGAAATTGATTTTATTGTTCATGTCAGGTTGAGGTTGGTAGACCTTTACAGTATTATGCTAATAACTAGGATATGCCCGCGAAAATTGCCCAGTTTTCCTTTTTTAATTTTCGGATGAATCCTAATTCTTCAGTTAATGATCGGATAATTTCACGGCGAGTACTACGCCAATCAAATATCCGTAGAAATTCCCCCATCGCATCGTTAAATATTTGAGTTTATCGACTATAACAAAATATTGTCATAATATGAATGTTGGCAGCGTCTCGACGTGGTTAGTATGCTTGTTCTCGCTAGAACAGTTTCGACTGAGTAGTGAGTTTGATCCACACTGGGTAGCCCATACTTTCGGCATTGTGTCACATCTAGGCCACGCTTGGAAAATCACCATAAATATGAATGCTGGTCGTTAGTGTAAGAAGTAAGGGGATACAAATGAAAAGATTTGAAATTGACAACTTTTTTCTATTTCACTGAAACAGACGTTAAATATTTCTTTCTTCTTTTCTTTCTTTCATTTTCTCACTGAAACCAAGTAGCGTCTCTGATATAACTTTTCACGCGATCAGAACAGAATAGTCTATTATTTATTAACTATTAGCAGGGTGTAAAGGTCGTGCTATAACTAAGAGAGGGACAAGCAGTATTATAAGAAAATGGCTAATAGTATGACGTGGGTGCCGTGACTCATTTGGGAAAAAGATTTTCTTTAAAATTTGTATTTGTATAAACTGTAACCGAAGCGGATGGTGGATTTTGCCGCGGCTTATCGCTGATAATGGCGTCGATTCTTCAAATACTTTCTCTTAGAAATGGTTAGTTCTGTCAAGATAGAATCCGTCAGATATTCGAACAAAGTACTCAGCTATGTGCTTGTACAATCCAGTTTGGCGTATTATGTAAACATTTAGATCAAAATAAGGATCTTTTGCATGTAATTAAAAGAAAGAAAGAGAAAAGAAGCAAAAAAAAAAGAAAAGCAAGGAGAAAGAAAGAAAAAGGAGAAAAGAATGAGAGAAAGAAAAACGAAAGAAAAGAAGAAGAAAATGAAATAAGCGAAGAAAGAAGTGAAAAAGAAACAAACAAGGAAAGAAAGAAAAAGAAGGGGAAAAGAAAGAAAGAAAGAATGGAGTAAAAAAAAGAAAGAAAACAAGAAGTAAAAAGAAAGAAAGAAAGAAAGAAAGAAAGAAAGAAAGAAAGAAAAGAATAAATAGAAAGAAAATAGAAGAAAGAAAGAAAAAGAACAGGAGAAGAAAAAAGAAAAAAGAAGAACGAAAAGAAAAAAAGGAAACGAGCGAACAAAAAAAGAAGGTGAGAAAGGAAAAAAAAGAGAAAAGATAAAAAGAAAGAAAGAAAAAACGAAAAGAAAGAAAATAGATGTCGTTCTAAATGAATCAATTCGGACGATGGATGGTCCATTCGAAATTTATTGTCCGTTCGTCTCCAGGGACTAATTAGTTGGCAAAAGAGAAGAATACAACAGAGCCCGTTGCCTCTTAAGTTAAGTCAGGCGCGACAACGGTTTTTGCATTTGGACACTGTGAGGGTGGTGAAGGCAGAAAGCTTCACAAAAGGAATATAAAGCCTGGATGTGACAACAATTGAACAGCATGCAGTAATGGTTAACGAGTTAGTCTAGGTCAGAATTCTTTCTAATACGATAAAACTATTTATAATAATTAATTTTTTAAAAAATGAACGTAAATTATTGCAGTTTGTATATCCTTTGTATCTACTTTGTTTCATGATAACATCTGTTTGCTAATATCGAAAATATATTGTCCATTTTCTTTACTATTGTTCACCCAATACAAAGCCCAAGAGCCACTCAAGGTAGAGTGTGGTTGTTGTATGACCGTGAGAGGAGGAAGTGATTTATATATATATATATATATATATATATATATATATATATATATATATATATATATATATATATATATATATATATATATATATATATACCTCTCTAACAGAAAATAAAAAAATATATTAGAAGCTTTGCAGAAAAAGTATCAATTAATCATAGTATATTGCTCTCGGGGGCAATATACAAGGGGTGGATTCTCTTTTGAAAAGTTTGGAAGTTTTCCTAATCATTGAAACCTCCAACAGATGGCGTACGGTGTTTATTCTTCTTTATCATAATCGCTCCAAGAATGTTTCTGTCGAAATCTAGTTATATATTATCGGGGAGGGAGAGGGCTTATGAAAATCGGAATGTGGCACACACACACACACACACACACACTCACGCACACACACACACACACACACTTCAGAAAACAACATGTGTGTATATATACATATATATATATATATATGTGTGTGTGTGTGTATGTGTGTGTGTGTGTATGTGTGTGTTCGTAAAAAATTCATATAGAGTATATCTGTACAGGGACAATATGAATCAAGACAAAAGAAAAACTTATCTCAGCCTACGCGTTTTATCCTCTAAAAGAGTTTTGCCTTGATAAACACCCTCCTCGGAGGACAAAACGTGTCGGGTAAGCTAAGCTTTCCTTTTGACTATATATATATATATATATATATATATATATATATATATATATATATATGACGACAGCCCGAGTTGTTACTCGACGTTTACGTTCTCGCAATCTTCAAACGACTACATATATATATATATAAATATAAATATATATATATATATATATATATATATATATATATATATATATATATATATATATATATATATATATATATATATAAAGAGCTGTCCTTTGTTAGGTGTTGACGCCGTGGAAAGTTTTTTTGCTCTGTCTAGATAATCTAGACGTTGATTACTTTACTGAGTATATACGAGATTGCCTTTTCGTCTGTGTTTCTTTTTTTTTTCTTGCCCTGTTCGTGATTTTTCTTGTCTAAGGTATTAGGTATTCTGGCATGCCTGTTCACAAATACATAGATGCCTTTTCTTTAGTAGTAGTAGAAGTAGTATATATATTTCTATCTATATCTATCTATCTATCTATCTATCTATCTATCTATCTATATATATATATATATATATATACTGTCTTATAAATGTAGCGAAAGTGCTCTACTGGTAATCAGGAGCTGAATATGAAGAAATATAGTTGCCTGACGATTGCACTAGCATGAAACAGACTGTCGCCTCTAAGTGCTGACTTCCATGTCCACTTTTATATTTACACACGCTCTATCTCTGATATTGAGCACTTTATTCCATAAATATAGCACACTTTAAGACTATATTTCTTTATATATATATATGTAAAAGAACGAAAAAATATGAATTCAAACGTTCATAACATTAATTTAAAAAGTGCTCAATATAAGAGTAGTGCAATAAATATTTATTGTAAACTGTAACATGCAAGTTACCATGACAAAAATGCATATTTGTCTAAAGATGTCTCATCAGGTGGTTAACGATGGTGGTAATCCACACCTGACGAGACATCTTTAGACGTCGAAACAAATATGCATTTTTGTCATGCATGTTGCAATGTAAGGGCTTATACTATGTATATATATATATATATATATATATATATATATATATATATATATATATATATATATATATATATATATACATACATACATACATACATATATATATATAGAGAGAGAGAGAGAGAGAGAAAGAGAGATGAAAAAGACAAAAGGAAAACATCTCGGGCGACGCGTTTCATCTCATTATGAATTTATCAAGGCAAATGTAAGGATTTTATTTTACATGTATTTATATATGTTGTTATTTTTTCAAATTTTTCAAAATTTAAGTAACGTTTATAAATATTCATCAGGCTAATTGAAAAAGTCTAAGCAAATTATGGAGGATGCTAAGTGACGTAATTTAATGTCAAATAATTTTTATATATAAGTTCCCAATGAAGAGTGGTCGACCACATTGCGATTAAACGCAATCATTAAGTAATCGGCAATTTTTATTTATAAAAATTGGGCATTTTATACAGGGTGCGATAGTTAAATTGTCGCCACCTTATATTTTAATTCCGCGCATGCGCGTTGTTTATTTTTTATTTTGTCGACTGCACAGTATAGTAGAGTCAGTTGGGCACCGCCTGTGAGAAAAACAGTACAATGATGTAATTCACTCGGCCAGAAATTTGGAGACGGCATAATGTACTGCATGGCATTCGCACCGGAAGCTCTAATACTCACATTTCAGAGCGTTTGGGCGTCAATCTGCGGATTTTTGCAAATGATTCGGAAAGAGTTGGATGATATATCCAGTCAATATCATGATATTTGGAGTGATCATTAATGATGGCGACGTTATGCCACCATTCATTTTCCCACAGGGCCTCAGACTCAACACGGAGGCCTACATCAAGTGCCTTCAGGAGGTAGTGCTACCCTGGGTCAAGAGGGTGGCTGTTCGAAGACCCAATGTTTGGCAACAGGTTTCTGCACTATACCACACAAGCAGGAGAACCCAGTCATAGCTGTCAGACAATTCTTGTGACCACATCACTCTTTACATCTGGCCACTTAATTCCCCAGACTGCAACCCCCTTGATTATTATGTGTGGGGCGTAGATATGCAAGAGACCAACAAAACTCCTTGTAACACCAAAAATGAACTGAAGACAAGGATTATGACAGCATTCACTAACTTAAACAAGGAGACCGACCAGAAGAGTTGCAGGAGATTCCGAAGTCGTCTGGAGGCCATTGTTGAAACTAAATGGTGATTTTATTGAATAAATTTACTCTTTCCTATTTCAAGATATTTTTGCAAATATATATGTTAAAATGAGACGTCAGTGTTATTTGAATTGTTGCGTCATTTAGACGACAATTTAGCCCTCGTACTCTGTACTCCCTCGGCAAGTTCAATATGCTATAATGAGGGTAGCTGATGGGCATATACTATGCACACACCAACCAAACTCACCGGAGGAGGAGCAATGTCCATCTGGCTAAGATGGAAATGCCGAAAACTCAACATTACTTTGGGAAAAAAAAAAACGAAATCGTTCCTAGAAAGTTCTCTATAGCATGGGATAACAATAGGGTTTCAAAAAAGGAGTCTTAACGCTAAAAGGAAAATAAAGATCAACAATTCCGGGCCCTCAAAATCCCCTATATAAGAGCAGATAAATCAAATAAAGTAAGCCACTCCTGAAGGAGTCTGCTACAAAGGCACCCCGGAGAAAAAGAGCTCAATTCCATATTAAATGGCAGAGTCTTAATATTTCTAAATAAATTCTCGAAGAATAGTGGCCGGGCACAATTAAAAGATATATGCATTTTCAGATTTTCAAAACTTTTATTTGTGGTATATATATATATATATATATATATATATATATATATATATATATATATATATATATATATATATATATATTATAAATTAATTGATTTAAAATATGTTTTTTTCGCTACACAGTGATACCATGTTTCAGAACATCGGATTTTATATCTTACTGTTCTTTCTTTTTATTTATATATACATATATATATATATATATATATATATATAGAGAGAGAGAGAGAGAGAGAGAGAAAGAGAGAGAGAGAGACAGACAGACAGAGACTAATGCAAATAAAATTTGTCACTTGGCTGATTGATGCTATATTCAGCACCTCAACTCTGGAGTTTCGTAATTAAACTTTTTGTAATCCTTCTGACCACTCCTCAGGAGGTATTAACAACTGACTATGAATTTTTTTTACTAAATTAGAAATGTATTTATTTTTATATATAATTTAAGGATTTTATTCTTTAATCCGACATATCTTTATTACTTCAAGCGTTATTTTAGCGGATACCCGTATTTGAATAGACGAACGTTTTATTTTAAAGCGTACACATTTTTTTTATCGTCTGTTTCCATCTCTTCATAGAAAGTTAAATTTATGTAAAGGCTTGAGTCTGGTGTTGTCCAACCAGTTGTTCGCATCTTGTCATGTTCTTTTTGCAAAACAAAAAAACTAAAAAAAAAGAAAATTATCGTTAAATATGATCTTGTAGTAAATGGGAAATTGTCGTCTTCAAGTATGAGTTTCCATCAGAGAGCCAAGCCATTGATATGAAGAAGTACGACTCGCAATTAGACCAATTGAAGGCAGTAAGAGATTTTTTTAAACTGTCCGCCTGTAATTAGTTAAGCGAACGATTATATTATGTATTCCAAACAACGCTAGTTTGAGTCCATATTTCTTTGGATACCAGGCAAAAAAAGTTACAGCTTGTCTCGGTAGTTTTTTTTTTTTTTTGTTTATTCAATGACTTGCCATTTGCTTCGGGTTACCATTCAAACCAGTCTTCGTAGTTACGTTTCGAATTTCCTGGTTGGGACGTCGTTTTTGTTTAGTAGCATATCAACCTCCATGGGCTATTCAATGTGGAAATCTAAATATTTTTTATTATGAATAATCAAGAATGGTCTCCCCTTGTTTCCTTACTCTCCTCTTTGAAAGAGCTATTTCTGTTTACTGGGACTATAAAAGAACACCCTACACGAACCTTGTATTCTCAGTTGAATAAAGCTTTCTTAAAGCCTCCACCTGCGTACTTTTGTCCTTACAATTTCGTATACAATTATCATTTTCATTTTTGGAGATAATAATGACTTTAATGACAAAAATTTTACTAATCAACACGTATCTGAGGAGGAGAAGAGGTGGATTCATACTTTTCGTAAGGGAATTTGAGTGTAAGTGAATATAACGAACCCAACAGGAATTGGAACTCCCCTCGCTGATTAAAAATTCAGAGCCATTGACCATTACACCACCCGCACATGCAAATGTACAGCAAACGGTATTTCTAAGCGATCGCCCATCTAGGTACTGACCAAGCTCGACGTTACTTAACTTCAATGATCGTACGGGAACCAATGTTTCAACGTCGTAAGCCTCTATTTCCTGGAAGACAGCAAAATACACCAGCAGTTTTTATTTATTTATTACTGTGACAGAGAAGAGAGTGGGGAAACACACACACACACACACATACACACACACACACACACACACACGTATATTTTTTATTGAAATTGGAGTGGATCTGAGTAGCGAAATTAGATCAGAGCATTTTTGTTTACTGATGGGAAATATGATCTAGAGCAGGAGTTGTACCCATTTGGAATTGGGTCATTAGAAAGACAATGCAAATTGTCGAAATAATTTTTATCGGTTAAAATTATAAATAGAACTTAGTAAGCTATGAGGAACTTTGGAATTCACATGATTTTGGTTGAAAGTAACCAGAACCCGTGATAATCGCGTGCGAAGTAGTAGGACCAAAGGTCGATTATGATCAGCCAGGTTTATCTATATAAACGCGTAGTTATGCTGAAAAAAGTGGTAGTTTTTGGCTCGTCTGTCTTTGAGTGCAGTCAAGCTGGGTGTAAAATGTTGTAGATTAAAAGTGAGCAAAACTGAATTGAATGCTCGAAGAAGTACGAAAGTGACGTCAGAGATTCGAACAAAACGCCCGCTAACATGTGCTGTTGGTATAAGAACAAAGAAGCGAATTACTCCTCCAACATCTAAGACTACTACTGCTACTATTATTACTACCACTGGGAACGGAAACGTCGAACAATCCACCCCCCTCCTTTAACGAAATTACACGATTTCGTTGATCATCGTTCATAAACGAGAGACTGGAGATAATTCTTGGAGAGGAAGTAGAGAGAGTTTGGCCCGAGCAAGACGAATTATTCTCTCCATCTCCTTGCAGACGGAAGAGAGAGACAGTGGAGAGTCGAGTTGGAGACTCAAGGGGGAGAGGAAGTGACATCAGAGATTGGAACGAAGCGTGTACTCTTGATATAAGTACCGCTTCTTCTGCTACCACGAAGATTACTACTACTGCTACTACTGCTACTACTGCCGAGGCGGAACGCAACTATAAACTTTAAGCCGCGCACAGAAATATTTATCTCCCCATCGCAAGAGTCGTAAATCGTTCTGAGACGATTTAACAACAAGTTAATCACAACCCTCTCTCTGTGTCTCTGTATCTCTCTCTCTCTCTCTCTCAAGAATCAAGTGTATGAGTTTTTACGTCAATTATTTTCTTTTCTGTAACCCGTTTCTTTTCTATACTATTCTTTTCTGCTATATAAAAGACATTAACAATTCAACCATTGAATAGTTTTTTTTCCGACTTTCTGCATATATATATATATATATATTTATATTTTGGTGCATTCTAAATTTCTTAGCACAGACTCTCCAGCCGTGTCTACATCTTCAGTCGACTGTGAATGGATGAACAACACTTCTGCTTTCTGGATCAAACCAAACACAACGTGGGCAGGAAGCAGGATTAAACCAGTGGACCGGTCGAATGATCTACGGATGCTCAGGGGAGCTACGGTCACTCACTTAAGTTCGGTTAAGACCGAGTAGACACGTCAACCCAGAGAGTAAGACGTCGCAGGTTGAGGGGCTGGGGCGAAAGTGTTAGATTACTCAGAGAGATAAAAAAAAAAAAAAAAACGTTCTGTAGTAGTAGGTGTAGTAGGAGATGTAGTGGTAAAATTAACCATCTCCGTTCAGGCAATAATAGTCATTCATTGATCCAACCGTCAAATTCACCCAACTTCAGGTATGTCTTGCGACCGGTCAGTCCAGAATAACCTCCACATATCGAGATCTTCCGAGCCATTGACCATTACACCACTACTTCATGGAAGACAAATTGAAGACCAGTTTTTACCCTACCCCCTTGATCTTCTGCCCAATTGTTGTATTTTCAAAATAAATATTACTTTCCTCTATACCAAAACAACACCTTCTAACTTACAATTCATACTACAGGTACCATAATACCTCTGTGTCTCTATGAAGTCCTAACTAGTCCCCATATGTACAATTTGTCTGTGGTGGTGTAAGGGGAATAAAATAACAACTTACCATAGAGGAAAGTCCATCGTAATACTGAACACGTTCAACATTGGACGACAACCGTTTTTTTTCCATATGATATGGCGGCTAGCAGTCAGCGTTAGTGTCAGTTGGAATTTTATAAAATTTTTTGAAAGCAGTTTTACACGAAATTGAGACTTCTGAAGTCAACTGTTATCGCTCTTTCAAATTTGAAGTTTTCAAGTGATATAGTTTTTCTTATGTGGTAAAGCTCTCTGTTCCTGTAGCGCTGTCTATAGTCTATGAAGGACTGTCGATGACCTAAAGGATTCACCCGCTTAAAAACATTTTAATCATTAACCTGAGAAAATTGTATATAGATGATAGTTTAGACCTTTCTGTACGAGTTTGATGCTATGCATGATATCTATATGAGAACTTAGATCTGACGAGGCTGTCTTTCATTTTTTAAATCATTTCACCCCAAACAAGGCGATAAAGCTACTAAGAGGCAAGAAATCACTGAATGTTAGAGAATATGCGAAAAATATACTATCAAGGAGAGAGAACAATAAAAGAACAAGAATTAAGAAGGCAGAAGATTACGATTGACATTGCATTTAAATTTTTAAAGATTAATGTCGACTGAAAAGCAAGAATTCGAAGGAGAGTTCTACAAACTAGAATTGCGATAGAAGAAACTGTTAGCATAGAACTTACGGTTACATCTAGCCATTTTCACTCTAAAAAGATTAAATCTTGATTCCAGTCTGGTACTGCGCTTAAATTCATAAAGCCTGTTTACTATAGAGGAAAGTAATATTTATTTTGAAAAATACAGAAATATGACACAAAGCCAAAGGGAAAAATTGGTCTTCAATTTGTCTTATCTTAAACTTAGCTAGCCATGATTAGTGACCTAAACATACCATAGTATTCCTTACACCAAAACAACACCATTTTACTCACATTCTTACTACAGATACCATAATACCTCGGAGTCTCTATGAAGTGCTAACTAGTAACCCATATGTACAATTTGTCTGTGGCGGTGTAGGGGGATAAAATGACAACTTACCATAGAGGAAAGTGATATTTATTCTGTAGAATATACAGAAATGTGGCACATGGCCAAAGGGGGGATTGGGGAAAATAGGACGGTCTTCATCTGTCTTAACTATAACTTAGCTAGCCGCAAACACTGACCCAATCGTACGAACAATATTCCTTACACCAAAACACCACATTCATACATACCGTTCTTACTACAACCACCATAATACCTCACTGTCTCTATGAAAATACTGACTAGTCCCCATATGTACAATTCAATGTCTGTGGGGGGAGGGGAATAAAATAACAATTTAAAAAAAAAAAAAAAAAATTAACCCCAATGAGTATATACAAATGAATACAAAATATTTACAAGAAACTAAAGAAAATATTATTAGTAAATAAAACCCCCACAATAACTAAATGTGTCAGAAATACCAGTTCACTGACCGAAATCAATGCGGGACTATTATATTATAGAACATTCATCCATCCCAAGCACACACACTGACACGCACTCATTCAGACACAACAACAAATACGAAAACACTCACGCGAAACGAAAGGCGCCCCATAGAGGAAAGTCCATCAGAACATTTACCATGAAAGTATTTATAGAAAAGGCATTAGGCAAACAACGTTACGGTGGTGAGAAAGAGGCTGAAGCCGAGATGCCAGTTCAGGACCAATAACATTATAGATTCTTCTTTGGATTTTATCAAGAATCTCTCAATATATTGCAGGAGCACCAGACCAGATACGGTAGCACTATTGAAACCGTGTTTAAGAACATGACCCGAGTTTAAAGGTTAATATTCTAGTTTTATAGCATGGACAAAACTACTCCGCGCGCAATCTATTCCGTGTTCGGTTTTCTTATATCCAATACTAAACGGGTTTATGAAATTGTTTGAAATATGGAGAAAAATTGAGGAACCGAACGGTAAATATATTTCCGTTTTTGTGTGTGTGTGGTGGTGGTGGTGGTGGGGGGGTTCTGACTACACAATATGTTGGGCATTAGTTCAAGCAAGATTTCAGAGCTGCCGTATAATTCGGATTGCATTCACTTGGAAGAAAATTCATTTCACGCAGTTTTATTTGAATTACTGATCGAAAGTGAATTTGTTCTCTCTGACATGTGCGGCTTCTTTAAAGTTCGATTTGCATGAAGAGGAAGCCCTGTCGATGATCCTGAAATCTTTTGGGGAGTCTGTAATTCCAACAGACTCCAGATATCCAATTATATAGGAAATGTTGCCTTTGCACGCACGCACAATCGTGTGTGTGTATAGACCGTGTCCCGTTGCCAAGGCTCTGATTGCCACAGTTGGTCTGACAGTAACGCTTTTAAAAAGATGATTTTTTTTTCTATTACCTAACTTCGTGGTTGATTATTATTTAATCCTTCTTTTTTTTATGCACCGTGCTCCTTCAAGACGTAGGCAATCACGGCTCTCCACATCTTCGTATCTTTTGTTGCTCTTAACAATGTTCATTGTCAGTCCGTGTTCTGCTATTCATTTGCACAAAATCGTTAGGTAGTTTATCCGCTGTTTCCCTTTGTCTTTCTTTCCTTTAATAAAAGGATTACGATCACATCACATTGAAACACCAGTTCCAGTACGAAGTTAAGCAACATCGAGCCTGGTCAGTATCTATATGGGTGGCCGCTTGGGAATAGCAGGCGCTGTAAACTTGAATGTATTGGTTATATAAAGGTCTTACAACCATATCACGTTGAAACACCAGTTCCCATGCAATTACCGAAGTTAAGCAACGTCGAGCCTGGTCAGTATCTATATGGGTGGCCTCTTGGGAATAGCAGGCGCTGTAAACTTGAATGTATGGATTATATAAAGGTCTTACAACCAAAGCACGTTGAAACACCAGTTCCCATGCAATTACCGAAGTTAAGCAACGTCGAGCCTGGTCACTATCTATATGGGTGGCCGCTTGGGAATAGCAGGTGCTTTAAACTTGAATGTATGGGTTGTATAAACCATATCACGTTGAAACACCAGTTCCCGTACGATCATCGAAGTTAAGCAACTTCAATCTGGTCAATGCCTAGATGGGTGAACGCTTAGGAATACCAGGTGATAAGCTTGAATGTGCTGTTGGTATAATGGATAACGAGTTGTGATTGTTAATCGAAGAGCCGAGTTCCAATTCCCATTGGGTTCATTATATTCACTTACGCTCAACTACCCTTGGGAAAGGCATGAATCCACTACTTCTCCTACCATGTATGGGTTAATTAGTAAGACATGTATCACTAAACAATTATTATATTACACCACAAAACAATTCTTGCAATCTAAAAATATTGTCTGGTTTAAATAACCTGCAAATGTTTGATAAGCCGCAGAAAATGAATGACTCAATCACTCAGCCAATCAAATATTGATTACCTACACAGGCATGTCTTTTAGATTTATTTACATTCTTCAGAATATAAATGTATAGAAACTATTAAGGGTACAAAGTGAGGGATCGGATTATATACTGATTGTAATATAGAATTGATCCCTGACTTTACATCCACATTATAATTTCTTGTTTCTCAAATTATTACATATGAATTCATTTCTCCCTTCAGCTATAGGTTAATTAGTAAAACTTGTATCACAGAAACATAACTATCTCAAAAAAATAAAATTCCTACAATCTAAAAATATTTTCTGGCTTTGAATAACCTGCAAAGGGTTGATAAGCTGTCGAAAAGAAATCAATCAAATATTGATTAGCTACACAGGCATGTCTTTTAGATTTATTTACATTCTCTGGAATATAAATGTATAGAAACTACTATGGCCACAAAGTGAGAGATCAGTTTATATATTGAGTGTAATATAGAATTGATCCCTGGTTTTATATCCACATTATAATTTTTTTGTTTATCATATTTTGATTAAATATGAATCCACCTCTTCTCCTCCCAGCTATGGGTTAATTAGTAAGACTTATCTAAAAAAAAAATTCTTACAATCTAAAAATATTTTCTGGCTTCAAATAACCAATGGGTTGATAAGCCATAAAATATGAATGACTCAACCAATCAATTTCTTTCAATACGTCCGGTGATTGTCAAATTCTCCAAGGTCACTTTCCTGATTGTGTCCCAAATTTTCCACCGTCTCTTTTTTATTCTAAGTGCACGTGTCCGTAATTTCGAAGATTCTCTGCATTTATTTTTAGAAACAGCTGATTTTGCTCTGGTGCTCCTTGCCACAACTGCATGTGATGTAATACAGACTTCTTGGTCATGTTATCTTTCCAGTGGCGGTTTGGTTTTGGTGAGTAATCTTCGAAAACAGGAACTTCTTTTGAATGCCGCCCTAACGATGTCTGTGCGGCAGACCCGTTGAATATTTTCCGATGTACTTTCACTCCATATATATATATATATATATATATATATATATATATATATACGTATATATATACGTGTGTGTGTGTGTGTGTGTGTGTGTGTGTGTGTGTGTGTGTGTGTGTGTGTGTGTGTGTGTGTGTGTGTGTGTCAGCAACCATTTTTTACAAGTGCTCATATTTGCTCTGGTTAAAATGTAATAATAATAACAGAAAAAGAATTGCAATATGAGCACTGGTAAAAAATGATGGCTGCGACATTAGGTTTATAAGTCACAAATATTCATACACAGATGTCCTCAAAGGCACATGGCAAAGTGGATAAAGACGCTGGTTAAATCCAGTGACTAGAGTGTTGTGAGTTCAATACCAAAACTTGGAGAGTTGAGTTAGAGGAAAGACATCCGGAAGAGGCATGGCATCTAAAACATGTTTAATGTAGTTTGAATGTAGAAATCCGACGTAGGAAGTAATTTGTTCAATGTAACAGCACCAATGTCTAGTAGCAGCTATTCAGAAATTCTTAAGGTCTTCCATATCAGAGGTTGGCAGTGGATATTCGGAGAGAGTGGGAAAACGTAGTCCTGCAGGTCTTTCATATCAGAGGTTGGCAGTGGATATTCCGTCAAGAAATAAACAAAATGGCCGCCTTTATACACATCGGATCGAATATTCCACGTCTTCTGATTGGTTAACCTTCTCTTGGTAAACTATAAAATAAGTCATCTCATTTTGGTTGTCTCACTAGTAGATTCGAGTACCTATCTCTTTTGTTACGATCCAAGTCGAGATTCCCAACCTCCCTACTTTGTTTTTGGCCCCCCTTTTTTATCTCGACTGGGTCAGCCTTTTATTTCCCCATGTCCGTGTTATTTTATCTCTTTCCCACTCCCTTAGCTAGAGTGCTTCTTGATTTTGTCCACTGGGCAGAATACAGCGGCCTCTCTATTTTGAGGGTTGGACGGGCCCTACTAACATAAATTATGTTTAGTTTAAAAATTTGTTGTATTTTTAGTTGATTACTGGGTTCATCTCCCTCCCCTATCATTCTTTCAGTATTAGAATTTTAATGTATTTTATGATCATCAAATTTTTAGGGTGTGGGGCACGTTTTTGTAGGTTCCCCTTGTGAGGGTGTGGTATTATGGTGCATGGAGGATTGAATGGCGACGGACGAGTTCTTGTGGTGAATGCGTCAATTGTAAGGTATGAATGGGTCGCGAATCTGATTAGCTAGGTATAGGATAGTAAGTTATGACCAGCCTCTACCCACCCACCCCCTTCATCGGCCACGTGCCACAATTGTATATTTATACAATAAATCTCCTTGTAGATTAGAGTACCCAAAAAACTCCAACATGGTACGTGAAACTAGAACGAAAAGGGTTCGGTTCGAAATTCCAATCACCTGAAGAAGGACGGAACGTACAACGGTGATATGCGAATATGGCAATGAGGATAACAGTTCGAATAATGTAAATAATGCAAGTAATATATATATATATATATATATATATATATATATATATATATATATATATATATCGTTTCACCCCAAGCAGGGAAATAATGCCACTAAGACGTAGGGGGTTGCAGGATGTGAAATAGAATGAGAAAACTTTTAATGTTCAGTTAGACACAAGATTGCGATTAACGTCGCATTAAATTTTTTGAAGATTGTAAGCGCCACGGGAGCAAGAAATCTGAAGTGAGCTCCACAGGTGAGAAAGTGAACTATTGTATCTTTTTTTTTTTATCAAGGCGATAATGCCACTAAGACACAAGGGTTTACTGCGAGTGTAATAGAATGTGAAAACTTTAGTGAGGAGAAAGGACAATAAAAGAACAGGTATGAGGAAGACAGAAAATGACGATTGTCATTGCAATTAAATTTTTGAACATTGTAGGTCACAATGAAACAAGGAATCGAAAGTGATTTCCACAGACGAATAGTGCGAGGAACGAAGCGATTAGAATAGAACATATGGTTGCATCTAGCTATAGAAAATAGAAAGGATTGAGGAAAGGACAAACGATGAACATGGTTCAAGAAAATAGAACATGGCGATTGATGTTGCACTTAAACTTTTGAAGATTGTAGTTATCAGGCAAGCAAGTAAGTGGAAGGGAATTCCACGCGTGGGAAGCGCGAGAAAAGAAACTGTTAGAGTAGAAGTGGCGGTTGCATCTAGCTACTTCAATAGTAAAACGGCGAGACATAGTTGCCAATCTAGTAATACGCTTATCCTCATGTGGTCGAATCACGAGGGAAAGCATCTGACCAATATATATAGAAAAGACAGAGCGAAGCCACCTCATTCTATTGGGAAATTGACTGAAGTCGAGATACCTGGTCAGGATCGATTACATTACAGACCCTTCTTTGAATTTTGTCAAGAACCTCGAGTACTGCAGGAGCACCAGACCAGATATGGCAGCAATATTTCATGCACGGGCTGATGGTAGATTTATAAAATTGCCAGATGGATTCTGACGAGAAAAAATTTCTCGCTCGGCACATTAAACCAAATTTCCTTGCAGTAGATGTAGCATTTGATTCAATATAGTCGCCCCACTTCATGTCAGTGGCAAACGTGAAGCCAAGAAGGCATAGAGGTTTGCTCTCCTGGAGATTAGCATCCGCTATGCTGATGGCAAACAGAAAAAGGTTCTCTGTAATGATTATGATAAATAGACCGTAGCAGATTTTCTTGTCATTGCCCTCGATTCTACTGTCCCTCTGCGTTGCTTTTTGGGTAGTGGCATGTTTCTAACGCCGATCACCTATGGCCCAATGATGTCGGTAGCGCTTGATACCTTTAGTGACGCTGAATGGATGGTAGGCTTAAAATCCAGGGTTTTGCCAATGTTAGTCTACGAGATATAGATATACAGAGTGTCAATAAAGTCTCTTTACAATTTAAAAAAATATGGACAAACAAATATGTGGAAATGGATACAAAAAACCGGAATAGATATTGAATTTTTTAATGAACCTTTATATGGGTACCATTAGTTGCATGAAGCACATCAAGACGGTACTCGATTTCTTGCCATGTTCCCTGTAGCATAGCCTCATCAATGATGGCAATGGCATCAGTGATCTTTTGCTTTAGATCAGTGATATCCCGTGCGTATCTTTTTTCGATACACGATATCTTTAACAAAGTCAACATATTGATTATGTCATTGTTTTCTCTTCGAGTTACATGTGATATCCATTTTAATTATTGCTTATGTTGAAAGTCCTCAAGTGATAACGTTTCTGTTTATTTGGTAACGTTCTTTACTTGGGATTCTGTAGCGCCAGTGCACAAGTTTTGAAAAATTGTGGTCTTCGTCAACACCCACAGGATTCACCTACTCAAAGGCATTTTTTACCATCGATCTTAGGAAGCGGTTGTATGTCGTTGACTGTTTAGATATATCTGAACGGGTTTGGCGCCATGCGTGACATACAGGGTGTCCATAAAATCGGTTTACAATTTAAAACATTTATTACAAAAGCGAATGAAGAGACAAATATGTGGAAATTGTTACAATATGAAGAGTAGATATTGAATTTTTTTCAACTAATTTAATACAATTCTATATTAGTACTATTTGTTGTACGATGCGCATCAAGACGGTACTCGATTTCTTGCCATGTTCGCTGTAGCAAAGCCTCATCAATGGTGGTAATGGCATCAGTGATCTTTTGCTTTAGATCAGTGATATCCTGTACGTATCTTTATTCGATACACGATATCTTTAACATAACCCCATAGAAAGAAGTGAAGGGGAGTAATATCTGGTGAACGAGATGGCCAGGGATTTTGGGTAATCCCTTCCAATCCACCGGTCTGGAGATGTTTGATTTAGGAACCCACGAACATGTAGTCCTCAATGTCGTGGTGCACCAATTTTCTGAAAAATAGTGGTTGGCTGAAGATCATCGTGTTGTGGTACCACACCAGTTGCCTTTGTATTCATTTTTTCTTAAATTGTTAAGAGACTTTATGAACTCTCTGTATATAATAGGATAAGGAAGAAATAAGAAATCGTTTATAAATTGAACATACGAGGGTCATTCAATAAATAAGTTGAATTTTTCGGTATAAGGAATTCTAATACAAATAGAAGCTTACTCTTTTTTATTTTTTTTTTGTTTTACTTCTTTTTCACATGGATTTAATTTCTTTTGCAGATTTAAAAAAACTGAGAGTTTTGGCGATTAACAAAGATCGCCAACCAAGAAGCATGCTCCAGGATTGAACAGCGGTCAGTTATCAAGTTTTTGGTTGCTGAAGGGTGCAAACCAGTTCAAATTCATAGGAGAATGTCAACTGTGTATGGTGCCACATGTTTCAGTCAAAAAATGTCTACAAGTGGGCTAAATTGTTTAAAGAAGGACGGAGCAGTGTTGAGGATGAAGACAGGCCTGGGAGGCCTACAGAAGTGAGGTCTCCTGAGGTGATCGAATCAGTCAATGACCTCATTCAGTCTGAGAGAAGGATGACAGTGGATGACATTGCAAGGACTTTGAGCTTATCTGTTGGGACAAACGCAGGGGTCATCAGTCAGAAGGAGTCATCTTGCATCATGACAACGCAAGGTCTCACACAGCAGCCCAAACAATGCAGACCATCAACGAGCTGGGCTGGGAACTGCTCCCTCATCCCCCTTACAGTCCCTTGAAAGCGTTCACGAGAGGCACGAAGTTTAAAAGTGACGATGAAGTCAAAAGTGTTGTGAGCGACTGGCTGAGACATCGGTCCAAAGATTTTTTTACGCTGAGGGAATACGGAAGCTTGTGCACAGATGGGAAAAGTGTGTGACAGTGCTGGGAGACTACGTTGAAAAGAAAGTATGCTTCTATCTGTATTAGAAGTCCTTATACCGAAAAATTGACCTTATTTATTGAATGACTCTCGTATTTTGCTTTTGTTTAAGCTACATCAAAAATATTATTGGCGTACATCAAATGTACAGACGCGCGCACGCACACACACATCAACAACACAAGACAAAATCACGGGAGGTCTACATGACTAATGAAAAATAAACAGCACAGAACTACAATTACCGGAACTTTCTCTCCCATAATTCATTTCCAAAACGTTGCTAATTAAGCTTAAATAAAAACGACACGTTAACATTTTTTAATGTTTCCTGTTTTTTTCTCATCCTATCATTCTGTTGGATTCTAATCCATATTTGTTCCCAATTTATATATATATATATATATATATATATATATATATATATATATATATATATATATATATATATACACACTCACACACAGATGGTGCGATGGATAAATTGTCGTTTAAATTACACACAAAAAAATGAAAATAACACTGACATCGCATTTTAACAGATATATTTACCAAAATTACACAAAAATATATAAATATATAAATATAATTAAGAGTAAATTTATTAAATAAAATCGCCATTGGCTTCAACCACGGCCTTAAAACGACTTCGTATTCTTCTGCATCTCTTCTAGGCTGTCTCTTTGTTTAAGTAGATGAATGCTGCCATAATCCTTGCCTTCAGTTGATCTTTGGTGTTACAAGGAGTTTTATTGGTCTTTAGTTCAACTGCGGTCCACACATAATAATCAAGGAGGTTTCAGTCTGTGGAGTTAGGTGAACAGATGTAAGGGATGTTGTGGTTGCAGAAATTGTCTGACAACTACGACTGGGTCCTCCCGCTTGTGTGGCATGTTGTAGAGTCCTGTTGCCAGACATAGGGTCTTTCAGCAGCCAACCTTTTGACCCAAGGCAGAACTACCACCTCAAGGTACTTGATGTAGGCCTCCATGTTGAGTCTGAGCCCTCACCGACAAATTCTGTTCTTTTCTTATCAGAATGATAAGAGTAGCTTTTCGAGCTGACGTAGCTTCGTAATCACCGTTAGACTCATCCAACTCTTCCCGAATCCTTTGCACTGTCCTCAGATTGACACCCAAACACTCTGAAATGTTTGTTCTGGAGCTTCTGATGCAAATGCCAAGCAGTGCAGCATGATGTTTCCAAATCTTTGGCGGAGGGAATTACAATTTTTAATTTTCAGTGCAATTTTCTCATAGACGGTGCCCAACTGACCCTACTATACTGCGCAGTCGAGAAAATCAAAAGCAAACAACGCGCATGCACGAAATTAAATGCATAAAATGGCGAAAATTTACCTATCGCAGCATATATATATATATATATATATATAAATATATGTGTGTGTGTGTGTGTGTGTGTGTGTGTGTGTGTGTGTGTGTGTGTGTGTGTGTGTGTGTGTGTGTGTGTGTGTGTGTTGAACAATAAAAAATGTTAAAAATTTAAATTTCAGACTCGCTGGGTTGTATATTAATATTTTTGTTTTATTATTTAAATTAGGTTCCTCGACTAGTTTCGGCCAGCATGGCCATCATCAGGAGAAAAAATCCTGCTTGTTAGTAGCAGTGAACTACAAGGGTGAATGACTGTCTCTGAAGAAAGTCAACTTTGCCTGTAGTTTTCATGTGTATGTATGTGTGTGTGTGTGTGTGTGTGTATGTGTGTGTGTGTGTGTGTACAGAGCAACCTCGGTTCTCGAACGTCTCACATGTCGAAGAAATCGGTTTTCGAATAGAAAATTCGGGATGAAAATTCCTCGGTTATCAAACAAAATTTCGGTTCTCGAAGAACATTGACGAACCGAGTTAAGATGAACGGAATCATTCCTGGGTTGACCGCCGTGTTGTACACATTCCTGTCTTGTGTCGTGCTTTTCTTTTCCAATTTTACTGTACCGTGTGCTTTTTTATCCTCATTCGCCCTCAGTCACGCCCCCAAAGAAAGCCGGCAGTGATACTGGTAAAGGAAAAAGAAAAGTTGAGAGAAAAAACAATTGTATTGAAGAAATCATCGCAAAATACAAAGACGGCTTTCGTGTGTCAGATCTCGTTGTGCAGTATGGTATGCCTAAATCGACAATATCTCAGTCAGTTATGTGCCATGCCTGATACACACTTAGGCGATCATGTATCTTTTGCTTGCACTAAGTTGCCATTTCTTTCTGCGGTAGACCAGTTGCCATCCAAAGCTATAGAACCCGGTCTGTTCTGCTATTTACCCATAGCTGGGGGGAGATGAAGAGGATTCATACCTTTCTTAAGCGTATCAGCACGTAAATGAATGTAATGGATTCGACTGGAATTCGAACTCGGCTCTGCGATTCCTCAATCCGAGTCACTATCCATTATTCCAACGTACCTCCTAATATCCGCTATTCTAAAAAAACAAGGAAGTGATAAAAACTGCTGGTGTTGCAAAATGAGTGACTGTTATTAGTAAACAAAGACCAAAGGTAGTTGAAGAGATGGAAACGTTATTGCTTATTTTTATAAATGAGAAGCAGCAGGTGACAGTATCAGTGAAGCATTTATTTGTGAGAAAGCTTTAGAAATTTCTAATGAACTTAGTAACGAAAACCCCAGGTACAAGTGCTGAAAGTGATACATTTGAATTCAAAGCTAGTAGAGGCTGGTTCGAGAAATTTAAGAAGAGAAGTGATATACACTGTAATTAAGCATGGAGAGGCGATGAGTTCAAACAAGGAAGCGGCTGAAAAAAAATTGATTGCGTTTAGTGACTTGATAAAGGAAGGAAGTTATCTCACCCAACAGGTGTTTAACGGGGATGAAACAGGATTATTTTCTAAACAAATTTCAAATAGGACCTATATTCTTTTCTTTCTTTTTATCTACCATGTCCTTTCAGGAAGTGGGCGATCATGGCTCTCCACCTCCCTCTATCCCTTGCAGCTCTCAACAAGTTCCTTCCCTCTGCCACCTCTCCCAGACCACGTTCTGTCATTCACTTGCTTAAGCCCGCCAGGTATGTCACGCATTGTTTTCCCTTGTCTCTCTTTCCATCTATTCGAACCGTGAGTATCAGATTCTCCAGGCTCTCCTTCCTCATAATGTGTCCCAGAAACTACAGCTGCCTCTTCCGGATGTTAATTATAAGCATTCTCTTTGTTTGCAACCTCTCTAAGACCTCATCGTTGCTCACACGCTCGGTCTATTATATCCTTAGCATCCCTCCGTAGACCCACATCTCTGTCGCCTCGTGTCTCTTCTTCATCTTTGAGGAAATCATCCAACATTCGCTGCCGTAAAGAAGGACAGATGTCACGTGACAGCACAGTATTTTTTGTTGCCAAAGAAATCCTCCTGTCTTGCAGTACTTTGCTCGGCTTTTGAAATGTGTCCTTGGCCATCCCAATGCGTCTATGGATCTCAGTGTCGCACTTACCGTCCTCTATCAAGACGCTTCCCAGATATTTAAACATCCGCATCTGCTTGATTCTAGTTTTCCCGACCTTCATATCGCATATCGGGCTCTTCCTCTTACTGATGACCATGTATTCTTTCTTCTTGTAGTTTATGCTTAGTCCTTTCTTCTCACTCTCCGTCGATACCTTCTGTAGGAGATTTTGGAATTTCTTTTCCGTGTCTGCTATCAGTACTGTGTCATCTACGTATCTTATGTTGTTAAGATTGTGGCCGCCAATGCTAAATCCCGGTAACGTTTCCAATTCTCTCAGGATTGCCTCGCTGTATAGGTTGAACAGGTCGGGTGAGAAGAGGCATCCTTGCCTTACGCCCCTTTCTATATTCACTGAACTCGTTCCCTATGCGCATGCATGTTGTTTGCTTCCGGTATAGGTTGTTGATTATTCTGATATCTTTCCCGAATATATCAAGGTTGCTGAGCAGTTCCATCAGATCTTTGTGTCGTACTTTGCCGAAGGCCTTTGCGTAGTCTATGAAACATAGGTACTCATCCTTCTGCGTCTGTATCGCTCTTTCTGATAACATTCTGAGCATGAATATCGCGTTCCTTTGTCCTGTGTCTTTAACAAACCTGCACTGTTCTTGTCCTAACTCTGGTCTGATTCCGCTGCGCGCTGTAAGGAGGGAAAAGCGTTGCCAGGGCACAAGCCAATGAAAGATAGACTCACTCATTTGCTAAGCGGCAACGCAAGTGGTGATTTTCAGGTCAAGCCACTGCTTGTTTACCATTCCAATAATCAAAAAGTTTTCAAAAGAAAGAATGTTATGAAGAGCAAATTGCCTGTCATGTTGCGGGCTAATGAAAAATATCTACAAGAAAAAATCTTGCCTCTAAAATACCTTCTCGTGTTAGATAAGGCACCGGCTCACCTTCCAGGTTTGGAGGTTGACTTAGTACTTACCGCCTAACACAACTTCTCTAATAAAATCAATGGACCAACATGACTTAGTACCTACCACCTAACACAACTTCTCTAATAAAATCAATGGACCAACATGACTTAGTACCTACCACCTAACAAAACTCCTCTAATATAACCAATGTCTTCTGAGGAGGAAAAGGACATATTTCAAGTTTTGTAATAAAACAAATTTGTGCTAAATGGGGGCGATGTGAAATGTTTTCTGGAAAAATCTCACCTTGATATACACAGTGATAGCAATCAAAGCAGTAAACTTTTTCAATGACAATGTCATGTCACATTTTAGAATAATTTTACAACGCAGGCAAAAACAACTGATATTGGACAGGTTTTTACTGAAAGAACAAGAAAAGAAACCCCAGAGATAGATTTGCCTGAATATATAGTGTAAGGAGCGTTTCGGTTAGCAAGATCGATTTTTACTGTTTTAAACAACTTATTTGCTAACTGAAACGCTCCTCTGTGGCTCAATCGGTAAAAGCACGTCAGGCTATACGACGGTTCCGTATAGGATACAGGTTCGATTTCTGCCGGGAGGACGCATATTTTTTATGAAAATTTCTCGGACATACAGGCCGGTAAATGTCGTTAATACTGTTTATTATAAGCAGAACATTTACTTAAATATTTGTATCAATAGAAAGAATGTATAAACGTTAAAAAATGTCTTAAAATAATTGTCGGACTTTGAACAGTTCATAATGTTTGACGTCATATATATATATATATATATATATATATATATATATATATATATATATATAAGCGAATTTTTCTTAGAAAAACATAACTTGTAATTAGTGTAACTTGTAGCCACCAATGTTTGTACTGTTATTAACATTGCTGTATCATTTGATATTTTGTTGAGATTTTATTCATTTTGTTTCTTTTCCGATCAAATTTAAAGAGAATTGTTGATTTTTTTTTTCAGTTATTATACTGAATGTGCTGCGGATTTAAATTAAGCCGTAACAAAGAAAAAGGCGAGAAAGATTTTTAAATATAAAAATATTAAATATTTTTATTCTCATGTTTTTGCAACTAAATTTACTCAGCGTTTATGTGTTTTAAAGTTCTTGTGTTAAAGTTCTTTGTTTGTAGTTGTTTGTTAAAGTGAAAAGAAATGTAATTGTAATTGTAAAATGATTCGATTCTCGGGCAATTCGGTTTTAGAACAGATTTTCATAAGAAATTATGGTCGAGAACTGAAGTTAATTTCTCTCTCTTCCCATATATATATATATATATATATATATATATATATATATATATATTGGCTCCTGAAAAATTAATTTCGGTTGAGCTCTGTTGGTTTGAGGTGTGAGTTTGTAAACAGTGACTATTTAAGCTAATATAGCATGACTCTTCGGCAGAATTGAGTCACTGTCAGTCACTGTGTGTTTATCTAAATCTAAAAATAAACACGCTAAAATTCACCATCATGCCTGCCGTGCGCCGATGGCTTAGTGTTAGAAGTTCCGACTGACGCCAATTCAATCGGGTTTCGATCCTAGCTAGAGGCAACCGGACGTCTAGCCACACTGATGAGCTGCGAAACAGTCTGTCAGTGGATGATCTATTATAATATAAATCATTTTAATATATATATATATTAAAATGGATTATATTATAATAGATTACAATAAAACATTTTTACATCACTACGGAAGTTTATGGTTCATGATCGGGCGATGGTAGACAACATAATACCATTAAAGTTCCGAAACATGTTTTTGTGTAGCGTTGTAAAAATGTTTTTATTGTAATCTATTATAATATAGAATATTTTAATAATATAATATTATAATATAATATTATATTTTGCTGTACGTTTGTATTGAGCACTTTAAAAAAAGTAAAAGCTAAGAACTGTTGATTCTAACTCCATCTGTTCTTTCTCTTTCTTTTTATATATATATATATATATATATATATATATATATATATATATATGACGAAACGGCCATCCAGTGTTTTCTGCATTCTATTGAGGATTATTCTAGGCTCGACGAATTACTATATGATTAGCCTTAATCCCCCCTCCACCAAATTACTTGTACATCCTTGCTAGACCCAGCTAATGCTCTGCGATGGAGCGGCTAAGGGTAATAAAAAAAATCAGTCGTAGCACTTGGGGCACTGTTCCGAAGTAATCCGGAAACTTGGATGAGTAACACTGCGGAACTTAGTGATCAGCGGCACTATCTCGAGTCTAGTTTGTGTCTTCTTCAAGGCCCGTGGTACAGTTGGTTATGACGTTTGCGTTGTATCGAAACGGTCCGGATTCGATTCTCGATAGTGGATGCGCACTGCTGATGAGTCCCAGATAGAACAAAACGATCATCCAGTGCATTCTGTTGAGGATTATTCTAGGCTCGACGAATTACTATATGATTAGCCTAAATCCCCAAAATAATTATATATATATATATATATATATATATATATATATATATATATATATATATATATATATATATATATATATATATATATATATATATATATATATGTATGAACCTAAACAGCCTTCTGACGGAGTTCTTTCTTTTTTTAGCCATTATTTTTCCTTGGGTATTGGTTTGTTCATTTACAAGCCAAAACACCTAAGGTTTTTCCAGGCGAGTATAATCACTTATATTATATATATATATATATATATATATATATATATATATATATATATATATATAAATATAAGTGATTATATATATATATATATATATATATATATATATATATATATATGTATGTATGTATATATATATGGAACTTATACGCTATACCTATATATGGGCGGATGGCAGAATCATTTGCTTATTCGCTTTCCGAGACTCGGGTTCGGATCTCACTAAGGTCGATTTGTTAGGAAGGTAATCTCTTAATCTTATCGATCTGAGTAGGCGATCCCAGCGTTCGGTATATTTGGAAAGTGCCTAAGAATCGGATTACGGGTTGAGACAGGCCATGTAGGTGAAACTGATCTGACGGTGTGGTGGTTATAATAACAAGAAGTCACAAGTCATTGTGACCGAGCGCTTGAGAATACTGGCCTTATTCAAATTGTTGATTAAGTTAGACAGTGCGCTATCACCCAGAAATTGTAACTTAGGTCTACACAGCATAGTTGCTGTATAAACTGAAGATGGGTTATATGGGTGTTGAGCAAACACAAATATGCCTGAGCAGACGTCTGCAAGCGGGATTGACTGAAACGAGTAGCTGGCCGTTAATGTTGTATGCTAAGAAAATTGATCATGCTACCAGAAACAGTTGATCTTCTGCTCCTGTTTCCGTTGTGAACTGTATGGTTTTAACGAGTCCATGTGGTCTAACATTATTTCCTGGTGTGGCCAGGAAGTGAAGATGTCATCTACGTTTCTAGTCCCCATGGTAACATTCCTACAGTACTTTCCTGAAAGTATTCAATGTTTAACGTTACTGTTGATAATGGTGAGTCCATTCTTTCTGTTACTATGGTTCAGAATCCAATTAGAATATTGTTTATCGTTTAGACGCAATGTCAACATCTCCACCATCTTATCTATTTAGATTCTCGTCACCGTTCATATATGGGTAGTCCCCCTTTCCTCGTTCCCCATTTCTTGTCCCCTTTCATAGAGAGGAGTCCCCCTTTCCTCGTTATCCATTCCTCGTCCCTTTTCATAGAGAGGAGTCCTCCTTTCCTCGTTCCACATTTCTTGTCTCCTTTCATAGAGAGGACTCCCACTTTCTTCGTCCCCCTTTCCGCGTCTCCTTTCATAGAGAGGAGTCCTCCTTTCCTCGTTCCCAATTCCTCGTCCACTTTCATAGAGAGCAGACACTCTTTCCTCGTTTCCCAACCCTCGTCTCTTTTCATCTAGAGGAGTCCCCTTTCCTTCTCCCTTTCATAGAAAGGAGTCTTCTTTCGCTGTTCCCCTTTCCTCGTTCTCCTTACCTTTTCCCCTTTCATAGAGAGCAATACCCTTTCCTCGTTTCCCTTGTCTCTAAAGCTGTTTTTCAGCGGCATACAAGTGGTACCGATTCAACTCTTAGTGACCAGAATTTGTCGACATTTCAATTTGAAGACATGAAATACTTCAAGATATATGATCATACCGATTTCTTATTATATTTTATTTTTATTTTTTTTATCGATTTATTCTTTAGGAGAAAACATTAAATCGTTTCTATTTATCAGCCATATTTGTCTTGCGACGGCAAGTGAAAGAATTCTCTTGAAAAGAAAAAGAAAAAATTAATAATTCATCATTTCAATCGAACGTAAAAGATGCTTTTTTATATTTTTCCCATTTATCCTGCCAATCAGAAAATAACACGTCATTAAATCTTGTTTAATCGAAGTTAATTACACAAAACTTTAGCACAGTCACGACAAAAGAAATGCAATTAGTAACACCAAAATCAGACCAGTGTATAACAGTAGTAAGTAATATTTATACAGTAAGTCAAACTCACACCTGACCTCAAGTGGAACTCATACGAACCACTGCGAAATGGTCGGCTCTTTGTACCGCTCAAGTACCTGACTCATGCTATCCTTTACAAGAGCTAGAGCAGGTCCAAATCGAATATTCTCGTCATATTTGGGTGGGAGCTGCCCAGACATAACTCTCCAACATGTTAAGAGTTCAAAAGCGTCTTCAGGTCCTTGTGGATGACGATCTATTCTCCAACCTCCAGCCTTTCTCCCACGAGTGGAATGTGGCAAGCCTCTTGTTAGTCTATCCCTATTTCCTGGGAAACTGTTCGGCCGAACTAAATTTCTCGTCTCGCCAGTTCTAATCTTCACGCAAGGACCCGCCATGCCACTTACGTAACAAACCACCCGTATTCCGTCGGTGAGAAATAATTCCACTCTATCAGCCTCATCCCGTGAATCACTGCTACGTGAAATCGACTCCCAAGCGGATGTTTCCCCGATCACTGCAATCTTAACCAGTTCAAGGCTAGGGTTAACCGCTATCTGTACAAATTGCTTCTTAACGTAATCCTCTACCTCGAGTGGCCCCTGGGCCTTGTAAAGGGTGAACGTTACTGTCAAAAAGTCATATTTATGCAGGACATTGCTACTGTAGAGGATATACACGTAGAATAGCAAATTTATTTTAATCACTTTAGCTCGCGCGTATATTAAAGAGTCTATAACGCCAACCATTACGGTCCTGCATCAAGGGCGATAGGTCATTAGGGTGGCATTCTGTGTCATTACATAGTTGATCAATGTAGATGGTTGCTGGATGACCAACCTGTCTTGCGCCAGAGGTATGGGTCCAGAGCAGTAGATCACTCACAAGTTGTTGTTTTCCCTGTTACCAGTTCCATGCAAAGCGTATTCTGCTTTCATGCAATACTGTAGAAATATCATAGAGCTGTGATTTAGTTAGATGTTGTCTACAAGACATGTTAAGTGGAGTCTGTTTCATGAAGACGGATCAAAGTCAGCAGGAAATAAATCAGTGTTATTGGTGAAAATGTATTTGAACCTTGACCTCTTCAAGTCTAGAATTAACAAACTTTCCTGTTATTTTTCTCTTTCTTACACTAATACGTGGCCGAGTGGTTGGAACATACGCATTCTGACCATGAGACCCGGGTTCGAATCTCACCATGGTCGATTTGTCAGGAAAGAAACTTCCAAATGTTATCAAACTGGACTGAGGTCGATTGTAGGTTCCATCAAGCTTCGTCTCGAAGGTTTTAATTACTGTCCTAAGCAGTGACGCCATGCATTAATACCGCCTCTATATTGGCGCGAATGAAGCTCCTTTTGAGGTTGTCTGCTTGTTCACATTTCTAGATTACATCCATTTTATTCAAGGTGACCCAGGCTTAAGCTATGCGAATTTTCACATCCTTTTCAGTAGAATTTATTTCGCTTCCGAGGTTTGTAAAAGATTCAACAGATTTTATTGATTCACCTGAGACAGTTGAGCCTTGCTGATTGAAGCTTTTTATTCAGACGGTTCACAAGAGCAGTAGATCACTCACAAGTTGTTGTTTTCCCTGTTACCAGTTCCATGCAAAGCGTATTCTGCTTTCATGCAATACTGTAGAAATATCATAGAGCTGTGATTTAGTTAGATGTTGTCTACAAGACATGTTAAGTGGAGTCTGTTTCATGAAGACGGATCAAAGTCAGCAGGAAATAAATCAGTGTTATTGGTGAAAATGTATTTGAACCTTGACCTCTTCAAGTCTAGAATTAACAAACTTTCCTGTTATTTTTCTCTTTCTTACACTAATACGTGGCCGAGTGGTTGGAACATACGCATTCTGACCATGAGACCCGGGTTCGAATCTCATGGTCGATTTGTCAGGAAAGAAACTTCCAGATGTTATCGCACTGGATTGAGGTCGATCCCAGCGTGCGGCACCTTTGGATAGTGCCAAAAAACCATACCAAGCCTTGTGAGTGAAATTGGGTAGACGGAACCCTTGGGGGCCGTCAATAGTTGTGCTAGCACGAAGTCCCAACTCATCGTGGCCGAGAGCTCGAGCGCGCTGTCCTTGTTCAAATTTTTGGTCACACTAGATAATACGCTCTTTTCCAGAAACTATAACTAAGGTCTGCTCTGCAAAGTTGCAGTATAAACCACAGGTGGGCTCTGTGAGTGTTGAATAAGCACAAATGCGCCTGAGTAAGCGTCTGCAATAACAATTGGCTAGCCGCCTTAGTAGACGGGTATCCTTGAATACGAGTGGCCAGCTATACATACATGCACTAATACAAATCCACTCAGTAACCCTCAACAGTGAGTGGCCCTTTGGTCTTTTAGTAGGTGAACATTAGTGAAAAGAAATAGACGGCTAGAGCAATGCAATAAGGCTGTGGACAAGGCTAGCGATTCACTGGACTGTGTTTTCAAAAGCTAAAACAGAAAGATAATTAAAAACTTATACTGAATTCGGTTAATACGTAAGACACAGAGTTTGACTGACAACAAAAATTTAAGAATTACGGTTCGAAAAACCTGTTGACACTGTAGGTAGCTGGAGATATACTCTTTGCAATACGTTGCCAACTTATTTAATGCTAAGGAAGACCTCTGTGAAAGGATAGCCGCTACGACCGTCCCGGGCGTAAAAGTGGAAGACTAATGATCGTCCTGGGTATGACGACAAACTACCACCGGCAGCAATGCCTCTGATCGGGAGGTTTTGGGGAGCGTGGAACCACCTCTTAATTGCTGTTGTTCCCCGGTTCACCCTGATTCGGGGTAGTAGCAACTGTTACGGTCCCAGCTATGGGCAAACAGTTAACCCCTAAACTGGGGTCAAAACATTATGAAAGTATGAATATAGATTATTATAGTAAAAATACCAGCAATATAAAGGGTGTTCCAATAACTTGAATCGATTTAAAATGTGAATTAAATTTAAGCGTCTAATGATTTTTTTTCTTTTTCTTTCAGATTTGGCGGACATTTGGGCGGTATTATTTTTCACGCATAATTGCCATGACTTAAATAACATGATCCAATAAAGAAATAAAGAAATTTTCAATAACACTGATTTATTTACTTTGATCCGTCTTAATGAAACACCCTTATATATAATCCGTCTTAATGAAACACCCTATATTTTTGCAAAAAATTATTCCCGGCAATACATTTGACTCTAGACAAAAATCCTCTTTACAAAAATACGCCAATGAAACCTGATCTACAAACTAATTTCTTACAAAGAATACATATTCATTCATACGAACCTATCCTATAAATCTTGTCGACATTACATAACCCATTGAGGTTGATATGCCGTAAAATAAAATAGACCAAACCAAACCAAGACTAATAATAGACTGTTAATGTTGTCCTTTCTTCGTGATCGATTTTATCATTGCTTCTTATCGACTGGGGCATCGATCAGTAGCAAACAGGTGAAGACAATCCAAAGACTGCATAAGAACAGCGTAATGGCCGACAAATATCAGTAGCCAACGATGCCAATGCTGATAAGCCTGATTTCAACATTGCTATGCATGATTCATGATAAACATGAAGCAATCTGATATACGCGGGTTTTCTTTTTAGGGTCAATCACGAATAATATTTACGTAGGAATCGTAATTTTAGGTCGAAAATCAGAGTATCTCTGCGTACATCCTAGATTCATAAGGCTGGAATCAAAGTGTAGTTGCTGTTTTTCCAACTTCTGCCGTGTTTCTGTCTTCGGACAACAGACCCCGAAAAAAAGCTTCAACGAACGCCCAGACCCCGGTATTCCAACCCCGCAGCTAAATCGGGGACTGGGTATTTTTTGTCCTTGATTCATATGTACGCGTCTGGGCACCCCGCATTAAAATAACCTCGTGTCACATCCCTCTATCGTCGTTGCTGTGCGATAAATATTGGTTTGCGCGACTGTCCGGCGGGAGGCGAAGTAAGCAACGAGGAAGTCTTAAGAAAATGGTAACGAAAAAGAATCAGAAAAAGACAACTGAAATTTCTTTAACGCATAACGAGGAAGGAGGGATTGGAGAAGCTAACGCTCACAGGACGTATCGAGGGCAAGAAAGATAGGGGAAGGCAGTGGCACACCTACCTGACAGACGTGTGTGAATGAATAGTAGAACGAAGGGCGGGTGCTTGGAAAACGGAGAAACGCTGTTAAGGGCCACGGGAGATGTGAAGAAATATGATCGCTTACGTCCCAAAGGGACACGATACATAGAAGAAAAAGTCTATGAGTAATTTATGTGCACACCACGTCCATGAGTCAGAACCGTTGGGTGAGAAATAGCGCAAACGCAGACTGGTCTTCAATCAGGAACAAGAGTAAAGTTTCCGTTCTTCACCTGTCTCCTCTGTTTCGGCCTGTTCTGCCACTACAAGTTTACGTAATTAGAGGAGTCTAGGCCCGAGGAATCTAACCTCTCACGTTTCACTAAAGTTGCAGAGATGGAGCATTCTGGAGTCGGCAATGACAGTGATCGAAGTCATCTAATACGCCGATAGTATAGATGAAACTGTCATGAGGTCGACCTTTGACACGGTCATGGCTGTAGCAAATGAAATTTTTTTTTTTTTTTAAGCTTATCACCCCAAGCAAGGCTGGAAGCCACTAGCACACAAGGGGTTACAGAAGGTTTGGAGGAAGAGCAGATAGGAGTGGTAAAGGAGAGGATGTGGAGAAAGATCGATGTGGATCGATCAAGGTAAGGGGGTTACAGAAGATTTGGAGCGAGAGCCGATAGAAATGAAAGGTGAAAGGATGTGGAGAAGGGAAGTGGATAGATCAAGGCAACTGGAGATGTCGATTGACGTTACACTTAAATAGTTGGAGATTGTATTTGTCAGGGAAACAGGAATAAGGAAGGGAGTTCCACAGGCGAGATGTGCGAGACATGAAGCTATTGGAGTAGAAGAGACGTCTGCATCTAACAGTTTCAACGGTGAAGGGGTGGGAACGGGCTTTAATATCGATGTGAACATATTTCTTTTAGAACAGATTCAGTGTCTGGTGAATGATTTACAGGTACAACTTATTTTCGGTCATACTGATCGCAAAAAAGAGTTGATACTTGTTTCAGTAAAATAAGTATGTCTAGCATTTAGTCTTAATAATCAGTAGGTAAAATGCGTATTATACGAGAATACGTGATTGGTCATTGGTTTCAACTCTTTGTTGCACATTAGTTAGCAAAACTAATTATTTTCGGTCATAGCGGAAGCACACATGATCGGAAATACAGTGTAACCCGGATATAAGATACCCTGATATAAGAGAAACCCGGATATAAGAGAGATTTTCTCTGGTCCCAAATTAGAGCCTGTGTTAATGTATATATAATAGACCAAACCCAGATATAAGAGAGATTTTATCTGGTCCCAAATTAGAGCCTGTGTTAATGTATATAAAATAGACCAAACCCTGATATAAGAGAAACCCGGATATAAGAGAAATCGGGATATAAGAGACTTCTTCTCCGGTCCCGACAACTCTCTTATATTCGGGTTACACTGTAGTGATAATATTTTTCTGTTTAAAACTCATCCCTACCTTTTCAGCTCAATAATCAGGTGCTAAAAAGCGTATTATACGCGAATATATATTTGGCCAGTGATTTAATCTCTTTGTTTCGCATTAGCAAGAACAATTGATATAAGTTACTTCGGTCATACTGATTTAAACTCTTTGTTGTACATTAGTGAGAACGGCCAATAAATATATATTATTTTTCGACATTCTGCCACACATGATCGGTAAAATAGTTTTTCCTGTATAAAACGCATCCCTAAATTTTAAGCTTAATAATCAGGTGCGTATTATACGGGGATTCGTGTTTGGCCAGTCATTTAAACTCTTTGTTGCACATTAATTAACTAGGCCAATAGATATAAGTTATTTTCGGTCATACTTAGAGTACACATGATTTTAAAAAGAATTAATATTTTCCTGTTTAATACACGCCCCTAACATTTAAGCTTAACTATCAGGAGGTAGAATGCGTATTATACGCGAATATATTATTGGCCAGTGATTTAATCTCTTTGTTGCACACTAGTTAGCAAGGCCAATAGATATGTTATTGTCGGTCATACTGGCAACACATAATCGGAAAAAAGTGAATATTTTAAAGCTTTATAATTAAGTGGCAAAATGCGTATTAAATGCGAATACTTGTTTTATATGTGATTTAAAATATTTGTTGTACATTAGTTATCAAGGCTCATAGATATTAGTTATTTTTGGTCATATTGGCAACACACATAATCGGAAAAAGAGCTAATATTTTTCTGCATAATACGCATCCATCACTTTTAAGCTTAATGATCAACAGGTAAAATGTGTATTATACACGAATATGTGCTTAGCAAGTGATTCAATTACTGTTGGGAATTAATTTGAGCAATAGATAAACTACTTTCGGTCATACGGGCAACACATATGATGTGCATCAAAAAACTTTTCATCTCAATATTCTGGATGGGAAATGCGTATTATACATTAGTAGTGATATCAAGTAACTGGAGAAAAAAGTTATAAACAGAGGCTAACCGGACGAGTCGATAGATACATATTGTTCGAGAAACAAATTAAGTAAAAACTATTTCAAGCGAGAAAAATCACCCAAACTGGCTTCTCGGAGATTTTCGGTTGAAAAGACGCCATTTCTACAAGAATGATTGCTGCCGGCCATTACTATTGTGTTTATACTTCAGAGGCTGCCTTATACTCTCCTATTTAACCGTTTTTTCTGTCATTACCTATGTAAGTACTGTAGATATGGGGGAATGGTTAGCAAAATAGTCATTTTTTCGTTGCCAACCACTTGCATGGAATATTGCTGTCATATATGGTCTAGTGCTCCGCTGTAAGTCTCGAGGTCCTCGGCAAAATCCAGAGACGAATATGTAACGTGATAGGTCCTGATCTGGCATCTAGTCTACAGTCGCTTTCTCACAGATGTGCCGTGGCTTCCCTCGCCAGAAATACACAAACATATATACACATATATGTTATTTGAGATGACAGCATATATTTTTATATATTAAGAACAGTATTAGGAAAAATGTATGATAAAGTGGAAAAAGTTTACGTGTGACGTGTTTCGTCCTTCAGGACTTCATCGGAATAAATTTGTTATTTTGGTAGGACAGCACATGCGCACGAAGGAGGGGTTCTGGGATTTTTAGAATTCTTTTTATATATCTAACCGAATTCATTTACAGTCTTTTTCTTTCCATCTCTTTTGTTAATAGATATCCCACGCTGTGATAATAGAAGGTTTGCCAGGAATGGTGGAATGAGCCAGGGCTCAAATTTACTGTAGATGACCTTGAGATCAAGGCACTCTCTAAATATTTACGTCGTGGTGAATTATTTTTCTTCTTTGACTAGAGTAGTCAGTCTCCTTAGAGTGGGCAACCAACGCATTGACGTTTCTCCTATGTATTTTTGTAACAATTATTACAGGTAATGGTGTAAACTCCCACTTAAGATTTTAGCTTATTGTTTTATTTAGTATTGTCTAAGTCTTTTATTATTTTGGATGTAGTAGTAACAAATTTTATGTTGAGTTTAGATTCTTTTCGCTTGTAGGTGTGAAAGAGTCAATTGGTAGGATAATATTTATGTTCTTTTTATTCATTGAGTTTTTCAGGAGGAACCTTTTTTGTTTTGGAATATTTTATGGGCCTTTTGTTTTGCATTGAATATAAAATAATTAGGGCATTGAAGAAGTTTGAAAGTTTTTGCAATGTATTTCCCCTCTTCGTGTAAATAATGAGGGCTGCATATTCTGAGTGCTCTTAAGTATAATCCGATGATTATGCCGGATTTTATTTTGTTGTTATGACGAGAATAGAAATTTATTAGGTCGTTTTGCTGGTTGATTTCCGTATTAGTTGATCTCCTGGCTCAGGTAAATCAGTATCACAAGGATATATAAGTAGATCATCATCAATATAACGGAAGTATGTTGATTGTTTGGGTAAAATGTTTTGGAACGGACCGGATTCAAGAAATTCTAAGAAAATACATGCTATGACTCCACTGAGAGGCGATCCCATTGCTAATCCCAATTTGTGTTTGTAATAATCATTATTAAATGTGAAGCAGCATTCATTGGTAATGAGACGACAGATTTTTATTCTTTTAGCTGTTGGTAGAGAGAGCTTTATCATTGATTGTGTTAGATAATTTTTTAGGAGATTTAAGCTTCTTCAACTGGGACGTTTGGTGTAGAGGGATTTTATATCTAGGCTAGCCATGAGTTTGTCGGTCATGTTTATTTCCCTTAGATTTTCAACTAAGCTGCATGAGTTCTTTATATGAGATGGGCTGATTGTTCCAAGGAGAGGGGTAAGAATTTTTGTTATAGCTTTTGCCAGTTTATTACGGGGGGTAGGCGGTTTAATTCTGAAATAATGGTGCGCATTGGGATACCAGTTTTCTGGGGTTTAGGCAGACCGTGAAGTTTACGTGTTCTATGGTGATATTCTATGAGTATATACCAAGATATGTTTTCATTTTTAATTAGTTTCCTGATTTCCTTGTTAAATTTTTGTATTTCGGTAGTTATTTTTTTGTTCGTTTATTTTTTCGTTTGTATCTATATCGTTGAGTAGGGAGTTAATTTTTTCTGTGTATGTATTTTTGTTAATGATCCCAATCGCTCCTCCCTTGTGAGAGAGAGTGGTGTGGATTTCCTTATTTCTTGCCAGGTTCTTTAAAGCATTTAGCTGTCTCAGTGGTAATGTGTCTTCGTTGTTGCTTTCTATAGTAGCAGTAATTATGCCTTGATTGAAATCTTTGGTGAATTCGGAGTCGTTTTAGTTATGATATTTTTTTTTTTTACTATAGTGTCTACTACGTCTCCTTTATGGATACCGGTGGCAAATTTTAAACCAAAGCTGATAGCTTCTCGTTCTGTATTGGAAAGCTTTATATCCGATAGATTTTCTATTAGATTAGGCTTTCCAACATATTTCCACTCTCTGTTGCTGAATAGGTTGTTGAATTTTCGTTTCAGTTTGTTGTTTTGATTGCCACTCATATGTTTCATCATTTGGTGTAGCTGAGCCATTTCCGGCTTTGTTACAACGTATTTTCGTTTCAGTTTGTTGTTTTGATTGCCACTCATATGTTTCATCATTTGGTGTAGCTGAGCCATTTCCGGCTTTGTTACAACGTATTTTCGTTTCAGTTTGTTGTTTTGATTGCCACTCATATGTTTCATCATTTGGTGTAGCTGAGCCATTTCCGGCTTTGTTACAACGTATTTTCGTTTCAGTTTGTTGTTTTGATTGCCACTCATATGTTTCATCATTTGGTGTAGCTGAGCCATTTCCGGCTTTGTTACAACGTACTTTTTTGTGTATTTGCTGTCCAGCAGTTCTGTCTTTTCTTAGTGGTTAGTTTTTTTTTAATACTTCTAGTTCTTCGGCAGATGCTTTTAGGAAATCGTATACGTAAGTTGGAAAAAATTCGGATATATAAAAAATATATTTTAATCCCCAGAACACCTCGTTCGGGCGCATGTGTAGCCGTACCAACGTAACTATCAACGTATCAACTTAGTTCAATGAAATCCTGAAACTTTTTTCACTTTGTCGTACAATTTCCCCAATATATATATATATATATATATATATATATATATATATAGAGAGAGAGAGAGAGAGAGATACACTCAAACGTATGTACATATATCCATAGATACACACTCAGATATATATGTCTATATACAACTCCCAATATATATATATATATATATATATATATATATATATATATATATATATATATATATATATATATATATATATATATCCGATGCGGTGGGAACGAAAGTAATCTATAAATTATACAAATTCTAACGTTCGCAGCATTCATTAAAAAAAGAGCTCGATACAGGTAGTAGAGCGATAATTATTTATTTATTATAATTTTATCATATAGACAAAACCATTTTACTCACGACAAAGATGCAACTTGGTTTCAGTGCATTTTAACTGCACATCTACGGGTGAGGGTCGGAAAAACATTTCTGACCCTCACCTGTAGATGTGCAGTTAAAATGCACTGAAACCAAGTTGCATCTTTGTCGTGAGTAAAATGGTTTTGTCTATATGATAAAATTATAATAAATAATATATATATATATATCTTAGTTGTAATTTATACAAACGTGTTATAATTTCATCCTATATATACACGCACACATATGACATAGAAAAATCTATATTTCATCGTAACAATATATTATTGAATAATTATAGTAGTTACAAAAAATAACAACAACATTGAAGTAGAAAAAGAAAAAAATGTAACAGCCGGAGTAATATGAACTGTCGATTAGACGCTTAATGTTTGGGTAATAATATTTTTACAAAGTCAACATACAGTCTGATAAAGGACAGGAGTCAGGTCTTTTGAGCAGGAGTAGAGGTTTATCCCTCATTTCCTGGTTAGGACTGGATTTCCGGTTCATTCTAAAAAGTCTTCTCATTCTCTTTCACTCCCAGTATCCCCTAGCGTCTTAGCCGCATTTATCGCTTTACTTGTGGTGAACTGATTGAAAAAATAATATTGGTTCAACTGAAACAAACTGGAAACAAAGACTTTAGAATCACAAACTAAGTTGAAGTAACGATAAATAAAAAAAGTGATACAGCTCACTCTAAATATCACTGGCAATTAAAAGACACATAGCACAGTGGATAAAACTGCTAACCCAGTGACTTGACCCAGAGTTGTTGTGAGTTCAATACCAGACCACATCAGAAGTGAAAAAAGAACTTGGTGCGTTAAGTTAAAGTGAAATATCTGAAATGTCTGGAAGGGGCATGGCACGTGGTGGACGTTTTAAAAGGTTTGAAATTTCAATCACCTAAAGAAGGCTGGAGCGTACAGCGGTCGAAACGCCGTGAATATGGCAACAAAGATGAGGACAATAGTGAAAACAATGTAAATACTGTAAACAAAATAAAAGATGGTGGAACCGTACCAGACATTACGTAGGAAATAATGTTAAGAACTAAATCAACGGTGAAATATGTAATCTTTGCCTTCTAGAAAATTAACACTTCTATAAAACAAAAGAAATGGACTAATGGTCACATGCAGACCTAAAAATAAATACCGTATATACTCGTGTAACGCGCGATCTCGTGTATCGTGTGACCCAAAATTTTCACTTGATGATTTTATCATGTATCTCGTATATCATGCGAGTTCCTTTTTTTTGAGAGATCAACTTACAATAGACTAACCTCTTTTCCTCCATCTCTTTATCTCGTCCTCTAGTTAATTTTTTTTTTCAAGGCAGTAAAGCCACTAAAACACAAGAGGGTTACAGGGACATCTTCTTTGAGAGACCAAATTACAATAGACTAACCTATTTTCCTCCATCTCTTTATCTCATCTTCTAGTTATTTTTTTTTCAAGGTAGTAAAGCCACTAAAACACAAGAGGCTTACAGGGACATCTTTTTTGAGAGACCAAATTACAATAGACTAGACTAACTTGTCCTCCTCTATCTCTATCCCATCTTCTAGTTAAATAAGTTAAAAAAGTAAAAGAGAATAATAAAAGTACTGTTTAGTCATGCTATACACTGTGCAGATGCCTACAGCCATAAACAACTGAACGAGAAACAACTAAACATCTTATAAACGTAAACAATGGAAAAGATGCATATTCGCTATGTTTGTATTTTATAATATGATACTAATATGTGAATATTACATGCATTATTATTGGATACAGTTTAAGTAAAATATCAGTTTTATCAAAATCTTGTTTAGTTTAAATACAGCTGTACCTTTTGACTACAGTAAATGGATTTATAGTTTGGTCAACGGCGTAGCCAGGGACAGCCAATGCATACATAGAAATATACATCCATATTTTGAAAAAAATAATAATATATACATATATTCAAAATTACATATTATAAGGTAAATAATATAAGAATACATGCAAGCAATTAAGAATACACTTATACATATTGGTAAATATACATTTATGCATCTAAATCTGAACTTAAATAAAATGTAAATAAATGAATATAGATATATAAAACTATAAATAATGAAAATAATAAAAATATGAAGATATTACTGAAATAAATATGGTTCAACATTTTTCTAGAGATACCTTATATATTCTCCTATCATGCGACTTTTGTCGAGCTAATTTTGAAGCTAATTTTAAGGAGGTCGCATCATACACGAGATATAAAATTAGCGTATGAACTGCTGGTACTGTTGTTATTTTTGTAACTTATATAATTATTCAATAATATATTGATCCGATCGGGTATAAATTTTTCTATATTCCTATCGCAGTTGTAGCTGATCTTCACTTTATTTTTGCTAAAAAATTTGTGACGTACGGTGGCCGTTAATAATTAAGTATAACTCAAGACTTCAATGTTAAATAAAACGTTATTTAATTACAGCTGTAAGTAAATATTTAACAAGAATGAAGATGTAAAAGTCAGCTAAGGATAATTAACTATTTCAATGAATACCTTGTTAGTAGCGCGGCTCGGCTTAATGCCCGGTAATTCCTAAATCAAAACACAAATCATCAACGCACAATAATTCACACTAATTCGACTGGATAATTCTACTCAATAGTCACTCAATAACCAATGCAGTCAGTAGCCTGACACCGCTATTTATACACCTGGCGGAAAACATATATTAATAAGTCCAGAGTGTTACGTTCGAACCTCGGTGTCGGTAGTTAGTCATTTTCTTCTTAAATGACAAAAATATTCTTCAACGTTGTTGATTTTTTTTTAAATATCTATTTATTAGGTTGAGAAAGATTCTACAAACATTACATTTTACGTTGCGGATATAAGGTGGGGGTCTATCTTTTTGTATTTTTACCTTTTATGTTTTTTCCATGTATTGTATACTTTATGCTTACTTTTTTATAGGGTTTTTAACTTTAGCTTCATCATAAGTTTTTATTGCTAGAGTTATTTTTAATCTATATTGTGTTAATTCATGTAAATGTTTAAGAATAATAGGGGAATGATTTGATTCGATATTTACACATTTCTTGTTGTGTAAATCCTTTATATACGGTTTGTATCCACCAGTATTCACATCGAAGGTCGCGCCGAGAAACTTAATCACTTTTGCGTTTTGTCATACAGTGATTTTTTAGGTCATGCTCTTTGAAGTATTTTACCAGTTCTTTTCTTGATCTGTCTATGCTTCTTGGAATTTTATTACGTAGCAGGATTACACCGTCATTTCTATGAAGCCCTGTATTGTTGATATCGAATAGAGTTCTTAACCGCCACATTAGGAATATCCCCGATGTCTTGCATGTTTCTGGCGATTCATATGCTCGAACGGCAGTGCAGAATTCTTCATTATCTCTTTTAGTCCAGATGCATTATGCTGATTTCTTTATCGCTAATGTTAAAGTTTTTGGTTAATTTGATAGCATCCATTAGAAGATCTTCGGTAATGGATGGGCAGGAATTGTTTATGTCGAACTGAATCGACGTACACTCATTCTTCTGTTTTATTTTCCGGGACCTGTTTATACCTTCATTCGTAATATGCCAGTGACAGCATTGGGGTAAATTACAATATAGCAGTTACAATAAATTCGTCTTTGTAATTTGCCCCTGAAGATGTTCTTGGAAAAGATCGAAACAGCAGCGCCTTCCTTGATGAATTTCATCTTAGCAACAAGAAACTGACTAGACAAATAGAAAGGATCAGAATAAAAATAAGTAGACACAATATGTCTATATTATTCAATGAAACATATTTGACTGAAGATATGCTACCGACATCTATCTATCTATCTATCTATCTCATTCATTCTTTCTTTCTTTCTTTCTTTCTATCTATCTCATTCTTTCTTTCTTTTTTTCTATCTATCTCTCTATCTCTCTCTCTCTCTCTCTCTCTCTCTCTCTCTCTCTCTCTCTCTATATATATATATATATATATATATATATATATATATATATATATAGCATGTATTCGTCTAAACAGGTTTGAAAGAAACAAGATCTGTGGGATTAATATTTTTATTGAATTTCCAGATCAGGTGTTGAGTATTGTGTTCGAAATGGTGAATAAACTGTCCGGCGTTCATATTTTATTATTTTTGTTCAAGTACTTTCGACTTTCGCAGTCATTATTAAGAGTCGATGTTTCTTCATTCCGGTGTTCTTTGGGAAACTGGACGTTTGAAATGGTCTAGCATGATTTCTAACTACATAGACACCTTATCCGAAAATTGGAAAAAAATCAATAAAATTTAAACAGACGAAATTTGTCGCTTCTTTTTTAATAAACTTGTATATATATATATATATATATATATATATATATATATATATATATATATATATATATATCAATCAAAGTATAGGATTGGTGTATACGGAATAAATTCCAATAACCAACAAATACTATTCTTAAAAGAGTGTTCAATGCAAAGTAGACCAAATATAATTATTTATTCGAAAATTATAACATAAATATGTTATAAAATCACTACAAAAATAGCCATTTTGTTTCAACCCATATGGTGTCTTATCAAGTGATGCTCCTTCTCTTGATAAGACACCAGAAGTGTTGAAACAAAAAGGCTATTTTTGTAGTGATTTTATAACATATTTATGTTATAATTTTCGAATAAATAATATATATATATATATATATATATATATATATATATATATATATATATATATATACATATATATATATATATATATATATACGGTGGGTTCTCCCGTCGTATTCAATGTATGAGGGTTAAGCAGCTCAGTTCCTAGGAACCGACAGCCAGAAATGAGCACATGTGATTTGATTAATTCTTTATCCTCTTTCTGACTCCGACGGACTATATTTATTTTTGTAAAAATACAAAAAATGTGACACAAGGTCAAAGGTGGAGATAGCCATCATCTGTCGTATCTTAAACTTAGCTAGTCAGAATCATTGACGCAAACTAGGCAATATTTTTTGCACCAAAATACATTCTTATTTACAATTCTTATTACAATCACCATAATACCTCCGAGTCTCTATGATGTCCTAACTAATCCCCATATGTGCAATTTTTCTGTGGAGGTAAGATTAAAATAATAACATTTAAAAATGAAAACTCCAATGAATATTTACAATATGCCTAATACTATATATACAAGAAACTAAAAAAAAATAGTGTTAATAATAATAAAAAAAAAACACTATACTTAATTGTAGCAGAAATATCAGTTAACTGGAGAAAATTAATGCGCGACTTGGATGAATTAAAACCCAATTATTCGAACAACCACACACGCAACTACACACTCATTCAGACACGACAACAAATACTAAAGAACACAGTTGAAAAGCGAAACGTGTCCCACATCCACCAGAGAACTGACTTGTCTCAGCACCTAACGGGGGAAAGGATGGGGAATTAAAGTGGGGACAAAAATAAAAGCGGTCCAATGAGCATACATCCCCTAGCTAAGTTAAATTGGCATAAAGAAAACTAAAAAAACAAAACGAGCCTAAACTAACCTATTTTGGACAAGATTGCCAATATTTAATACATACATTCACCCCAAGACGCTGAAGATCATGAGTGAGCCTCGTCCTGTGACACTCCGACCTCAGGCTCCGAGCATTCAAGCTAACTAACTAGAGTGCCATTATCAGTCCGATTAGGGTTGGAGATCTGCATTAAACCTTACCAGGGTGAGGACACCAAAGACCTATCCCAATGCCCCATGGCCCATATTATCCTTGATGGTGCTACCCAGAGACAGACCGCGAATACCCCAGGGGAATGTTAACTTTGGTACTCTATAAAGGGAGGAGTGAAAAAAAGCGGAAGCCTCTTTGAACAAAATTGATTTAACTTTTTGTCATTGTTGTCATCAAAAAGTCAACGGCGGAAACGGGGAGAATGCATCGTTTGCTTCTTGTAACACCCCCCCCCCCAAATCTTTTGAAATCCCTACCCAAACCTTACTACGGTCAAGATTTTTTTTTTTTTTTTTTTTGCTTTTGGGATATTTTTATGTTTTTTGTCTTTTCCGTTTTCTTTAAGGTTTAGCAAAATTTTTCAAATCTTTAATTTTACTTGATTGTGTAATTGTTTTATCTGCCTGCACATGTGTCCCTCAGCACATGTCATCTCCGGTATTGTAGAGGGGGGATATCTTTTTTTCTCTGTTGGTGATGCAATTCTCAGCTGATGGACTGTCTTGTCTGTTTTTCCAATTTCTTGGGTGATATCATGAGTGTAGGTGAGATTATGGATTGGGGGGTGTAGGAGACTTCATTGTTTTTATAGGAGATTTCGTGGTGGGAACCCTTTTCAAGGTTGTCATTTTGGTTGGGGTTAATTTGGTCATGATTTGAGTTTTCATGGATGGGGGGGGCTGTGCCGAGGAAGATGGGCCAAATTTGTTCCCAGATGTTTCTGATGATCTTTTATTCCTTATTGATTGCTTTATTTGATCTAAACTTTCAAAATCTTCGAAGTTGGGCTCATATCGGAGTCTTTGTTATCGGATTTTTCTAAATATGTGTCTGGACATCACCCTTGGAACTGGTAGAGGAAGTGGGGTTGTGTGTGTCTTTTGACATGGTGTTTCTGTGGATATAAGTCCCGAAGTTTGAACCTTCCCTTTGGTCTTACCAACGATTTGCCATTCACCCCTTTCCTTTATAAGCTGCGGGCAAAGTCTTTTCGGGGGGAATGGGGCCGCGAAAGGAACCCAACCGAGGGTTTTACCACACCAGTCCTGGTCGCTGGCATGCACATTACAGGCGAGACAAAAATAGCAGACTCGACCGGGGGGAGTGTCAGCGGGGGACAGGACTCCAGAAGCCTTCTTCTCTGCACAGAAAGAAGAGAGGTGAGCAGTCTTTCCACACTTCTAGCAAGTTGGTTTACGGCCTGTCACAATGACGGGCATTTTCTGGCCCTCTACATCTAGACAGCATGGGATGGCGATGAAAGCGATATGGACAATCATAATTTCGAAAATCCACCCCACCCCGTTCAAGTCGTCGTCAAAAGCACTGAGTAACCGCCTAAAATGAACCAGTACAGTGGCTAAGTGTTCACCTAGGACATGAGGAGGGAATTCAAATAATGACACTTAACTTTTTCAAACTTCTGTAATTCCTGAAGGTCTACCCATCTTCTTTGATAAGATGTTGGTAGCTCTTAGCTATCTCCAGGAACTCCATCATGTTGATTATGGAACTTCCAGCAACAGTTTGAGTCCCCAGCCACTACAAGTTTGTCTTTGCTTTTGCTGCTATTGTTACTGAAGTCAGTTGGTAACACCTTTTTTTGACTTTGGCTATTCCTGGTTTCCATAGTTTACCCTGAATCTATTTGATCGTCAAATTTTTTTGGCACTGGCTACGTTCTCTGTTAGTCACTCTTGATCGAGTGTTTTTTTTATCCGGAGGGTCTTTCTTTTTTGCCTCGAACAGGTCTTTTTTGATTGACCAATGTTGATCAATCATATTAAATTACTTTTCTTTTATAAACGGAAACAGGGAATTTTCTTAAAAGTAAATAAACAAATAAATAATCTTACTTTTTAAATCCAGAATTGTACTTCTTCTGGAGCTCTGTAAATGATGTATTTGAGGCTGAGGTGTTGCTCTTAACGCTGGTAGACTTGAGTGGGGCTGTACGTGCCTTTAGTCCCGGAAGTCTTCCTTGTCTTTATGAATTTAAGCGCAGTACTAGATTGGCAGTAAGGTCTTGTTATTCTACAGTTGAAATGGCTAGATGTAACCGGAAGTTCTTTGCTAACAGTTTCTTCTCTCGCACTTTGATCTTCAAATATTTAAAAGCAATGTCAATATTTATTTTCTGTATTCTTAATTCCTGTTCTTTTATTGTTCTCTCTCCTTAATGTTTTTTCTTATATTCTTTCATACTCAGTAACCCATTGCATCTTAGTGGCTTTATTGTCTTGATTAATTTATATTAGGTTGTCACACATGAAATGACGCATTTTTTAATTATTAGGTCACACATCAAATGACACATTTTTTTGGTTGGTTGATGATCCGGTCGTCTAACAAAGTAATCTCTTTAGTATATAAAAAAAATCTTGACTTATTTTTTAATCTTTTTCTTTCCAGATAATTTTTCTTTCAATATATTTTTATTCCTAAGCCCAATGAAAATGATTACATTGAAACAGTCGAGTAATCTTACTGTATGAGTACAAACTGGGAAAAGAACCAATTTTACATGGAATCATTACATGCGATTAGAAGTGAATACTCTTTGACAAGAGTAAGAGAGTAGACCAGTGGTTAGATACAAGTGAATCACCAAAACAATACCCAAAACCTCCACTGCACCCTAAAAAGTTAATGTTTACTGTATGGTGGTCTTTCAAAGGGGTTATTCATTATTCATTCTTGCCTCAATGGAAGAAACAATAACAGCAACCTCTTATTGTGGAGAAATTGAGTATACATGAAAAATTAAAATAGAAACATCCAAGACTTGTAAATAGGGATGGCCCAATTTTGCTGCACGTCAAGCAACAGCAGTACGCTTCTCAATCAACCGTGCAAAAGCTGCATAACTTGAACTATGAAATTTTGCCTCATCCTCCATATTCCCCTGATATCTCTCGTTTTGATTATCATTTATTTAAGTCTTTTGAGATTTTCATACACAATGAAACATTCTCTAATAAGGAAGAATTAATCGAAGCATTATCACATCAAAGGATGAGAATTTTTTTAAAGAAGGGATCAAGAATTTAGAAGTACGTTGGAGAACAGTCATTCATCAACATGAAGCCTATTTCAACTAAGATTAGTTATTTAACTTTTTAACAGATATATTTACCAAAATTACACAAAAATATCTTGAAATACTAAAGAGTAAATTTATTCAATAAACATCGCCATTGGCTTCAACCACAGTCTTCAAACGACTTCGAAATCTCTTGCATCTCTTTTGAACGGTCTCCTTGTTTAAGTTGGTAAATGCTGTCATAATCCTTACCTTCAGTTCATCTTTAGTGTTACAAGGAGTTTTGTTGGTCTCTCGCTCAACTGTGCTCCACACATAATAATGAAGGGGGTTGCAGTCTGGGGAGTTAGATGTAAGGGGTAATGTCGTCGCAGAAATTGTCTGACAGTCATAACTGGGTTCTCCTGCTTGCGTGGCATCGTGCAGAGTTCTTTTGGCAGCTATAGGATCTTCCAAAAGCCACTCTCTTGACCCAGGGCAGCACTACCTCCTCAAGGCATTTGATGTAGTCCTTCCTATTGAGTTTGAAGCCCTGTGGGAAGATGAAAAGAAGCATAACGTTGACATCATTAGTGAGCACCCCAAACACCTTGGTAATTACGATTAGACTCATCCAACTGTTTCCGAATCCTTTGTACTGTCTTCAGATTGACACCTGAACATTCTGAAATGTTCGTATTGGAGCTTCCGGAGCGAATGCCAAGCAACGCAACATGCCGTTTCCAAATTTCTGGCGAAGTGAATTGCATCATGGTGCTCTTTTTCTCACAGTTGTGCAGTTGACAAAATCAAAAACAAACAACACGCATGCGCGAAATGAAAAATATAAAATGGCGGCAATTTACCCATCGCATCCTGTATATATAAGTGACGTGATCTGATATATTTAATTGGATTTCCATCTCGATGAAACTTTCTCGTCATGAAATCTCTAATAACGTATCATTCGGTATCTGTCTATATTTCTGAGAAGAGGTATTATGTACATTATTTACATTATTCGGACTATTATCCTCATCTTTGTTGCCATATTTATCACAACGTTTCGGCCGTTGTACAACGGCCGAAACGTGATAAATATGACAACAAAGATGAGGACAATAGTCCAAATAATGTAAATAGAGAACGTATCATTCATAATTTTTCGTCCTTGGAGAAAGGGAAAAGTTTTTTTTGCGCATTCAGCTTGCTCCCTCCTTAAATTTTAATCGTCTACAAAAGAAAATTTGCGACTTTTCATGAAATGGTGCTACCGTAACTTTTTAGACCGGAAATGACATATAACTAAAACTAATATTAATATTTAATAGAACATGAACTGTTTAAATCGGTGTTTCTCAACCGGTGTTCCCACGGAATCCTAGGGTTCCCTAATAGGTATCTCTCCAGAGATTTCCACGAAAAGCAGTGATAAATGGGCTAATGCAGTGTGGAGTCATTTTTGTTTAATATTATATTCATAATTTTGCTATTCACGGACGACACATTATTGGAAAATCCTTAGTTATTGTTGAGGGATCTCCCCGTTTTTTCCCTCCTCAAAAACAAACCAAACTACAAAAAGTCAAATGAAATCCCAGAAGAAACTACCACCCAATCCATGCTATCGCTGTGGGACTTTGCATTGGTACAAAGATTGTCCATACCGCTATAAGACCTGTCTGTCGTGTAATAAAGTGGGACATAAAAGTTCTCACTGTAGAACAAACAAAGAAAGCAAAAGCCGGGTAAGAGTCACTAGAACTGACCAAGCGGACGGGATAAATATACGAAAATACTTACAAGTAGAAACGTTAAACAAACAAATCAGATTCCAATTAGATTCCGGATCAGATTTAACCATTATTAGCTTACAGACGTGGAAGAAATTAACAAACCGACCATGTTGAGAACCGATAAATTAGCCAGGTCGCTAACAGGAAGAAAAATCAAATTTGAGGGGGAAATTATCACAAATGTGACGCTCAACGGTATGACCAAGAAATTAATGATGTATGTTTTAAAAATACGGAAAATTTATTTGGAACTGACTGGATGCAGAAATTTGACCTCTGGGATTTACCGATAAATACGTTCTGCCAAAAAGTGGAAAGGTTATCAACCGAAGCAGAGAAATTGAAGGAGAAATTAAAGGAGAGTTTCCCCGACGTATTTTCAGCCGGCCTCGGGAGGTGTACAAAAATGGCGGCCAAAATCGAACTAAAAGAAAATGTACAACCCATTTTCAAGAAGAAAAGAAATGTTCCTTTTCCCATCATTAGAAAAAATAGACGGAGAGTTGGATAGACTTGTGAAAACCGGTATATTGACAAAGCTAGAATATAGTCAATGAGCCGCACCTACGGTTTACGTGAAAAAGAAATCGGGTGAGATACGAGTATGCGCTGATTTCTCGACGGGATTGAATGCAGCGATTAAGGATTATCACTATCCTCTCCCTAGTCCAGAGGGACTTTTCACAAAGTTGAACGGAGGAAAATCTTTTTCAAAGATAGACTTGAGCGAAGCATACCTACAAGTACCAGTAGATGAGGAAAGCTCGAGGTTGTTGTGCATAAACACACATATAAGTTCCAGAGATTACCATTCGGGATCAAGGTCGCGCCGGTGATATTTCAGCAAATAATGGACACTATGCTAGGCGGACTGGATTTCACGATCGCATACCTTGATGACATCCTGATAAATAGCAAAAATATTGAACAACACTGGGAACACGTTCAAGAGGTTTTCAGGCAGATACAAAACTACGGTTTTAAGGTAAAGGAAAATAAATGTGACTTCTTTATGAAGGAGATAAAATATCTAGGCCATATTATTGACGAAGAAGGAAGAAGACCAGACTCAGAAAGGGCCACGACAATTAAAAAAATGCCGGCTCCAAAACATTTAGCCGATTTACAAAGCTTCTTGGGCTTAGTAAATTATTATCAAGAATTTATTCCTAACATGCACAAATTACGCGCACCCCTAAACGAACTGTTGAAGAAGGGAAAAGTTTGGGAATGGTCATATTAATGTCAGAAAACCTTCGACAAAATCATTAAGACTCTAACAGCAGATTTATTTTTAGCGCAGTATGACCCAAAATTGGAAATAATAGTCGCGAGTGACGCGAGGACCTATGGTGTTGGGGCATGTATACTTCATAAAATGCCGGATGGGACACTAAAACCCATCGCGCATGCCTCAAGAACGTTGCTACCAGCCGAATAAAATTACTCGCAAATCGAAAAAGAAACGCTGGGGATTATTTTTGCGGTTACGAGATTCCACAGATATATTTACGGTAGATTTTTCACCTTACAGACGGACCACAAGCCGTTATTGACAATATTTGGATCAAAGAAAGGTATATCTGTCTACACTGATAATAGATTGCTAAGATGGAGACTATTTTATTGAACTATAACTTTAAATTGAAGTATCTTCCATCAAACAAAATTGGGCATGCAGATGGTCTTTCGAGACTAATACCAAAGAAAACGGAGCCATTAGAAGATTCCATAATTGCAGCTCTACGATATGAGGAAGATATTAGAACATCATTATGTAGTACAATTCGAAACCTCCACGTCACATTACTGGAAATAAGAAACGAAACATTGAATGACGAATTTATAAAGGAAACGAAAACAAAAATTTCAGGAAAAGATAAGCATATATCAGACAGTTTTTCGTTATGTGATAATGTTCTGCTATATAATGAAAGAGTAGTAACCCCGAAAACGCTACAAAGGCGAATCCTCAAGGATTTTTACGTGGGCCACCCAGGAAAGAACAGGATGAAATCCTTAATGCGAAGTTACGTGTACTGGCCAAACATGGATCATGATATTATACATATGGTGGACAAATGCAAGGGTTGTTCCTTAGCAGCCAAGGCACCTCCAATCACTCATAAGCCATGGCCTAAGACAGATCGACCATGGTCGAGAATTCATGTAGATTTCGCAGGTCCATTAGAGGGTTTTTACTACTTGATTGTAGTAGACAGTTACAGCAAATGGCCAGAAGTATTTCGTTGTAGAAAACCTACTTCTGAGACTACAATAAATTGCCTTCACGAGCTGTTTCCTCGTTTCGGAGTGGTTGATTGTTTAGTCACCGATAATGGGACACAATTTAAATCTTCAAGAATTTTGTGAAAATTTTCAGGTGAAACACATCAAATCCCCGCCATATCACCCAAGATTAAACGGGCAAGCGGAGAGGTTTGTAGATACATTAAAAAGAGCACTAAGGAAAGCTTATGACGTACCAACAGAAAAGGCTTTACAACAATTCTTGCAAGTGTATAGAATTACACCGAACAGTACTATGCCATCGGGATTATCACCCGCGAAAGTGATGTTCGCTCGAAAAATTAGATCGGTATTCGACAAATTACTGCCAAAACAGACAAAGCAATCACCAACGTCGTTTGTATCAAAAAGAAAATTTAACCCAGGGGAGAAAGTTTTTTTTTTAAATGTTCAAAAACAATACATCCTATTGGGAGCCAGGTACAATATTGAAACGAATCGGGAACGTCATTTACATAATTCAGGGTCCGAAGTTCTTGCATAAAAGGCACTTAAATCAGATCAGAAAGAGGCTGTTAGAGGATTCTAACGGCCTACCTCAGGAAGAGGAGGAAGTAATGGACACAATATTTCATACATTCAATATGCAAAGGCCTCAAGCAATTTCAGAACCGCGGAAATCAAGCAGAAAAAGAAAATTTACAGAGCCTTTGATGATTAATCCGATGAGAAAAAAATATTAAAGACCCCTGCGAGGTAAAAGCTTTGGGAGGTGGGTGTTATGGGACCTTACCTATAACGACAGAGTGAACTCTTCCTGACACTATGAATACTGCGCCTCTCAAGAGAGAGGGACGAGACGGAATCGAGTCGAGCCAATAGTAGTTCACTCCAAACCACACTGACAGTCATACTAACACCTTCAACATCTTGTATTATTATTCTGTGTAATATATCTTTGTTATTTCTACTCTTGTGTTCGTGTTGTTCTTCCTTGGTCCTAACCTTGGACCATAACAGTATGGGAAGCCGTTGGTATGAACCAATGGCTTCTGTTACCAATTATAGGCATTTAACAATATTTGTGAAGATTTCATAGTTTACTTTGTTCAGGTTAGGTTTCAACTGTTTTATGTGTATAGCTTCAAGAATTTTTAGTTTTTGTTTATTGTTTTCATGTTTAAGTATAGTTGTGTTTTCAACAAGGGTTTTCCAGAATTGTGTACGCGGCCAGGCATGTTGTTTAAATATATATATATGTAAGAAGCGGTTATAAAATAAATAGGGAATATATGGCGTCAGTGTGAAACTGCCTTCATTGGTTAGTGGACAGGACCTTTACGCGGCGGATTTGCGTATCATTGAGTGATTCACTCGAGAACAGCACGAGTCTTCATATATTAGGTTTACCACCTGAACTACGATAAAAAAATATAATGAGATAAATATTAATAAGGCTATATAGTAATTTTTAGGTATGGATTTCCTGAAACATGAAAACTATTTCAAGGGCTCCACAAGGGCAAAAAGGTTGAGAATCGCTGGTTTAAATGGTTTAATTAGTTTCTTTCTTCAATTATCCATTTCGTATATATATATATATATATATATATATATATATATATATATATATATATATATATATATATAATTCTTCAAGCACTTCATTTTTTTTATTTATACTCATGTTTTTAAAACATTCAGCTTGTTCATGCGTAAAACTGGCGATGAACTAAGTGAGAAATCGCGAGAACATGTGATCAGATTTCGCCCGAAGCGAGGCGTGTTCCATTTCCCACGTTTGTCGCATCAAGATGAGAGTTGAATACCCGGATAACGAATCATAACAAGTGCCTTCGATGAGACACTTCTGGAAGAGAGGCGAACGAAGAATCCTTATGCGATAGGCTGGAATTTTATACTTATGTTGATTCTTGCTCAAAGAAAACTTTTGGATTAGGAGGTGCTCTTTCTCTCTCTCTCTCTCTCTCTCTCTCTCTCTGCTCCTCATTCACTCTGTCTCCCTTTTTCTCCACTCTTATGCTCACACACGTTCTCTCTCTCTTCCTCACGTACACACTCTTTTCCAAACAATCGCTTTCTCTCTCATTCTATTCTACACACACTCTCTCTCACTCTCTACCTCATTCTATCTCTGACTGCCTCATTCTCTCCCTCTCTTTCACATTCACTTTCTTTCTCACACTTTATTTCTCTCTCACCCTCTCTCTCTCTCACCGCTTCTCTCTCTCTCTCTCTCTCTCTCTCTCTCTTTCTCTACTGCCGTTACAATGTCTCTCTAAGATTATACCGATACAAAAAAAGCCCGCGCACATAATACACATCGCCCTCACATGCGTTTTGGCTTGACTCAGAAAAAAATTCCCGCTTTAGTTCTTCATTCGTCCTTCAAAAAATAAAGTGCAATTGCATTTTATTCCATGAGATGTCCGCCATTATTTGCAACAATTGTTACATTTGATACAGGTTCTTTAAAAAAAAAACAATTAGTATATTTGTACATATATGGTAAGATTAAGATAGATAGATAGATAGATAGTAGATATAAACAGACTGAGATAGATAAAGTGATAGATAGCTATCAACATAGATAGATAGATAGATAGATAGATAGATAGTAGATATAAACAGACTGAGATAGATAAAGTGATAGATAGCTATCAACATAGATAGATAGATAGATAGTAGATATAAACAGACTGAGATAGATAAAGTAATAGATAGCTATCAACATAGATAGATAGATAGATAGATAGATAGATAGATAGATAGATAGATAGATAGATAGATAGATAGATAGATAGATATAAACAGACTGAGATAGATAAAGTGATAGATAGCTATCAACATAGATAGATAGATAGATAGTAGATATAAACAGACTGAGATAGATAAAGTGATAGATAGCTATCAACATAGGATAGATAGATAGATAGATAGATAGATAGATAGATAGAAAGATAGATAGATAGATATAAACAGACTGAGATATATAAAGTGATAGATAGCTATCAACATAGATAGATAGATAGATAGATAGATAGATAGATAGATAGATAGATAGATAGATAGATAGATATAAACAGACTGAGATAGATAAAGTGATAGATAGCTATCAACATAGATAGATAGATAGATAGTAGATATAAACAGACTGAGATAGATAAAGTGATAGATAGCTATCAACATAGATAGATAGATAGATAGATATAAACAGACTGAGATAGATAAAGTGATAGATAGCTATCAACATAGACTGATAGATAGATAGATAGATATAAACAGACTGAGATAGATAAAGTGATAGATAGCTATCAACATAGATAGATAGATAGATAGATAGTAGATATAAACAGACTGTGATAGATAAAGTGATAGATAGCTATCAACATAGATAGATAGATAGATAGATAGATATAAACAGACTGAGATAGATAAAGTGATAGATAGCTATCAACATAGATAGATAGATAGATAGATAGATAGTAGATATAAACAGACTGAGATAGATAAAGTGATAGGTAGCTATCAACATAGATAGATAGATAGATAGATAGATAGATAGATAGATAGATAGATAGATAGATAGATAGATAGATAGTAGATATAAACAGACTGAGATAGATAAAGTGATAGATAGCTATCAACATAGATAGATAGATAGATAGTAGATATAAACAGACTGAGATAGATAAAGTGATAGATAGCTATCAACATAGATAGATAGATAGATAGTAGATATAAACATACTGAGATAGATAAAGTGATAGATAGCTATCAACATAGATAGATAGATAGATAGTAGATATAAACAGACTGAGATAGATAAAGTGATAGATAGTTATCAACATAGATAGATAGATAGATAGTAGATATAAACAGACTGAGATAGATAAAGTGATAGATAGCTATCAACATAGATAGATAGATAGATAGATAGATAGATATAAACAGACTGAGATAGATAAAGTGATAGATAGCTATCAACATAGATAGATAGATAGATAGATAGATAGATAGATAGATAGATAGATAGATAGATAGATAGATAGATAGATAGATAGATATAAACAGACTGAGATAGATAAAGTGATAGATAGCTATCAACATAGACAGATAGATAGATAGATAGATAGATATAAACAGACTGAGATAGATAAAGTGATAGATAGCTATCAACATAGATAGATAGATAGATAGATAGATAGATAGATAGATAGATAGATAGTAGATATAAACAGACTGAGATAGATAAAGTGATAGATAGCTATCAACATAGATAGATAGATAGATAGATAGTAGATATAAACAGACTGACATAGATAAAGTGATAGATAGCTATCAACATAGATAGATAGATAGATAGATAGATAGATAATGCACAGAACATCAGAAATTGTGGAAGAAAAGTACAAAAGAATTTCCTCATAGTTTTAGAAGGATTATTAGTAATTTGGAAAAGTTTGTTCATTATACATATATATATATATATATATATATATATATATATATATATATATATATATGTGTGTGTGTGTGTGTGTGTGTGTGTGTGTGTGTGTGTGTGTGTCCGCGCGCGCACGCGCGTGTGTCAGTGAGTGAGTTTACGTGTGTTTACTATTAATGTTTTATTTTATAAAATTTAGCATTTTAGTTACAATGACTGGTTGCCAGCTTGAAAGTATTATCCCCCGGAAATAGATTGGTCGACCTTTTTTTTTCTTTGGGAGAGGGGGAACAACCTCTGTTTGTTATATATATATATATATATATATATATATATATATATATATATATATATATATATATATATATATATATGCAGATGTATACAGGTGTTATGAAAATGCCTACTAGCCATGCTTTGAAAGCTCGACTTACAGACAACTTTTGTGGTCTTTAGTCAGCCAAGAACCAATGTGGCGTCTGTGTGGTAAGCAGAATTCCATTCTATACACGCAAGAATGCTATGGTGTAAACAAGGGAATTCTGCCTACCACACAGACAACACATTGGTTCTTGAAAATGACGGTCGAAAGTTCTTGAACAAAATAATGTTACAACTTCGAACAGTTTATTTATAACTTTGATGACAATACACATCTTATTCGAAAATGAGACATAAGATTTAAAAGGCCATTTTGGTTCTTTTTAATCAAATTCGTTTATATATATATATATATATATATATATATATATATATAACATCTTTGTTCTTTTTTGTTAAGTTTTCTTAAGGCTTTCTCATTATTGTACCATCACTTCGGATTTGGATTTTTGTTATATATATATATATATATATATATATATATATAAGACGTATTCGACGTATGAGGGTCAAGCAGCTCAGTTCCTAGGTTATTATCATTTAAATAAATGTAATGGATACGACTAGGATTCGAACTCGGCTTTCCAATTCCTCAATCCAAGCTGTTATTCATTACTCCACCGTGCCTCTTCTCGCTCGCTCGCTCTCTCTCTCTCTCTCTCTCTCTCTCTCTCTCTCTCTCTCTCTCTCTCTGTGTATTTCGACAGCAATCCCACTTTTATACACGTTTCATTAAAAACGACTGAGAAGGTACTGCAGTTAAGTTTTTTATTTAATGTTTCATGTGTTCTTATAATTTTCTTCCTTTCTGGACATAAATTATGTAGAAATTGTCCAAATGTTCTGTGTGTCCAAGCTCTTTCAGCTATACTTTTAGCCATTAACAAGGATGGTTTTATTTTTACTTTTAACAGAATGCATGGATTGTTTTATGTATGTAATTAGAGTCATTAGAATGTTTTATTTTTTAAACACGGTCAGCACATTGTGGCCATGTTTATAGTTGGTATTACTTTTTTATCAATAACGCTTTCATTATTTTTAGCCTTTTTTCATGTGGATCAGGATGTGGATATTTGTATTATCAACGAATGTTGCCGATGGAGTTTGTTTGGTCTCTCTGTATATTGAAATGTATATTTAAATAAGTCCTAATTGAGCTATGGTCAGAGAGATATTACCTGAGCCTTCTCGTGAGGCAGGCTATAGTATATCCATTATAATTATTTATGATTTTGCTTTGATCAGAAATACAGTTTCTTTAAGGAACATGTGAATTCGTTAATATTATTGATTCTCTGTAATTTGGATTTTGCAGCTGAGTTATTGTTGTTAACGATGAGGGTAGTAATTTGACATTTTTTATAGGGGATAATTAATTTAATTTTCTTGCTTTTGTCGACTTTTTATTCATACACTCACACACACAGACATATATATACACACATATACACGCACATATATACACACGCACACAAACACATACACACGCACGCACACACACACACACACACACACACACACATATATATATTTATATATAAGATATTTTTATGTTTATACGTTCTTTTTCTAGATACAAATATTTAAGTAAATGCTCTGTTTATAATAAACAGTATTAACAACATTTACCGGCCTGAATGTCCGAGAAATTTTTCTATGAAAACACACACACACACACACGAACCCTACACACCATGCAAATTTTGTGTGTGTATATATATACATATATATATATATATATATATATATATATATATATATATATATATATATATTCGCCCTTTCGCTGACCAATACTAATTGTTTTATCACCCTGAAAGCAGAGGTACATTTTCTCTACCAGTCCAAGAAGAATTAAATAATATGTGGAGATAACCATTCTTCGCCTGATGAAAGTCACAAGACCCGAAACGCGTGTAGCAAAAATATGGAAAATAATGTATAATATATATTTAACAAAATCCACATTATAACGAGAAACGTTTACGACTTCTCTTTTCTTTTTAATATATATATATATATATATATATATATATAAATATTATAAAGAAATACACAACTTATCACCACTCCCTCGAGTATATATATATATATATATATATATATATATATATATATATATATATATATATACGATTCTTATTTTTACACGAGTTTGTTTTTTCTATTTGGTGCTGATTAACTCACATTATCACTGTGATCTCTTTTGTCCCCTCTCAGATTCCTATTCTTTCTCTATCACACTCTCTCTCGCCCCTGTCCCTTTCACTCTGTTTCTGTTTCCTTCTTTTTGTCGCTATATGTCTTTTCCTTCTCTTTCTCTCACTTTGCTTCTCTTTACCTCTCTATCACTCATACGCTACTCTTTCTCCTTCTCTCTTTTACCCCGTTCGTCCACCCCTTCACTTTCTCCACCCCTCACTATTTCACCCTCATGTTTTGCTAATCATGATAATAGCCACAGGGGGTAGATTTCTTAAAACAGGTGCGCATATGGAACGCTTACAATTTTGTATGTCAGTTGATAATAAATACTTTTAAATGCAAACCAATGTGCGTGTGTACATTGGTAAAATAACACACACACATACTCTCTCTCTCTCTCTCTCTCTCTCTCTCACACATATATATATATATATATATATATATATATATATATATGTATATTTTTTTTCATTTATTAATCCAACAGATTTTATTACTTAAACGTTATTTTTAATGGCTACCCATATTTGAGTAGACGCTCCGTTTATTTAATAGATATTATATTTATTTTCGTCTACCGGCCTGAATATTCTTGAGGCGGAGAAGTGTTTAAGTATGCGCTTCATGAATGTTTTTCCTATGTTTGTGTTTGCGTTTTTGTTGTACGGTGGGTTGAACCAATCCAATGTTTCTTTTTCCCGTTGATCTTTTTTAGTGCTGCGTGGCGTGTATGTGAGTGATGTCGGGAATCCACTATCTTTTAAGGACTTTTTTTTTTTCTTCTTGGCTTAGTTGAAGATGGTTTCACTGGAAAAATTGTCGGAACGCTTGCGGTTAAATGATCGTGGCATCTGCTTGATTATTGGTGGCGGGTGATTGGAAGTTGTGTTTGGTTTGGTTTATTTTTTTTTTTACGGCATATCAACCTCAATGGGTTATTTAATGCCGACAACATTTTAAGGATAGATTCGTATGAATAGAATATGTATTCTTTGGTTTAAATTGGTATGGTTTATTTTATTTTACGGCATATCAACCTCAATGGGTTATTTAATGCCGACAACATTTTTAGGATAGATTCGTATGAATAGAATATGTATTCTTTGGTTTAGATTGGTTTGGTTTATATTGTTTTACGGCATATCAACCTCAATTGGTTATTTAATGCCAACAACATTTTTTATTGCTGGTAATATTTTGTTTTGTCAAAAATCTGTTTCTAGTAATATTTTTCCTTCAAAATTGTCTTGCTGGTAATAATTTTTTCAAAAAACTATTGCTGGTAATAGTTAACTATTTGCCCGTAGCTGGGACCCTAACAGGTGCTACCACCCCGGTCAGAGTGGACCTGGGAACACCAGCAATTAAGAGGTG